>CM036587.1:96301136-96701136 GCA_020745705.1 Hemiprocne comata | reverse complement strand
AAAACATATGTGTAGACATGTATAGTGTCATTTTCATAATTTCTGTAGGGTTTTTTACTATTGGCATAAGTGAATATGGAAAGCATTTCATTCTAAGCTCACAAATATATAACATTTATTGTGGTTAAACCATAAAATATTAATGCTAGTCATTCTTAGTTTTCACCTAAGAAAGAACTAAAAAATTCTAGCACTGTGATTGCCAACAATTGCAATTTCATCTAAGATTTCAGTCCTGGAAAGCCTGTCAAAATGGTGGCCAGCAGAATGCATATGAGATGTACTTTAAAAATTCTAGCAGGATGGCAAGCATGAAAGTGCATTCCCAACACACCTCACATAATAAGCCCCAAGTTTCCATTCAAGCCAAATTGCCTCTCTTTGAAATGGGTCAGATCTTCAGATGGTCTAGGCTGTTTTACCGTAACATTGTAACAGTATGAAAAAATATCAGGAGACAGAGAAGCAACAACTGTAGCATATTATTGCTGAGACTAAAAATATTATTAATAATTATGTTTCTGAAACAGAAAAGGTAAACAAGTTACTACACTGAAACTCCTTCTTCAGAGAGAAGGCAAAGTGAAGAAATTTACTGTTGTTCTTTTCCATTAAATTATGAAGCACTCAATGTGGTAAAATTGTATGCGTCTAGAGAAAGTTCTCTGATGTGGAAGACTTATGTCTATCATTTCTAAGATGATGTTAATTGAGAGTTTTTTGTGACAGAATAACAAGAAGTAGGCTTAAGTGGTAGGAGAGATGGATGATGTTGTAGAGTACCAGCTGTGTTTCAGCTCTTTTTGATGCTTCTTTAGAGCAGGCATAGAAGAGAAACCTATACAGCAAGTCATAATGCAATCTGCATAAAATAAAAATAATAAACAAAATTTGCCTTCTTCAGCCATGTCTGAGTACAAACTAGGTAATTCAGGTCAATGGACACTGGATGGCCACACTAAAACCCAGTCAGAGGTTCCTATTTTTCCACTCTATTTACATTTCCTCCCTACCTGGATGAGATGTTTAATTTCTCTCAGAGTTTCTAACAACATAAAAAGATGATCAAATTATAACCTGCAATAATAAATACAAGTATGAAGTTTTAGGTTTTTCACCTCTAAGCACCATGCAAAGACAAAGAAACTGTTCCTTCAACAGTTATTTTATTATTTTTTTAGAATTGATATTGATTATCAAATATATCTTATAACGTGCATGGGGCATAATGTAGTGGTCATTATTTTCACTCCCTTCATTGGAAGTGCTCTGAGCCTTTTCTTTCTGCAAAACAGTACCCCTTCTTCTGTTTAGATATACTCAATTGCCCATACATCCTTGTTATTTCTCTTATCTGGCTGGCATTTGAGATCTTCAGTTACAAATTGGTGATTCACACTACATATCAAGAATGAATTTCAAACCTGGCTTTACTCACGAAATTCCCTTCCCTATACTCTTGGTTGAAAATTACAAGTTTGCAGAAGTTGTATAGGTTTGCACACTTCTTCCTAATATTTCGTTTTCAGAATTATAACTATAATTAAGAGAAATTAAACAAGACCGACATAGCTGCTACAAACCCCTTCCGAAACAACCAAAGAGTTAGCTACTTTGGTAGCCACTCTAATTGTCAACAGGATTCTCATGTTACAGGTGTTGGAATGACAGCAGTAGCTGCAATTTTGATATTATATAGGAAACTAGTTTACTCTAAAAAAAGACTTCATTTTCTTAATTACATATGTGATAGAAGGGTGAGGCTTTCCAAATGCACTCGGTACTTTGAAAATTACATTTCCTACAAATCTTTGGCCCCCACGTGGATGTTCATAATCCTAAAAAGACACACGTGTGCTTGATGTTAAGCAGTTCAAATAGTCCTGTCAAAATCAGAGTGGCTACTCTGATTACTGTAATTTATTCAGACTAAAGTAATTACATAAAGTAATGACATATAAATCAGCTGACTTGAGTAAGTGATATCTTACTCCTAAATTCCCATCGATGCTGTAAATGATATTATTTCTAGGAGATCTACCTTCAGTAACTCTTGGAGTATTTGCCCGACCATACTTTGAGTGGAAGTTGTGACCTCTGAGAGAAAAAGGATCTGAACACCTTTAATTTGCAGATGTTTCTCAGGGACTGATTTTAGAGGCAGCTTTATTCTCTTCTTTCTATCATAAAATATTACACTTTTTAAAATAAGTTAATTTGGTGAAAGAAAACTGATTCAAAGTATTAAAATACATTTGAAAATGTTGCATAGCCTTTTTTAGTACTGTTCAATGGTAATAGGATAAATCATTCCTTGATTTCAACCACGATATATTTTCTTAAGCAGCTGCAGTAATGTTTCATAATTACATAATCCAGGGCTAAACACTGGGAATTTCTAAGTGTTGAGTACCTTAAACTTTTGATAAAGCAAGGGCAGAGAGTACTGAGTGCCTCAAAGGACAGGTCAGTGTTTATATAACAAGGTGTGAGAATCAGTTTTTGTCTTGTTTTTCTTAGACATAATTTGATGTTTTACAATAGAAAAAAAAATGTAAGCACACCCCAGCATATCACTTTTATCACTGGTGTGTATAAAACACTTCCCCTACACTTTTAAGGTGATGAAAAGGACAACTAGCTTGTCTCTAAACCAGGAAAGCTTGATATGATGTCAAAGCCTTTGGCTAAACATAGATTGACTTAATTCTTTCAATAATGAACTTTGGTCCAGAGCATTTAACAACCACAAGAGGAGAAACCCAATATAAAAGAGAAAATCTCCTCATTCAGGTTATCTTGACTATGCTGCAGGCAAAACATTGAAATATTTTTTTTAATCGAGATTCTCTGCAGCAGGCCATTCCAAATGCCAGTATCCATCACTGATGACTGGATCAATAGCTCTGTTTTGGCCCCAGTCTCCTACGAGAGATGGCATGCCATCAGTGACAGACAAATATCACAGTTAAGCAAAGTATCCAGCCAGACCTAGTAACATTTTTATTGATTTTTGTTGTGCAAATAATGTCTTTTTGGGCTGAATAAATGGCTTTGAGCCAAACAGTCATTGTTTATGATTCCAAAATGCAATAAAGGGACAGGAAATATATTATAGCCTATGTCTCAAGGCACACAACATAATCATCCTTTGGTGGTGAAAAACTATCCAGCTGAAACCATGAGTGCATATTTATCCATGCTTAAAGGTACCTGTAGGACTTGCAAATCTTACACAAAATGTCCTGTTAGGAAACAGATAGTATTGCCCTTTAACCTATTGAATAACTACTAGAAAACCAAGCAAAAAATAAGCACTATATTTCTTCAATCAATACAAAGAAAACACTTTATTATTTTCCCTTCAAATGAAATATCAAACTTGCCAAAATGGCATTAGGATGCTTTGAAAAAAGGACAAAACAGAAAGTACCCTGACAGTTCTTCAAATGGTACAAAATTATACTAATAGTAGTCCAGCAACAATATTTGAGGGTTTTTGTCTTCTTTTCTTTTTTTGGGGAATTACTAAAAGGCAGTTTGTATATTTTTTTTTAGTATGAAAGGATCATTTTATTTATCTTTCTGGGTTTTTTTGCAATATAAGTATTACTTAATCACTTAAGCTAGCAATATAAACAAAAATACCTCCTTATGATTATATCTGCATACTAAATCACAAATCTTTTCTACTGGGTAGGTATCTAATAGAACCAGTAGATTTAATAAGAAATGTCTCTTAATCTCAGGAATGTGCAGTGGCCAGACATGCAGATGTAATAAACAAAGATTATCTTTCAACAATATTGTTAAGTCACAAGCAAAAATCACCGCCAGTGATGGTCTGAGGAAAGAAATATTTTTATAACTGCTGCACTATCTACAATGAAATGTTTTAACAGGTTTGTTGTTGTTTTCAAATAGCCAGAAATAAGCTGTATTAGCTTGCATTATTTCAAGGCTGGTAAAAGTATTTTGCCCCCATTGCACAGACCTGTGTTTTCATGGAAAATATCAATAATTCAAACACCTCTCAGAAAAATTCAAGAATATTTATCCTCACCCCAGAAGAGTCCATTCATCTGTCAGAAGATGCTACGGTAATCAAGTGCCAGCTTAAATCCTCTCTCTCTCCTACATCTTTATTAACTCTGTCATGACAGCCCTAAATAAAATCAGGAGGTATACTTGTAACATTTTTTAAATTAAATTGCAGAAAATTGGATGGAAGTCAATGGGAAACTTCAAGAGGAAACATGGCTGTTTTAGCCTATATTTGTTAATGGCCTATAATTAGTTATTAGCCTTTAATTTGTTAATTATTTCTACTGCAAAACAAAAAATGTTATCCTCTTCCCAGTAAGCCAATTGCAGAATTTTCATATTCTTCAGCAGAAGTAGGTATTCCCTTTTAATTGCGTAACATCATTCCAACAAGTCTCCCAATCATACGTCTCTGCTTCATGTCTTTATAAAGAGTTTTCAATCAATATGTCACTGAATGCTTCCAAAAGTTTTTAGGGATTTAAGCATTTTTGGGGGCTTTTTTTTTGTTTGTTTGTTGTATTTTCAAATGAAATTTTCCAAAGTCTCAGTCCTGGAAAGATTACACCTGTGATAAGAAATCGTATGTGAGAACAGTTTCTCTGAGCCCAAATTTACTCCCATGTCTAAAGGATAGGATATGAAAAGGCAGAATAGACACAAAATGAGATTGACTTTTGACATATAACATATACAGGATACCCATAGATTTGACACCTCTTCTCCCCTCGCCCACCTCATCTGAGCATTCAAAAACGGGAGTAACCATTTTCTGAGAGCGATCATATCAGATCATAGACTTGGTCTTCTGCCCTTTACTGACTTTTTTTTTTTTTTTTGGTAAACATTACAGCCTCATATCATGAGCAACATCTTATATCTCAACCTAAAGGGAAATAAATTATCGTTCTTCCATTTCATGGAGGTCAAGTCTATTAGAGAAAAATTTCTTGTTCTCTGAACCCCTGCCTTCGGCCAGAAGAACACTGAAGCGTGCATGAGCCAAGTCTCTCTGAATCCACTTTTCTAGCCCTGACAATTGCTTTTTTAATTTTTTTTCTTCAAGAAAGAGAATAAGACAACAGTAAGAAACACCTAGTGACTGTGATTCGTCTGGCCTATTTACAATTATCTCTCTTAATAGGAGATGAATAGTCCCCTGAAGGTGTCTGTTTCTTTCTATTAACTACAAGGGCAGCCCAGAATTACTGCCTTAGACTTAGCTGTCTGTCCTACTTTTAGATATACAGGTTAAGATAAATGAATTCCCAACTTCGGTCACTCAGATGGTTTCAGGCTGTAGATCCTGAGCACATGGTGGTCTCTGTGTCCTTCAGGGTTGAACTGGGCTGGATTTCAGGCACACCGTTTCTTTTTGTTTTCAACTGTCATCCATCCTGAGAAGTCTGTTTACTTATTTGGGACCCTTGATTTAATTTTAACCCAGAAAGCTGTTTATGTTAACTAGTTTGATTTCTGTCTTTAAATGTTCAGATGTTTCATTGGATTTGGCCTAAAATGTAATATTTTTTTGGGCTAAAATCAAACTAGAAGTCAGGTGAAAGTAATTGGACTTGCATATTGTACTGAAAATACGTACACTTTTTTTATTCTCTAAGTTTAGAGGGTTTTGGGGTACTTTATTTCAGATTTTAAACTCAGTGTAAATCAGGATCATTAAACCATGAAGTATGAAGCTATTGGCAAGAACTTCAGTGCTTAATGAGGCAGGTTACCAGTTCTCTGGAGTTCGTAGCCCCCAGTAAACTGAACCATTCCCAAGCTGGAGGAGCAAGCCTACATAAAACCCAGGCTATATATAAGATATAAGAAGATATAATAAGAGATCTGTAACTACTCCTCCTGCAGACCTCAGGAACATATGTTGACATGCTTGACACAAAATGTCTGTGCCAATAAAACCCAGACCATTGTCATGCTAAGGAAATTCAAGCCTCCCTGCAGACTAAGCCCTATGTCAGTTGGTCAGGCATGTCTTCTCCTGGGGGAGTTGAATCCCACCAACAGAGTATGTGGTTTCAAGAGGGCAAATAAATATGCTGTAACTGGGTAGCATGTGAAATCTTCCTGCAAAGGCTAATCACCTGGGTGTTATGAACTGGAAAGTGAAGATACTAGAGTGAATATTGTTAGAGGATGAAATCACCTTCACTGATGAGGCTAAAAATAAAGGAATAAAAATTATTTGTTCATAATTGTCGTATTACAGAGCCTGTTTTCTCTTTAGGTAAGAACCCCTCCACCCATTTGTGTCACTTCAAGAGTACAATTTAAAGTCTTTTTATAGCAAATGCAACAAGGTAAAAACAGACGTGCTTTACTGGCTGGCTTTTAAAAACAATGACAGCTGTGGCCAGACTGACCTCATCACCCCACTGGCAATGTTTTTATAGCAGTCAGAGTAATGGTGAGGCAGAGCCTCTTATACTTGAATTTACCTGTTTTCTTTCTTTCCAGCTCCTTCTTCTACGTTTCTGATCCATTTTGTAGATTATATTTTCCACACATAGCCTGTCTCCAGAGGTAAGTTACTTGAGAGTGCTTTATTGACACTTTGAGGTGTGTGAATTACAGCTTCACATTGGACTTCACTTTTCAGATGCAGAGAAGGGGTGATGGGAAGTAAGGGTAGGCTTGGGAATGTGCAAACATGAGGTCTGTTTGGATGCACTTAGCCAGCACAGGCCTGGATACGGTGCAGCTAAGATTTGCATGAGACAGGCTTCCTGCAGGAAACAGCTTGAGCCAGTGGACGGGCCCCTAACAAAGCAGTCCAGATGTCTTGTGATCTATCTCTAGTTTTCTCTAGGTTGCCATGTGATCTTGGGAAAGCTGCTTCCCCTCTGGGCCTTAATTTCACAGTCTGTAGACACTTAGAGGGACACCTAACCTACAATGTGATTTCAGACCTTTCTGAAATGCCCATTTCCAGCAACTGCGACGCCTACAAGCATTAGCTGAGTAATAATACTAAGTTTAAGAAGTAACAAAGGATAGTCTATTATACACTTGAGAGGCAAATCTCCAGCTTGATCACTTTGTGTGATCCCTGGTTTTCCCTTCTCAGCAATATCTGTTTGCTTTGTCTTTTTCACTGAATACATTTGGTACAGGAATCGTTCTTATGCACCCAAATACTAACAGAAGATTTTTATAGACCATACTAGGAAGAGGATGAAAGTGAGATTTCTGCCTCATATAGAGCGTGATTTTCTTTTCAGAACTTCTAAATAAGTTTGCCTTTGAAATAAACAACCAAAGCTAGGCAATATTTGTGCCTAAACAAGCTGCAGCACTTTTTATTTAAAGCAACAAACCCTATAAGCCGCCATGAGCTGAAACATAGTAGCTCATGACTGCACCTCCTCTGTTGCCTCTGTAACATAATGGAGATGTGATTATAGTATATATGAGCAGATTCAAGGAATCATATTCACAGTGAACATCACAGGCACACACAGGTCACAAACCAGTGAGAGAGAAATGCAGTATCAGAAGCATTAGCAGTTAGTGCACAGCCTCTGCAAAGTCCGTGAGAGTATCACTGGCTTACCCGTGTGCAATGGAGTCCACAGCATTGCATGTCTTCAGTGGTACAACAGATAAATTCAATAAACTTGTTTCACTGGGGTGAATGAGTCCAATACAAGCTACAGGTTCATAGCCCATAAACTGAATGGTTTCTCCAAGGGTTAGGAGATTTCTGAGACTTTATAGGATGGCTGAGGAAATCCTGATCTTTGTGGGGAAACCATCTCAATGACTGAGTTTCTTCCGATACTCATCCTCAGGGAAGGAGACTTAATTAGAGCAGCAATACACATTCTTGTGTATGAGGGAGAGTTCCATGTCCACACTTCCTAACTATTGAAACCATGCTGAAGTACTCAGTCATTTGATCTCAGTATCATCTGGGGACCAGCTGTCTTGCCAGTTCTTCCACTCCCCATGTGGTCTCTGCACCCCATATGTTTCCGGCACTTTTTCCCTCATGCCTTGGTCTCCATGTATCTACTAGATACCCAGATTCCAGCTCTCTTACTTACCTTATGGGTTATCCAGGCATGGTACAAATGGTGGTTTTCACCTCCGTTTTATCCTTAGCAGGTACCTGGCCAAGCTTAGCTCCCATTTGCCATGGTGTTACAGCAAAAGTAGCATTTCTGAAATGTTCCTGTGTTGCTCAGTAAAATAAATCAAAAGAAAAAATGTAAAGATGAAAAAAACCCCAGAGGATAGGTTTTTTTTTTTTATCATCCTGATAAGGTACTTATTGCCTGGAAAAAGATAGGGGAAGGTATGGTCTCTGAGGGTCAGTGTCTGTCTTTCCAAAAATCAAAATTCTGCCAATAGCAGAAGATTGGTCACCAGAAAAAGTGAGTGCTTTACCTCTTTCAGTCTGCATCTTCATCAGTGATGTTGGGGTGTCTATAGGTGTTACAACCACTCTCCTCGGTTAGAATCCTATCTTTATTATAATCTTAATATTATCACATATAACCCAACATAATCTTGGATCTGATTCTATCCATTTGACTTCAAATTCACTTGTGTATCCTACCATCCTTTTTCAAAGGATTCATGATAATTTAAGATTCATCTAGTAGTATAAACTATGTTGTACTGTTTCCAAACATTTCTTATATTGTGTTGTGTTTTATAGATTGCATTTTATACATCCTGTAATCAATCACAAGTATGCAAAATAAGCTGTCTTCACTATAAGCCAGCTTTAGAATGTCACTTGACAGTGACAGTCAAGGTAGAAGCAAGGGCTGTACTACATGGTGCCCATCTGAGCTCTGAATAGCATGTCTTGAGAACTAGAAACAGTACAGTTCTGCCAGAGTAACAGCATTTATTACTGGCTAAGAACTATTTTCAAAATATTTAAAAAAAAAAACACATGGAACTGCAAGTTATCTCTGCACGGTCCTTTGCCTACTTGCAGGTAGACATACTCTTCTCTCCTTACATCAATCTAATGTTAATGTGGAACCGTGCCTTTCAACCTGAACTTTTGCCTTGGTTTGGGAAAGTTCTAGTAACCCTAGTAATGCAGCCACCTTCACAAGTGAAATGTTGAAAAAGAATTAATCATGGTAGATAGTATTTGCAAAATATTCCCTGCACCATGTAACTCTACCATTCAGGATTAGACTCTGAGACAGCAAAGCATGAAGCAGATGCATCATTTCAAGCATGAGAGAAGTTCTATTTACATCAATGAATTGGTGCCCAAGAGTTTTTCTGGATCAGAACTTTTACCCTTACATCACTAAGTCAGAGTCAGGCTAAAAATCTAAGGATGAAACTGAGGATAGGGAGCCGACGCCTGATCTAGAGACTTGTGCAAATTTGATTAGGCTTTCAGGACATGAGGAAGTCAGGCATTGCAACAGGTTGCCCAGAGAGGTTAATCTCTATCTGTGGAGGATTACAAGACCAGAGTTCAGCTTAACCTTCTTTGATCAAGAGGTTGACTGTAGACCTCCTGAAGACCTTTATAACCTTGCAACAAATTATTCTATGACCTTATGAACATAAGGATACAAAAACTCAAAAATCAATACCTTAAATTGCATCAATTTATCTGTGGTCTTACTTCTCACATACTCTAACATTATCATAGTTCACAAAAATGAAAGGGAAACATTGATGACATAGATCTAAGATGTCATCAAAGGTTTTGGCCCCAACTTCTGATATTTGTTACCTGGTCGTTCTCTCTCTTCTACCTCATGATTATTGAAGACATTAGCTAATGTGTCATAATGTTTTCAAAAGCACAAATTGACTGCAAGAGAGGATCAGGGTTTGTAGTTCCTGGTGATGATCTCATCATAGAATCATAGAATCATAGAATGGTTGGGATTGGAAGGGAACTCTGGAGATCAAGTCCAACCCCCTGCCAGAGCAGGATCACCTAGGGCATCAATATAACAATGGGACACAACAACATGATCTTCATGGATCCACACTTGGGAACAAACTAGTTGTCTAAAGGTATTTCAGCAGCATATAGTTGGACAAGCAGCTGAAGAAGTTTTCTAAATGGGTATCTCTGACCAAGTTCCTGTGCTTATGTAAATATCATGAGGCAGTGCTTGCTCATATAAAAGAATATTTTTCTAGTTCCTTTGTTTCTTGATTGTAGCATAAGTAAAATGACAGAAAGTCTAATTTTTCAGAACAGAAAATGACTTTAGCACTGGGAGGGACTTGGAAAAAATTGAAAAAACACTTTCCAAAACTATTGCAACCATATTGTCATAGTAACCTATTCCTCCTGGACTGTGATTATAAGAATCAGGGAGTGAGCAAAGCAGTCGTGAGGATTTTTCTGGGTTATCTGGCTTTGAAAGGATCATGTTCAAACCCTGAAAAGATAAAAGAGAGACTATACAGAATGTAAGCTGGACCGTTAAACATTTCCATATGACAAACTCCTCTCCTGAGATCTGACCTGCCTGTAGATTCCCCAGTTTGCAGATCTAAAGGAACCAGGCCCACCCGTGCCTGCTCTAAGGAGAAGAAGCTGGGCCTGACTAGCTTTTGAAAACTACTTTAAAATTCTTGCCAGAAAATACCTCCATAAAAAAGGAAGATACATCCATAAAACATTCAAAAGAAAATTCCATGAACCAGGATTTTTAGAAAGTAACTCATCTAAAAATTATTGTAAAAACAATATCCCATGTAGGCATTTCTGAAAGAAATAGCTGCCCTCTGTAGAAGACATTTCTTTTTCCTACAGATTACTGGTAAATTATGTCCTTAGGCAGCAATCCTGACATTTATGCACATGCATAACTCTAAGCACATGGATAGTTTCATGAACCACAATGGCACTATCTGCATTCCTAAAGTTAAACACATGTAAAAGCACTTGCAGGATTGAAATCAATAGTCCTAAATCAAAACTATCTGCCAGCAATAATTGTGCAGGTGGGGTAGAAAATTGGAGGCATGAGTAGTCAGATGTAGGTGTTTCTCCTTCATCCAAAAGAATGATTCTCCACTATACCTCTAGCATCTCCACAGAAGCCAGAACCTGATCTCACCTTCCATCCCTGTGGCTAAGCAGGGCCTTAGGTAAGTCACAGGAAAACGTGGGTTTCTGCTGCCTCTCAGGACAGTGCCAGCTGCACCTACAGCAGTTAGTGACCAAGTCCACACTCCAGCTGTCACTGTATATCACAGCTGTCCATGTCATGTTGTCATGTGGCTGGTGTCAGACAAATAATGTAGCTCAAAGTCATTTCAGAAAGCTCATGACATCATGTATCAGAAGACCAGGTGGGATTTGCAGGCAGCTTGAAATCACTCTGCTCTTTGAACAGACCAGGCATGCACCACAAAGCTACAGGTATCTGCCCTACAGGAGAAAATATCAGTACTGCTAGAATGCATCACTAAACAGCAAACATTCAATGAAACACAAGAATTCTATGAACAAACTATCAAAATTAAAATTTTTATCAATTATCAAAGTAAAATCAGGCACCCATGTTAATACTCAGTGAGCAGCCATCATATGTAAAGTCCGTTTTAAAATTTATGTGAGTCAAGTTGAAATCCACCCATTAACTTCTGACACCCAAAATACAATGGGTGCATGCGTCTTAAGAAAGCCTAACTATTCAAAATCTATTTGTAGCAAATGAAGGACAACTTCTCTGGCAAGTTTCCCATGTGGATTCCCAGTAACTATTGTAAACCCACTCAAAGCACTCATTTCTCATCACAAATTTCCTGTTAGTTAAGAAAAATATTATTAATATTCTACGTCATCACATCCAGTTATTGAAAAAAGCTACTTGGACAACTCTGACCAGGTAGTGTTCTGTGAAATGTTAGTTGGTAATGTTATGTCCTGTGTTCAGGAAACTTGAGCTGGCTGGAGAGCAAGCCACAGGTTGTCTCTCAGCTGAGCTTGGTACCAAAGGCCCTTGCTGAGAAAAAACCCCACCCAAAAACATATGTAGCTCAAGAAACTCCTCTATGGGGTCATTCTGAGGTCCTAAAAACCTTCTTTATCTTGCCATGTATGTATTGAATAACAGAACAAATTACTCACTTTTGCCAATTATTCTTAGTAGACCTGCAAGCCTCCTCCCCAGTGCCACATCCCTTCTCAGCATTCAGCTGCACATAGCACAATCACAGCCCACCCATCTGATAGCCCAGGGTTTTTTTACTTCAGGAATCTTAAATCAGGAATTTTTCACAACTGCAAGTATCGATAGCAGCTGTAACAGTTATATGAACTACAGAAATTAGGAAGCCTGGTTTCTTGTGACTTTTGTTTTGTGGTTGAATTGCTCCATATCTCATGGAGTAATGCCTTCATCACACATTTCCACATGGATCTTCTGATTCTAATATTAGAAATCATAGTTTATCTTTTATTTCTCTGTTTAGCCACCTCAAAGCCTGTGGAAACTTCTTATTTTTTGAAATCTCTATTCTTGTAGCAAATTTACAATAAATTTTGTTAGCAATTTCAAAAGACATTAAACAAATGTTTAGATGCCCTGACTTTATAAGAGCTATTTCTTTAGGAAATCGATCTGACAAATCTGCTAGGTTTTCCTGTTACTAAAAACACCACTGTGAATAGTCGACCTCATGTTCACAGGCGCATTTATCATTGCCATGCATTTTGACAAGTCATTTGAGGACAGCTTGCTTAGATTATTTAATTAATTTGGTTTAACAATTACTAATAAATCAGTAACTTAAAATTTGCTCTAGTAGCCATCTCAGCAATCTTTCAAAATTTTTTAGATTTTTTTATATAACAATGAGTTTTTCCTGGTTAGGGTTTCATGCTCTCAGAACTGCATAAGAATCTATAGACAATGATTCCCTGCTGGAGGAGTATCAAACACATGCATCTAATTATTAGTTAAAGAATGATAAAACTTTCACTTCTATCGTAGTCCTACCATTTTTAGATTGACTGAAAATTTGAGGGTTGGAGTATGGAGTGTAGTTTTTTAGGTTGCAAATACAAGGCTTCTAAACACTTAAAAATACTTTTTAGCGATGTGCTATAGAAAGATAAAGCCAACTGAAGCAAAAACTTTGCTATCATGATAGGAAAAATGGAGAGTTATTGTAGTTGAATATCTGTATATCTATATATCAGTGTATTAGAGATCACTTTGCCATGAATAATAAGCAAGGCCATTTTTAAACACATGAGCAGAACTTTAACAAATTCTTTCACTAATAACACACTTTTTGCTAACAATTTTTACACATTTTTAGTTTTTTTCACTACATATGGAAAAGTGTTAATTCTTAACATTTATAGCTGTGAGCACGCAAATTAGCTGTGAGTATGCAAAACTACAAGGTGACCAGGCTCAAGAGCTCTTTTGGGAGAAAAGTTGAAAAAGAAAAGGACTTGTTTTCTTTCTTCTCCAATTTTCCGTGCTTTTGCCTGATTTTTAATGCTATTTATCCCTCTCCCAAAACAGGCTGTCCTCAGCTAGCCCATGTGCTTTTTCATTGCCTTCCAACTTTTCGTTACTTGGCTGTTTCTTGCCTGCAACTACATCCCCTTTGATGGTCGTATTGGTAACATACTTATGTAAAATGCTCATACATTGTGCCCAAATATGTCATCACAATTTTGCACAATATTTGTATTCTGTTATTGTTTAAACTATTTTGATATGGTTTTATTTAACTAAACATTATTAATTATATACTGGTTAATATAATTTCTAAGTGTCACAGATCTCTGCTTTGGCTTCGGAGTCCATCTTACCAGAGGAGACTGGAATAACTTGGCAGAGAACCTAATAAAAATAAGGTTGTGAAGGGTTGCCTGTTGATGATGACCACGAGATTCTGGAACAGCCTTTCAGCAGAGGAAGTTGAGGGGAGATGAGTACAGAAAAAGCTTGTAATTTTTAGGTGGAGCTGATCAGTTTGTTCTATTTTTGAAAGAAGCAGTGTGTTGTGATTTCTGCAATAGCAGACAACCAGGTATCATGACTGAGTTCAAGTTCTATAATCTTGTATACTCCTTCCATATGTTGAATGGTGATTAAGTCACCCAAGGGAGGAGACAATTAATAGTCCATGCAAATAGGAACTAGTACAGTGACCTGCACATCCGGCACAGAATAAGGTTCTTCTGGTGACTTCTTTGTGACTAAGCCTTTCACAACCTGCTCTTACTTTTGTGAGGAGGCAATGAGCATTAAATGAGTAACTTCAGGCTTCACAGACTTGAACAGGAATTGTGCTGTTCCTCTTAGGATGTGGTCCTGGATTTTCATTTCTATCCTACCAGCCATAGAACTGAAACTACTATATGACCATTTTGGAAGTTTTATCTGTTTGGTCAAATTAGGGTGACAGTTCAATATTTCTGAAAAAGTGAATAGTGAACAAGCCAATAGGAAAACAGAATTCATCTTCTATCTTTCACTTCTTAATATTGCAGTAGGAAACTGGAAAACACAGTACCCACTTTATACCTTACCAGCAGCTACTCAGTCAAAGCAGAATTCATAGCAGATAGAGACAAATCATCTGATGGCAGAGGTTAAAAAAAAGCTGTTACTATGACAACAGATAGGGTCAGATAACAAAATGAACAGACACTTTTGATCTTCAAAAAATTCTTTTTCCTTTGCTCTCTCCTCTGTTATCTGGACCACTCCATCAAACACCCTGCAGATAACAGAGTTGAAAACCCAATCGACCTTCAAGGAAGACCGGACAAGTTGGAAAGTCTATGGAAAGGTTACTATTACAGTAGAAATGCTTATGTTTGGATTTTGTGTCTGTGCGTGTATGTGTATGTGCATGTGCATGCGTGTGTATTTCACCAGAGTAAAAGAGTACAGTTCAAAAGGCTTTGCAAAAGCCTCTAGCATTGCAATGTTGTGGTATTTTTTTTATAATACCACTCAGAGAAAGTAAATAGAACACAATGTGGTCTGAAGCAATCTGCTACAGACCCATATTGCACAGTTAGCATATTGTGAGTTAAAAAAAAAAAAAAATTTCTTTGGGCACTTTTGGATTGTGCACGTCTTACCACTTCACGCATACTGTGAAATCTGGGAAAATACCTCTGAATTCCAAGCCCTAAAAAATATTACAATGTCATATTTTAGTATCTTTTTACACTATTTCAAAGATTTGTATATTGATAAAAAGCAGCATGTTGCAGACTGATGAGCTGGAAAGAAAAACAAAGCAGCATGTTACCGCACTTTACAGTTGAAATAACAAAAGAAGAGTGAGGAGGGAAAAAAGATAGCAAAACTGCACTAACTAAAGGGAAAATGCTGCCTTTACATCTAAGACTACTAAAGAAGTAAGTTTTCAGTGCACAAGCTAAAGAGTCTGTGTAGGGAATTACACTTCCCACATGTAGTAGTCTTGCTGCCTGTAAGGGATGTCTTAACCCAGGAACTGAGTTACTTAGGTGAATGTATTTGGGGCCATGGAGTCTATTTGGACGTAATTTTCCAGTCCTCCTCCATATGGCGTTGCCATTGAATTGTTAAGTGAGACAGTGACTGTTCCAGACATTGTGATAATTTAGGCCAAGCATAAAAGATCTTAAGTGTCACATGCCATGGGTCAGGAACCTCTCCTCATGACTGTGGTCCACATTCATGCATGGTACTTGTGTAGTATATAAGATTACCTATGTGCATCAGTGGAAATATTTATTTTGCACAAAAGAAAAAGTTGTGTGAAAATTTCGTAGGAACTCTTGCCCTGATTTCTCATGAGTTTCTCACAAAACCAACTGATTTAAAACTAAAATTGCCAATCACCAAAGAAGGGATGACAAAGCATGATGTTGTTACAGAAATTGAACTGCTACTTTCAATATTGTCAACAGATAGAGACAAACAATCACTATATTCACATTAATGAAAGTGGATTTTTTCCTTCTTTCTGTTTTCAGCAAGAAATCTAAAATCTTCATCTTTGACCAAAACTGGTATTTAAAAAATGTTATGGCAAAAAATATGGCAAAATGTCCTGTCAAGGCAAAACAAGATATTTGCTTTTTAGCTTATTCTATACTAGGACCAAAAAAAGCCTCAGATTCATGTATTAGTAAGACCCTACACTTCAATAAAATAATTTCTCTATTCATAACTTTTACAATATTTTGTTTCACAACTAAACTTTCAAAATAAGTATTTTCAAAATATTTTCGTAATAGTTTTCTATAGCTATCAGAAAAACTTAAAGTTAACTGTTGGTATTATACATAGTTGTGCTTACTTCATTTTTTGGCCAAATATTTTGTTTACTTTTTTTTTTTTTTAAGTTTCTGAGATTTTTAATTTATTGTTTAATCATTCCTTGTCCAGGCTAACATGTCTGGGAGAGTGTTTGGGTTTTATCGCCTTTAATTTTGAATTGGAAAATATTTTTTTATTTAGCGTATCTGATTGTAAATATCATGCTCTGAGACTCATATAGGTTTTAGCCACATTTCTGGTGGAGAACAAGCACAGAATGTGCTGTGCTGTAAGTATTATACTGTATTGATCAATTTCTGTAAATTAATCAACTATAGCCTTTGCATGAAAATCCTAGTCCAAAGCAAGAAATACGTGTGGCATATTAATGTAATTCCTTACAATTATCTCGTCATTGAACTTTTCAAGAAACCTGAAGAGAGTTTTCTGTTCTCAGTGAAATGGTCTCAAAAAAACACCCAATTTGTATTCTTTCCAAAGTACCAAAACATTATCTATAGTTTACAATAATGAGAGGGGAAAGGAAACAGACTTTAGGAAATTCTGTATTTGAACAAAGACTGTACTATTTTGCTAGCACCTGTTTACCACATTAAAGTACTGTGCTGTTGGCATAATATGGATAAAGAAGTCAGGTCGAGGCAGCTTTCAATGCTGGAACAGTAACACATTGTACGTCTCTCTCCTCACCACAAACATGCTTGATAACGTTGTTGGGGCACAGCAGTCATGAAATTAGCTTTAACATAGTAGTTGTTTATAACATGTTTAAAATATGTTTAAAACACTGGGTTTTTTTCTTGAGTTTTAATCTTCATTTTTCCAAACTTTCCTTGTCATTCCATGTAATTTCTTTACAAACTTGTAACTAAGCAAGTGAGGCATTTATTTTTCTCTAAAAGTGAAAACTAAGTATCAAGAGTTGTAAACAGTGGGAAAAAAGATTGTTCATCAAACTCTCAAGTTTGGCTTTACTGTGAGAGTGGTGAGACACTGGAACAGGTTGCCCAGGGAAGTTGTGGATGCCCACCCCCTGGAAGTGTTCAAGGCCAGGTTGGATGGGGTTTTGAGCAACTTGATCTGGTGAAAGGTGTCCCTGCCCATGGCAGGGAGGCTGAAACTAGATGATTTTCAAAGTTCCTTCCAACCTAAACCATTCTATGACTCTCATGAGGGTCCTCATGCAGTTCTTGTAGAATTAAAAGACTTAATGGTTTTACTGCTGGAATGTTTTACCAGGTGTGTCCTGTAAATTAGAATTATACCCCAAAATTGAGATGCTACTAGAAAATGAAGAAACCAAAGTACCCAGGACGTCCTGTCAGCAAAAATGGAAAAGGTCAATTATTTTTTTTTTGCTTAGCAGATGCCTAATAGATTTTAGTGAAGCTGAAATGATCTGAAGAAACCAAATCAGAGCAGTCCTAAACTGCATCTCCTATCCTGGCCCACTGCCTCATGGAAAGAGTTACTTATGTTTAGGAAAGTTGCAGCCTCTTCTAAGGGCAGCTTCAATGGCCAGACTGCATATTTTAATGTGATCTTCTGAGCCATATAACCGTCCTGTTGACTCCTACAGTACTGGTTATGGAAAGTTTTTCAGAGACATGGTGGGGTACACAGTCCTGCCAGGGAAATTGCTGCATCCGAGAGGCATGCATTTCCAGGAAATGCAACTTGACAATGAACTGATTTGAAGCTCAACAATTGTCATTTCTGAATTTAAAATCCATACTAAAAAAAAAACCAACAACAAACCAACAAAAAACAACCAAACAAAACCTGTCTACATTATGGCATCAAGATGCACCAGGGGAGGTTTAGATTGGATATTAGGAAAAAATTTCTTCACTGAAAGGTTTGTCAGGCACTGGAACAGGTGTCCCAGGGAAGTGTCTGCGTCACCATCCCTGAAGGTGTTTAAAAAACATGTAGATGTGGCGCTTAGGTTTAATGGTAGACTTGTCAGTGCTGGGTTAATGATTGGACTTGATGATCTTAAAGGTCTTTTCTGACCAAAATTAGTTTCTGATTCTATGATTCCATAAACTCCAAGTTATCCTTAGACATCAGTGAACTGGTATTGTACAGTAAGTATGCATATTAGTGAATTAATATTTACAGAAGGAGACAGGGCAAGGGCCTGGGAGTCCATCTCTCATTTGTTCATGTAGCAGACAGCATGACAGCAGCAGCTGCTGCACACTCTTGCTCTCATTCTAGAAAGTCTTCTCTTCAAGTTACTCAGCCCCTCTGCTGAAGCAATAACAAGGTCACAAATTTTCACTGATTACCAGAAATTGTGCTTGGATGTGGAAGGCCTTTTGTTCTGACCACTAAATTGTTGCCAGTCACCTCCAGTTATTATTCACCTTATCTTGAGATGAACCAGAAAGAAAACAATCCATCTTAGAACCTATTCGAAGAACTTATACTGTACCTAAGGATGAAAAAAGTATTTTTAGAGAAAATAATATATACAAGCTACACAGAATTCTTCCATTTAAGAAAACTCTTCAGAGAAAAGATTTTTAGATAAGTCCATGCTGATGTCAAAAACCCTGTAAAGGACCACAGTTTGGTAACTATTCAACTTGCCTTTTTGATAAATGAAAAGTGTGCAGGTGAGTATCATACTGTCAATAGCTGAAAAAAAAAGAGATGTTAAAGCAAGCTAAACAATTGCCTAACAGTACTTGTACTAATGACCATAAATTTCTACTATGCTAATTTTTCTCTACACTTTTAATTACAGATCAATAATACTTTGCTGTTGACATTTAAAAATGCTGAACTGCATGTAGGAACAGACTGAATAAAAATATACAATGTGGTACTGAATTTTCCAAATCAATAAACTTTGCCATTTAACAAACGGTAGTATGTAAACAGTCACCAAGATTAGCAAATGTAAAAGACTATGCTTCAAGTGCTTAATTATTGTTTAATAACAGTAAAGTTCCATTAATTGACAAAATTCCAGTGCTATGAAAATCAGCCATTCTATTTTTTGTTAGCTTCATTTATACATAGTATCTCTTTCAAAGATTTGAGTTTAGCTGAAACAAAAACTGACCAGCACTCAGGCATTCTCTTTAGAAAATAAGGTTCTTAAAGATCAAAAGGTGAATACTTGCATAGGTTTCAGCTTCCCTTTCATTACTTAGATATTTTGTTTTCCTTTAAAATTGCTTTATTGTGACAAGAACATCTAATAAATAGGATCATGGCATTAAACAGTACTTACATATGAGCATTTCAATGATTCTGTTTGAAACTAAAGCCCGGAATCAATAAAATACCATTCAACTGTCCTGTAGCAGTTCATTTTAAGATAAGCAGGAAAGAGCATTCTTTTCAATATTCTGACCCTGTGAACTGTTTTTCTTTTGTCTTTTATTTTTCTTTTCCTCCTCTGGGTCTTCTCTTCATTGGAGCAGTAGGCTGAATTTTCAATGAACATTGTCACTGCCTGATTCCCATGCACACAAAATATTTCTAACCATGTTAAATGTAGTTTTAACTCTGAAGAATATGGAAGAAAACATAAGTGAGGCTGAAACTAGTAATTCAAGTGGGAGAACCAGTGATTCTCTACTCCTAATGTACACCTATGAAGTCTAAGTGCTGTTCTACTGCTTGAATTTTCTGGCCTGAGCTAGGATGGTTGTTAGGTGTGGGCAACTAAAGCTAAAGTTGCAATCAGGATGACCTACAATATTACATAAAGCATGAGACCCTCAAAATAATTTCCAACCTAAATGATCATTATAGTAACAGATGCTACAACAGAAATGCTCCTTTTTTGCTACTGTGAGAGATATGGCAGAAGTTCTGATACCAGAGCTGGATGTAAAATGGAAAACCCAGCCTGTGAAAAATATTACTTTTTCTGGAAGGAAAAATACATATTGAGTCAGGACACAAAAAATTTATGTCACAGGTTTCTTGTTCCTCCTGCAACCAAACTTGGAGGAGGAAAGAGACGGCAGAGGCATAATCAGGATCTTCTACCTTCTGCCTATCATTCAGCTCATCTACATAAACATTGGCAATTATCAAGTAACTGTCCTTTTTGTATCAGGTTTATAAATCAGAGTGGTTTTAAAATTTCTGTTCAGGGAGAAAGAAAAAAAAAAAAAAGGATTTTCCATTGCTAAAACATTTCAGCAGGATATTCCCAACAAACTCTACTTGCTCTTTACTTCTTGGAGATCTTAATCAGAGTGGAATAGATCAAGAAATTGTCTCATTAAGGCAGGTGTTGCACATTTGTAAATTTAGAGCTCACTTTCGCAACATTTATTGACATTAAGGAGCACTTACTCTTGTAAGTAGTTCAACCTAAGTCCTTTCAAAATCAATGGATTTACTGTTTCCTGAGTTAAGTATTTCCATAGCTCCTAGAGCTGACTTAGCGAAGTCTGCTTAGGAGACTTTACACAAAAGTAACTAATACAAAATATGTTCAGTACTAGGCGTTTTCCCTAGGGAATTTTCCCTGAGTGATGCCAGTCTCCTACAGTGTAAAGCAGAGATATCTCTAACCCCAGCTATGCCACCCAGTGTAAGAGTGGGAAGGAGACAGGAATGGGAGCAGAAAGTTGAAATTTAGGAGAGGTTCATTAGAACTGCTTTCAGGGTTTTGTATTGCTACCACGCATAGCAGGTGGATGCAGAATTGAGATTAACATTAGAATTTCTAAATGTTGGTGGGTTGGTGTGGACACCAGTGTAGTATGTTTGAGATAGTGTGCCTAGGTATGCCTGTTCCAAGGTAAGCCTGTCACAATGTCCACTGAGGGATCTGATTTGGCAGGATTCCTCAGAGGACATTAAGTGCTGTAGAGAGGGTCATGTCGTAACACAGCTAGAAAATGGAAAGGGGAAAAACAAAACAAAACAAAACAAAACCAAAAAAACACAAACAAACAAAAACTTGCTCCTGGGACTACTTTTGCATTCCATACATCATATGTCAGATATATACCCGAAGCAGCCATGGGAGAATGGACTGAACAGCCAAAATTCCATATGGGCTGTTCTGGAAAAACTGTACTGAGTGTGCTGGATAGTATGAGACCCAGCTTAGGTGAGCAAAACTTCTCCATTCCCTCTTTCATATCTGTGAACTACTGTCCTATAGCTATGCACCTAAGCTGCAGTTCTTGTGGCAAAGTCTCACTGTGCCTGTATTTCACTCTGGAATTAATCCCCAGGCTCCCTACTGTAATGTCTGAGAAGAGCTGGATGGTGAGCTCTACTTCACCTGGCACAATGAAGATGGAGACAACTAAGGCAGTCACTAGAGAAGACTTCAGATCTTCATTTCATTTATTTTCTTGACAGCTGCAATTGTGAACACATTTCTTGTATTAGGTGTCAATTATTTCTCATACACACAGTGTTGTATGGGGACTACCCCCTCACCATGAGTGCCAAGGTCTTGAGTAGAATGTGGAATGTCCAGGTTGCTGGTACATCTGATCTCATCTGAGCCACATCAGGAACCAGAAACTCTCATAAGCCTAAGAAGGTATCTTCTCATTCATTCTTCTTGGTTGGCACTAGGGCTATATGAAAAATAAGTATTACCTGTGGCAGAGGTCAAGACAACATATGGATTCTGTTTGTCATGTTACTGGAATAGACACCTGAGAATCAAGTCCCCAGTACAGCAATGTTTAAATTATTCTTCAGCAGTAGCAAGAAGAGAATATGAAACATATAACCATTTTGATCCAATCACTCTGTGTCAAGCAGAGGACATCCTCCATCTTGGTCCACCACATCTCATCTGAGTCCTAACTGGAGTGAGGTAAAAGGCAGTGAGCAGCTCCTTTGGTGCTGTTTTATGTAACACTCTGTCCAGTCAGTACTTTTAGAGGACACCTGTTTGATTGTATCCCAACAGCAGAGGAGCATATAGCTCACATAGTGTCAGCAATATTTTTCTCCAAGTACCCTGATGAGGTCAAGATGTTGTGGTATTGTGACAGTATCTTAGGATGTAGATCATAAGAATCTCTCACAAAACCACTGGTTCTCATGGTTCATCCCCACACTTTCTTTCCTGCCTCATAAACTGCCACCCTTGGCCATTTGTCCTTAACTCATACTGCCTGCTCCATCATGCTGGTGCAAATGTCTGTCTGTCCAGATGGTAAACCAGATCAGGCCCCCATGCATAACTAGCAGCCAGAGCAGTTTTTCAATCCGTTTCACCTTGTGTGGACACACAAACTTTTGTGTTGGCAGAGAAGAAGTACAGCACGAGGACCGAAACTCTAGTCAAAAACAGTGAGGAGAAAATTACAGCTTTAGATGGCTTGAGCTGTCACTGAAAGTTAAGTTATGATCTATGTACCTAGGATAAGTTAATGAGGGAATTCAAGCACCTTAAGGCTCTGCTACAGCAGGAAAGTTGTTAGATTATTTTTTTATTATTATTACTACTTCACCCCCTTATTCCTTTATCTTTTATCTGCTCATTGCTGTGACACCATCATGGTGCTCCACTTTGCTCTGAGCTTTGTACTCTGTGACTGATATATGCTATTTGACTAATAGCTTAAATATTAAACTTCTGGTCATGTATGTCGGAATCAGTGAAGTCACAATACCTCAGCTGAGGCCACTTACAGTGTTAGCATTCAAAACTTCAGCCTTTCAGAAAAAGCAGTAGATATTTTGAAAGGCTTCCCCAGCTACTGGATCAGCAGAAGCAATGTTATTGCAGCAAACTGGAATTTCTGAGGAGAAAAAGAAGTTTATTACATATTGGGATGGACTGGGAAAAATATTTTGAGAAATACTAAGAGAAGGTACAAAAAACTTGCTGTATATTTTGCTGCATTTGCTATTGAGACTCTGGTTTCTGCTTGCCTGACAGCAATGCAGTCAATATTAAATGATAACCACCAAGTTTAATGAAAGCTTTTGTTTTGCTCTGATATGAGCATCAATATACCTTCAACCCTGTATATGTTATAACCATGCCTGACTGACCATGACAATTTTCAGCATGCATTGCCAAGTTTCATCCATATCACTCATAAATACAAGGGTAATGGAGAACTTAACATCACATTAGTCTGCTTTGCTAGTGTCTCTTCAGTTCTCCTTCTCCATTCATCTTCACATGATAAAAGTAAGCTAAAAAATACAGTCACTAAAAACACATTCCAACAGCACTTGAAAATTGTCAGTTCTCCAGTAAATACTTTAAATCTGTACAGGAATTATCAACAGTGAAGTATTCAGGAGGAGACGGAAAGAAAAAAAAAAAAAAAAGGACAGATTATTCTAAGCCCAGAAATATTCAGTTCAGAAAATCCTATTCAATGAAGCAAAATAGTGTCTAATTGGTTTTTAAACTATCAAATACAACAGGTAAAATGCAAATTCTGTATTTTAAGAAGTTACTAACTTAGACAAAAAACAGCTGAATATGAAATCAAAAGGTTAGAAAAATTTTAAGCATACCAGAAGTATATTCATTGGCTTACTCTTCCTCCTAGTTTAGTACTGCTGGCTTATAAAGGAAATACGGACATTGTTTAGACATCAACATGTTTAACTGAATATTTTTAAAAGCTGATGGGAGATATTTATCCCAGATCTTCTATTCTTGTGCAGTGAATATGAGGGAACTTAGAAACCAAAGCAAAAAAAAAAAAAAAAAAAGAGGAAACTATAAAGTAAACTGATGCATGAATATCATTGTGATGTGATTTCTAGCATTTTTATCTTCGAGTTCTGAAGAAATTTAATATTGGTATACCTAAGTTCCTGTCCAAAACATCTATCTTGATTTTTTTAACTGCCTGAAGTAATAAGCTGATATATCTCTATTGCATCAAGTGTGAGAATGGAGATGACAGATTAAAAAAAGTTACTTAAACTACAACTAAATTAGGTAAAACAGAAAAGTTATACAACATAATAGTAATCTAAAAGAAGTAACTTCTGCAAAGGTTACTTATGCCTCAAAAATATACCAGTTTTCTTTTATCATGACAACAGAGTAAAGGACAAAGGAAAACTTTAAATTAACTATTTGATATATTTTACTTCACCCTTTAAAAGCTTTCGCCCAGCTTCCTGATAGCTTGCTGTTAATCAACCGACAATAAAGGGTGTGATTTAGCAAAGACAGAAAATACATCCTTCTCTATTTGTCATTGATTCTATTACTATACGAGGTGCTTAAGTGTTTCGTCATCATAATGCTACTTACAGAAGTCAAACCATAATATTTGCGACGGTTTCAAGACATTACACAAACATAGGGGGGAGAAGGGAAGATACCCACCTATGGTTCCTGGGAAGACTCAGCTCAACGATCCCTGCTGCATGCACTCTCTACTCAGTATGCCAGAAGCTATTTGTTATGTTCATCCCCAGCAGTGCGCCCTTAAATTTAGTTGCACCTCTTTGGGATAAAACTCAAGAGAGTTTTCAGACATCACCAATGGGATTTTCAGATCCCATCAGTGTCCCAGACTGGAACGTCATATGCAAGTCCTGGGAACTTGGTGCAACTGTCAGCAAGGCAGTCTAATGTCCCAAGAAGCAATCACACTCATGGTATCAGTGCATCTTCAAAGGAAGAAAATGGCATTGCAAAGAGGATTCATGTTGGCATAGGTCTTATATTCCAACCTCAAAACCTTGGCAAGGCCACCCTTCCTTTCAAATTCTCTTGTGTTTACATTGAGCCATTCCATGCAATTAAGTCTGTGGACAACTTGACTTATGCTCTCAGAACATCTCTTCAAAGTTCCCTGGATGCTCTGGACTGCCTGTGCATTATAGACTGACTATGCATATTGAATAGAGACAGGAATAGGATACCAGCTGTCCTACTCACCTAGAAGTCAAAAGAAGTAATTAATCTGCCCCAAAGTTGCAGATGCTACCACCACACAGGGGCTGTGGTCCTACAGCCTTTGCAAAGAGCTTTGAATTCAGGAACACTCTAGGAACCCAAAACTAACATATTACACTTATTTGGCATCCGACGTTGAGTTTTCTCTCAGCATGCAAGTTTCATCTTCCCCTTCTGTAAGGTGCATTGAAATACTTGCAGGAAGCATCCCAGAGCCCTGGGAGGTAGGAACCCCGGTTTCAAATTCTGCTGTCATTGCTGGGACTCATGGCACAGTCAGTGTCTGAGCAGAGCACTGTGACTTATTTATAGTCTAATGCTATTGTACTGGTTCCTGTATTTGATTCCTGGAATTTAATGTGGGGTAGTTTAAGTCTCCTTTGTCCCTGTGAGCTGTACTACTAGCAGGTAATCAGCCTAAGATCCCTAAATAACAGCTTTCAGGACATATACTTAGCAGCCATGATCCTGAGTTTGCCACAAAGGATGATGAAAAACCTGAGTCTTATCAGTTGTACCTCAGCACTCATGGTAGGACTGCTCATACAAGCTGTCGTGAGGTCCTCAGCCATTGAAGAAGTGGATTGTGCTTGTGGTGAAAATTTGCATGTAAAGGGAATGTGGCAGTGGCTCAGATGTCTTAGTGTATGTGGGCTCAAGTCATTGTGCAAATGTAGCAAAGTAAGGAGAAAATACTGGGCTACATATAAGCTTCAAAAAGGATTTATTTCCATCTCTTTAGTGTAGAGGAACTCTTGCTCAAAGACTGGCAATAATATCTGCAACAAAATTTCCCTACAAACTATCTTAGCCATCAGACTTGTCTTTCTTCATTTTCTTGCTAGAATCTCCTAGAAAACAGTATGTTCATATTATTTAAATTTCTTGGGTTCGTACATGATCATCTAGAAACCTGTATACTTGTCTAGAGCTGCAGACCTCATAATTCTTTGCACAAAATGAAACCTGAATCTTACCCACAAATGAGAAAGGGAATTTAAAAAACAGCAGTAGCATTACAGCAGTCTCTTTTGACTTTCCTGAATAACAGAAGGCTCAGATTTTCACTAAAGGGTTCATACATGAATTCCACATACCCTGATTATATCAGAACTTGTTTGTTATACAGTCACCAACATTTATTTAAAGACTTCAAGTAATGCAGGAGCCATCACTAGAATTAACTGTTGCTGCTAGACAACAACAGTCCTCACCATTAAAAATACACACTTTATCTGAATTTATTTCACTTTAACCTCCAACTGAAAGATTCTGTTCTGCCTTTTAAAGCTAGATGAAGGACCATTTAATCAGAAATGCTCTCTCCAGCTACACATACAACACAGGAGTGATTAACCACTCAACTTGCTCTTGGATAAAAAAACCAGATTGAGTTCTTCTAGTCTGTCCCTTAATGCAGTTTTCTAGAACAGGAATTATTACTGTAGCTTTCTTCTGAGTACTTTGAGGTTAAGGAAACTCAGTTCTGGCATTGGTGGATATTTTATAAGAACTGCTGGTGACACAACACATATGTTAGTGGTTTGTTTACCTAAAAAAGTACAAATCAGGACTTCAAGGACGTTTATGCTGCTTTTCTTTGGTGATGTTCAGCACTTGTAAAATACAAGATTGATTAATATACAAATGCGAATATTCTTGTCTTTAATTTATAAAATCAATTCTACATTAACTGAATGAACAGTGTTTTCTCACTTTCAAAACATCTTCTTTCTGAAAGATTTTGACTAATTTTATCAAACATCCAACTATATTTATAAATATTTAAACAGTTACTATATTTTAGATTGCTGTAATCAGAGCTATTTATTTTAAGGGCTTTGTGAACTATGTAAACTATGTGTGTGTCACTCCTTGAATCAACATATTTGGTGCATAGAGCTTCAAAACAATAGTAAGTACGTTTTTCAAGATAGATCTCTTGCAAAAGAGATATTTGGTCCTCAGTCCCAAGAACTAAATTCCTAAACTTGACAAGTTTACAATTTTTTTTGGACCAGCACTTATGAAAGTTGTACGTGTTTAAATTACCATAAACCCAGTGGCAGAGCTGTGAAAGGTGTTTGTAAAGTCTATTAAGGCATCGTAATATTTTTTAACTCTATGTCCATTATCAAAATATTAGTTAACTGACCATATACAACATCAGGAAATATTTATTGTGGAATGCAGGTGCCTGTGATTTACTGTAAAAAAAATGTATTGCTAGATGAACATCAAATCAAGGTAAATCAGCTTCAGCCAGAAATTAATTTACTCTGATTATCTTGGCACACACTTCAGATGTTGCAGATAAACCAAAATGAGTTACAGATGTAAAAGCTGGAGAAAAGACAAGAGATAGTCATCATAGCAGAGGCCGAAAGCACAGATTATAACCACAG
The DNA here is from genome assembly GCA_020745705.1 of Hemiprocne comata. NCBI lineage: Eukaryota > Metazoa > Chordata > Aves > Apodiformes > Apodidae > Hemiprocne > Hemiprocne comata. The sequence goes on along the minus strand of CM036587.1, from coordinate 96,673,519 downwards.
TTTCCAAAATCTAGAAAGAGTTGTTTATCAGAAGAAAATTACATTTTTGTTCACTCCTAAGTTCCTGAAAGTATTTTGATTCTGACCTAGGACAGTCAAATCAAACTCGGCCTCAGCAATTTAAGAATAGCTTTAAATTCTAGGAGATAACAGTTCCATTTCTCGAGTACCTAACTACTAATCACTGACCAAACACTTTATCTAGTATACAGCTGTATTTGTGAGGCCTATTGTCATCCTGGCTAATATGATTATCATCATGACAATTGGAAAAACTGAGGATGTTTTAAGCATTAGCTATGTTTTTGGATGTTGAAGCTGCCAAGCTCTTTCAACCAGTGCATTTCTAACTTTATGGTGATGAATAATTTAGTCATTCCTCACTAAGGCCTTGGCAAGTTGTGGGATAACTGGTGATCAAATGTATCTCTAATGTATTCTCATCCTGTGTTTCAAGGAGAGGATAAACCCTTTTTATTTAGTCCAGCTATGGCAGACAAAAACTGACAGACTGTTTCAGATTGCTGAATGCTCTGCAGATGCAGAGGTCCAGTCAGATCAGTCCTGACACAACTGGTCTTGCTGTAGATAGCAAAGGAGGCAGTTCTCATATACAAGGCAGCGGATTGTGAACAAAAATCTCAACTAAAACAACAGGATAAGTAATTATAAGATTTTTCTAAATATCAATGCTAAGATGGAATGTCACATTTTTGAGCAGGTGTAGCCTATCTATCTAACAAGTTAAAAAGTGAATATTTAAAAAGGATGTTTGAAAGAAGAATCTGTTAGTATATATTATATAGAGATTATATAGGTGTATGTATATCAAACAACTGTCATTTAATTTTTTATGCCATCTGAAAACAAAATTGTTTTATTGTCCTGATCTCATAATATAGGTATGTTGCATAAATAGAAAGCTGCCCTATTTCTATTAAAGATTAAAAGTATTCAATGAGCAGAGAGGAGTTGCAAGAATACAATTCAATTTAAGTCCAGTAATTTGTGTAAATAAATGTCTAATATGAAAGAATCACCAGAAGTGGAAATTATGAATGTTCAATTTTTCATGATACTTATCAAAAGAACAAAAGAGTTCATATTAATTTTAAAAGTTCTAAAAATAACAAGGTTCAGTTTTACCTATGGGTTCATATGAATTTTTTATTTTCCATTTTAAAATTAAGATTGTGCTATATACATGGTTTTTGTGCATACATTAATTGAATTTAAACTTTTCTGTTAAATTATTAACCTTGGGTTTATGCTCCAAGGTGAGTAAATTAAGAAATCTTGGATTGTAAAAGATGTAGAAAGCGCCTGTATCAAGGAACTGGTGATAAAATTGCCTGGAATTATCTGGGAATAGGTACTTCAGATTTCTTTGCAACAACAAGAAATGTGATGCCTGGTTTTAACCCTAGCTTTTTTGGGCTTTTGATTAGTTCACTGACTGATTAATGCTGGTAGATTACAGCAGTCAATGCTCTTCCCCACAATAGAGGGGAAACTAAGAGGGTTGCACAAGAAAAAGGCACTGCTTTAAGGTTACGATCTACATCATTTAGGTATATAAATATCAGGCTGTCCTTATGAAATATTTTTGCCCAAATGCTAAAGGATCAGAGAGGATACTCACTTTTAATAAGGGTGGTCACTTTTTTATGTTAACAACTGACCATGTGCAGTTTATGCAAACCCAGTCTAGATTTGTATTTCAACAAATTAGAGGTGAGCATGCAGTGAATGACTAACTTTCCAAAATAAAGGGAAAACACAGAACATAAATGAATGGTAATAAACTCTTTTTGAGAGCAATAATGTCCAGCTAAGGGCTGAAGCTCCAGATTGTGTTTTTTTTCACAGAAACTCAATTGCTTATCATGGATTTAAACGTAATCTAAATTATGAGCTCTGTCATGACTGCTGTGACAAAGCCTCTTCCTGTGCAATTTACCACCTAACTGGTCCAGACTGTACCATCTTCAACGCAGCAATTACATCATTTGAACACTGCTGTGGCAGATGTTCAAGTCTCAGGCTGACAAGACAACATCTTGTTGACTACAGTTTTGGACAGTTTTCTCTACTGAGACATAGACTTGTGGTAACATTAAGATCTGTACTGTGCAAGCAACTTTCATGCTCAATACAATCAGCTTGTATAAATAAATATTTGTGATTATTAACATTGACATTTGCTATAAAATGATCCTTTTTAATAGGCTTCTATTTAAGAAGATATCTCAGAGAAAATGCCTTCCTTATGAATTTTAGTATTAACTCAGTATTTTTATCTATGGAGATAACTTTGATCTTGGTTAAGCTTAGATATGATTAGACTTAGATGTGGCAAAGACATTTAGCTGATCTCTAGGCTGAATATCAGTTCCCCGTGGTGAGACTCTGATGGAGTTTTAGACAAATAAATTTTGATGTCTACATTTGAGCTCATTATTTAGGCTGTTCCTACAATCGATAGAGAGAAGCTGAACTGTTCTTAAGGGCAGTTCAGCTGTCCTGTTTTAGATGCTTATCTTAGGATCTCTGGAGATGCCTATTTTCTTCCACTGACCACAGAGAAGACATATGGTGACTACATTAGGACTAGACGTCATACTTACAAATGGCAAAATTGCAGCAGAGGTATCCATCCTCAGAGATGAAGGCAAACTTCTCTCATACTGAGTCTTGAGCACATTAGCAGCCTTTTTTCTTGGGCCACTGAATGTTGTTAACTTGTCTCCAGTCCCTAAGAAAGTGGAAATGTTTTTCCTTTCTGAGTATTTGATCATCTGCCCATAGCGATTTTTGTCCAGGATTATGAAAAGTTCTGTTTAAATCATCTGCCATGTCCTTAATGTATAAGAGGCAGCATGATTTTCTCAGTGTGTGTATCTTCTTCCAGTCAAGCCTGGATGGTTTTGTCTTCACTTTCTGAAGTTCAGGTGAAGTTGGTATCTGTACTTCAGTCTGTGTCAACCAAAATGAAGGAAATGTCAATGGTTCTCAACTGTAAATGAAATGTGGAGTAGTTGTTATCCCTTTGCAGTGGATTTCTTATTCTTTGCTTGAAAGACCTTTAATTTGTGCCAAATGTTGCCTCCTCTGTTCACACAACTTAAACTCAGCATCAAAAGCAAGGAATACATTTTTTGAAAAGTAGGCATTTGAAGTCTGGCTAGTCATTTGTAAGTTGCTGTATTAAGCCAAGGTTTTAGGCCCTCTAGAGTGAACCCCTGGAAACTTTTTAACTGAGGATACCTACCATGACCATGTAAGTTAGTAGTGCTATTAACAAAGTCAAAATTAATAATAATAATAATAATAATGAAGAATATAATTACAACTATTGTATTTGAGAAGAAACTTCATTTAATCTTTCTACTTCACCTAATAAAGTTTTTAATACTGACAATGCTTACTGAAATAATTACTTTTATTTGTCTACCATTAAGTTCAGAGGAATGATAACATCAATAATAACATTCTTTGGAGAAAATAAAATAGGCAGACTAATTATAGAACTCTGCTTAATAAAAACTTAACTCCATTGCCTTTAGCATTGACATAATGTAGTATGGTATAATGATTATAGTTTTTAGAGGGAAATAACCAGCATGTTTGTCTCACCATCTTTATTATTTAAATGATCATATATTATATAATTACCTTCAATGTAACCATCTTATCTCATGGAAGATCTGCGGGAAGGGAAAATAACTTAAATCTAATTAATTTTCTGGCACAATCAGTCCTTCCTTCTGCATTATTTTATATGAATGAGAATACTGATACTGATTTGAAAAGGTGATCATGGAAATGCGTAAGAAACACTGTCCCAAATACCTAGATGCTGCAGAGTAAGTATCTTTCCAGTCATCTGATATTCAGATCTTATACTCAGAAACATACCTAGATCTGTGCTAAACATCGCATTCATCTTGCCCATCTCAACTCAGGCTCTTTCAGAGGACCACGGGGTTTCTTTTTTCTTTGCTTTCTTCAAGTGCTTCTTCATGTTTATACCTTCTTCCCACAGCTTTGCACTTCTCTGTCCCAGCTCTCTTTGTAGGTGCAATTTCATAGGAAAATGTTATCATGTCACAAGACTTTCTTTGCCCTCCAGCTCAACTACTAACTGAAACATTATGCTAGCAAATTTCACTACAAAGTCACTTGTGCTGTGAATCCAACAACAGGATCAGAGAGCAGAGGGAAGAGGGAATCTGTGTGAGAATGAGAAAAGCTAGTACGGGAGTGGGAGAAGAATCTCGAAATGTGGAAGCCCTCCAAGTCTCATATCTCTGGAATTATGCTAGCTTATTTGATAGCCTGCCATGGGCTCCTGCAACTAGGTTAAGCTCTGGCATACACAGCTGAGGCTAAAGGATGGGTGACAGTTGCTCCTTCTGCCATCTAGACAAATGTATGGCAGACAGGACCACTGGCATTTGTATGGTATAGTTCTTTGTGTGACACAGGACCCGTAGGTTCTAGATTTGGAAGAGTCCACATTCTTTACCTAGAACAAAGAATTTACCACAGCCTGATCAAAGCTCCTCTAGGAGAGCCAGTGGCTCCTCCAGGCAACCAGAAAAATTATCATTCTGTCCATAACATCTGTTGTACTTGAGAGAAGAAACAGCAGTGGGAAGTACTGCCACAGACAGAGGCAGTGGACAGTATCTATCTCAGTAGCTTTACCCATTTCTTATGAAAATAAACCTGCCTTCAATCCCAGCCACCTGCCACTTTTCCATTAGCAAGCCCTTCCCTCGGCACCCCAAGTATTCACCCATTTATTCTCCCTAAGACTGAAAAGAGTTGCACAGGCTAAGCCTTTTCTCAGGTTTTCTTGAGAGGAGATATGTTGCCTTATCACTTGATGTTTATGACTTTGTGTAACTGAACTGAAAATATGCAAATTATCTTATTAGCTAATGCCAAATATGGAACTACAAAAAGCTCAACAAATAATTCATCTGCTCCTGGCCACAGATTTGGCAAGGCTGTAAATTATTACACTCTGGGGCTACATAGACATAAGGAAGAGTACTGTAGTGAAGTCTGAGTCATTCTCCAACACAGAAATGAATGTGCATTTACTTTGGAAAAAAACAGATGACTGGGAATAAATGATGGATTCATTAAAAAGCATACGTTTCTGATGAAATTTGAAATATAATGTCACAAGTAAGTTATACTACAGTCAGTGACTAGTTGAAGCCCCTTCAGCACATAAATATGTGTGTCATGTGTGAACCAGAAGAGACCTAGATGCCTATGGCTTTAAACCTTGAAATTGAGTTGGCATAAACTGTATCATGGCGCAGTGATTAGCCACACTGTGAGTAAGCTCACAGCAATGTTTCTGTTTGAAGACAGATTCTCAAATCTGCCCAAAAGCCACATGCAGTGATGTCACCTTGAACACTGACAGGGTAAATTTTTCTTGGGTCTTTCACATTTGAAGTCTAGGGTTGGAAGTCCCACATTCTGGATGCACCCAAGGAACAGAAGACTGTTTAAGTAAAAACAGCAGGGGAGGATGAAAGAGGCTGACTGAGCAGAGTAGTCCACATGTCAGTAAAAGGGAGCTGGTGGAGTCTGAGCTGGAAGTGTTTAAGAGCCCTCTCTGGCGTGATACACCCCGTTCCACAGGTTTGTAAAAGTACACCTGATCACCCCTTTCTATAATACTTAGGAAAAGATCCCTTAGGAGGATATAAAACATGAAATACAACAGTCTTTGCAGCAGTCTTTTTCACTTCCTAGTTTGTTCTGAAGGATGAAGAGAGCTGTTGCCTGCTTGGTGGGCCTACAAGCCCTCAACATTAAAGGCATATCTAAAGGCCCAAGATGAACTTGCAGATTTGTTTTTCAATGGGACAGTGATCTAAACAGCTGCTACAAAATCTGACTGAGAGTTGCAACTATTGTGTTCAGGATGTTGTAACTTTTTGTAAGTACTGCCTGACAGCAACAGGACTGTGTGGCAGATCCTCAAAGGAGAGGTGATTGCTGTGTTTTGTGGCATAAGAACCACAGGAATGCAAAAAATTACAATTGGGAATCTTTTATGTTTGTGCTGTTATGGATTCTGTGAAATTAATGTTACTATTTGGAGTGTCTAAGATTAGTCAAAGCTTTCTTTAGATAGCACATTAATGTAATGGATTGTTTTCCATGTCTGTTTAATTTTAGTAAATAGTTTGGTTGCCTCAATATTGTAAGTTTAAGGAAATCCAGCTGTCAATTCCTATTAAACTGGCCTGAGTTCCATATTGTTAATTCAGTTGTCTTTCACACTCTGGCTGCTAAACCTAAAGAACTCTTTACAAAGGCAGATTTATGATGGATGCCATCTGGCCTGATAGAAGGAAACAGGTATTGATTTTTAATATTTTCTCCAAACTTGTTTACTCTAAGATAATACAGCAGCTGTGTGGTGGCTTGTCTCAGAGTGGAAAGGATTATTACCAGTGCCTTTTGATGAGATAAATTACCTAGAATGACTTGAATGGCTAAAGGGTATACTTTGATGTTATGTCGCTTCATTTACCCTTATGACTAAATGATTATTGATTTTATATTTTTAAGCTCTTGAAACGTGAAAATAAGTTGGTAGAGAAGCCTAGCTGTGTTAGTTTTATTAATTTATTTCTGCAGGGCATAATTCACTTTGGACCAGGTTGTGAAGGTTTTGGGTTCATGACCGACTCTAGATACAGTTGCAAAGAAATGGCTTATTTATATAGTCATTGCAAGTAGTTCCAAAATCAATACAGTCTGGGATTGGATGATTAAACTTAGTCCCTTTGTGGGATTCATTCCTGTAGCTACTTCTGAAATGATCTTGACAGAAGCAGATTCATGTGATCCAGTCTACAAATAGCAAGTTTGTTCAAGTTGAAATATTATTTTTTGCTCATCATTTTTTTATCTACTGTGTTCAGTCAGTGACATTTTAACAACCAGGAAAACGCAGTTGATTGACTACTTCAATGAAATCACTAATCTGCATTCAAAGATTTGCCTCCAAAGACTACTTAGATTTTCCATTGATAGATTTAACTACTGCTTTGATCAGTTAGTCCCAGTATGCAGTGGATTTAGGTGTCTGTACTTATGTAGGCAGCAGGAATCCAAGGTGTACACTAAACCTTTAAATAGTCTTCACAGTTCAAAACAGCTATTTGCCTTTTGTGTATGGCAGACACCTACATATTTCTGTGAAGTATTGCCTTTTCTATCATCATTTAACATGTTGGTGCTATTAATGTTTGTCTGAAATGTGACTCTGTTGTCAGTCTATTGAAGTATTTTGTAGACACTGGAACAAGTGCATAAATGTACTAAAAAAAAAAAAATTTCTCCAGTTTCCCACCACGACTATTTATATATGCACTTTGCTCGGTGCTTTTTTATATCTTAAACAGAAAGACTTTTAAGCTTAATTTCTTCTGGAAAGATTCAGCAATCAAAATGCTGTGTTATCTTATTTAGTCTCAAAAACTGTGATTCACAATCCTGACATTTAATTTATATACATCATGAGCAAATTATAAATAGTATTGCTAATAGTATTTCAGCTGTCTAAAAGGAACTGAACGCAATAAGCTATAACAAAAGCTATGGCTCTAACAAAGTTTATTACTTGGAGGAGTTAGCAGTGCATGAACCTGCACAGGACTGTATAAACTAAGGAATAATATTTCATTATTTAACAGTACATATCTATCCATCTTCCGTACAGGCCATTAACCATATGCTTGTCTCTTGTTCGGATGTAACTAAACGTGGAGTTGTGTGTGTTTTTTTAACACCCATGTCTCACCTAAACCTATGTGTTTCTAAGCCACAGAGTTCTTTTTAAATATTAAGTTTATGTAGACAGTATTATTTACTTTTTTTATATATGAGGGGGAAGGGGGGGAGGCATGAATATGTGTATGTGCCTTGTGTGTGTATTTTCAGCCAGGAATTTTATTTCCCTAAAGCATCTTTTATTGTTTGAAGCCTTGGCAGCATATTTTACAGAGTTAAAAAAGGTGTAAAACACTTTTCCTTACTTTAGCCACATTATATGTATAATTAATGTGTAGTAAATTATATGGCCCAGTTTAAGGCTTGTTTAAATGCATAGAATTCGAAGTCTAATGCAGGAATAAAATAACTTTTGGATCAGTGTAATGTAATATGTTGATCCATTTTACAGGGTGGTGGTGATTATTTAATTAATCACCTTTTGACAATTATTCACACTGGTCCAAATCAAGGTCTCCATTAAAACCGAAGAATAGCTTCATTACAAATGACCCATAAAAGTGTCAAGTGCTGGCAGTGAAGACAAGTAATTTCCTTTCCCTTTAAAACCATTAGATCGAATGATGGGGGTGGGGAAGGTGATGAAGTGCGTAATAGTGTGATTACAAAGAAAAGCTTAAACAGTAAATTTGACAGCCATGTTAGAGTGGATAGAAGACAAAGGTTATAAACTGTTGGTTCTATACTTCCAAAATCTTTTAATTTTATAAGATGACAGGAAAGACTAGATTATATTCTTGCAAAACTTTTTTTATCCTTTTCTGGTTTTTACTTATAAACTGAGATTTGAAAATTTTCTGACTCAAATCCATAGAGATATAAGATAAATACTGCATTGCCTTCTGAATGTTGCTTAAAATAGCAGTTAATTGAGACAAAATTGTTTTACAGCTCTGCAACTATTTTCAAAGCCCGCTTATCTACGGGATCTTTTCTATATCTTACTGGTGAGAAAAGCAGCAGTACCTTTATGTCAGTGCAATTATATTGGTCACTTTCTTTTACATCTGGGAAGCACCAAGAACTACCAGTTGATTTTGTGTAGAGATAAAACTGCACTCAACTTTGATTAAAGGTAAATACTATACCTCTTGCTGAAAGTTCTTACGTTCTTGCTATGCCAAAACACATGAAACTGTTTTAATTCTCATTATATATATATATCGAAAAGCCACTACAGTTTCTCTACAACAGTATTAACTATTTTAATTTTGATTTTGCAGGTTGAAAATCAAAATATTGTTCTTTCTCTTCAATATTAAATCCTGCCAAATATGCATGTGCTGAAATTAAACAGGAATGCCGCTTCAGGAAGTATAAGAAGAATATTACAGTGTCACTTTCAGATGAGCTGAACCAGATAAAGCATTATTCACAAGACACGTTATGATTGTGGGCACATATTTAATAGCTGTTGTAGACTGTGTTGTCATTTTGTTTGGTTGTGCTACTTAAGATTGTGGAATAAAGCTTTGCTAACGAATTCCATGTAGTGACCTTACCTCTTATGTAGGCACACTGGCTTCAATTTCTGTGAGCTAAAAGGTGGTGGTTATTAGCTCCATCATCATCACACAAAGACATTAAAATACTTCACTTCAAGGTTCTGGATAATCCTGCTAGCATGGATTCCACTTATTACAGAAGATGAATATATATTTGCTATTTTTTCAAAAGCGCAGCAAATATTGACCAGTCCCAGAGATGTGTTTGTTAAATCTACTTGACATTCCTTCTTTGATCTTCATTTGTTTTAAAATCTTGCACCTAAGGTTGAACTAGTTACTGTAAAAAAAGTCCCAAAAGTTCAAGTGCTGCTTCTAAAAACAAATGGCTATTGACTTTCATTAGGATTTCTGTGATGTTATCTAACCCTGTAAAGACATTTGTGGTATGCAGTTTACATTGTATCTAGTGATTGTATAATCATTATTGATTTTCCTTGTGTGTAGTACCTATGTCAAACAACCTAATATATTTAAATGGTGATTATTTCAGCAATATATCTATTATTAGATAAGATCAAAGATGGTTAAATGTGTAGCAGATAGTGTGATAAGATGATATAATGTGCATTTGTGCAAGTACCTATGCCCTTTTGTGCATAAAACTGCAATTCATAGCCTCTAATTATTAACCCTTTGAAGCATGTTGTGATTTCTATCCTGTAGTAGGATAAAATACAACAGATGGATTAAAGAAAGCCCACTTTCTAAGCAAAAGGCCTAGGAGTTATGTAAATGTAATACAATTAGATGAATTACTTTTCAAAGACCATGGGAAATCACTCTGTATATTCCATTCACTTCTTGTTTTCCTACCAGTACTTCTGAAGAAAACTAGAAATATATTTAGAAAGCTGCATGATTTCCCAAAGGATATAAGTGCTGTTAATCCCATGAGTATGGATTAACAGAATAACTCGGCCCATAACAGCAAGTGATTTCTCAGGGTAATCTCATGAGTAGAATGGTTATTGTATTTTATTAGTGATCAAACAGTATTCTACTTAGACTGTAGTAGAAAAGGGGCAAATCTAATGCATTCATTTAATATCAAAGAATGCTGTACTTTACTTGTGGATTTTATCTGCTTTATTAATAATGTTTAATTAAAATGTTTCCGGTCAGTAAGAAAAAGTTGCACTATATATTTAATGTAATTTAAAAAACAAACAACAACCAAAAAAATTTAAATATACACATAATGTTGAGGAGAAAGTACAAACCCAGGCTTTTCATTCTGCCTTGTTACTGTTACAATTTTATGACCTTCTGCGTGGTCCCGAAAGCAGATGCTACATTTGAAAATACAAGGTCTGTGCATACAAAATGTACATTTGAATGTTTGAATGTACTTTCTTAGCGACACTGATAGCTTTATTACAATTTTTAACTAGTTCTGAAAGAGCCCTGTGATGGTGCCACAGGCCCAAATTCATCTTCTGTAGCTCTATTTTCAGTTTTGAAATGGTTCCTGTAATTGTTCATAAGTCGTCGTACTTTGTGCATGCACCAGTTCTGTTAGTGTTAAAATGGAGATGCTCTCTGCCACTCTTCATGATGCAGTGCAGAGATGCATACCATCGCCACTGTTTAGTTGCTACTCATATCCTCAAATTTTTTCTTTGACTTCACTCTTTATGTCTTCTTCATCCAGCTCTAAAAATGGAAACTATTACCATCCCTAACTTTGTCTTCCACTGGGAAATTACAAACACTGACAGTCAAATGCTGGAGGAAATCATGTGATGTTCCTCAGTTAACCTCCAAGAAAACCAGACATATTATTTAAACAATCATTGTGACTGTGTGCCATAACCTGTCTGAATCCTCTTGAAGGAGCTGAAGAATGTCTAAAAAACTACCCAACACTATGGGTGACCATATGACCAAGTATTTAAGGGATAACACCAGCAGAGACTAATGATGAGCCATCAGAGTATTTATCCATTCACTGATGCTGCTGGATTAAGAGCAGGATGCTAGTTCCCAGGGGTCTGCTCTAATTTAGTTGGTTCACAAGGATGAAGATGCCTACTTGGTAGTGCCACCTCCTGGCTCTACCCAGGAGGGTTCTCCAGATAGGAGAGCACTGCTTTCAGTTGAGAAAGCTTCTTTGACCAATGGTGAAGCTCCTTGGTTGATTCTCACTCGTGGAAACGTTAAGTCTTTTTCACTGGAAAATGTCCATTTGTGACTGAACAGTGGTTCTAAATGATAACTTATTTATTTTAATTATTTTCTCTAGATCTTGATTGTGCAAGTCTCATCAAAGCAGTATCAGGAATTTGAATAATTCTATTGAGGCTGGCAGAATAGTATGTGTTGCCATAAAGCTACTTACCATACGGGAGTGCTAAGGACAAATTTTAAACTGCAAAGATGATTTCTTCATGTTCCAGATTAACTAAAGATACCTTATTCAGTACAAAGAGTTGCAGCCCAACAATAATTATTGACCTGACATTACAAATTGACATAGTTGTTCCTGTGCAAATTAACCAGATAGGCTCAATTGCAGGACTAGGATCTATGTAATTATCTCTGCTGTACATACAGACACACCAGCTGAACCTGTGCCTTATGCAGTCTCACAATGTGTCAAGAAGGTAAACAGAAGTAGGAACTGGTAGCTTGAAGAAGAGAAAACTCCTAAACAAAGGCAGCTTCACAGAGAATGTCCCGTCAGCACTTTCATCCATGTACTCATGATTCAGTTCCATCTCAATAATGTTCAGAGCTGGGAGACAGCCTCACACAAGAATTGGTGGAAAACACCAGTTACTAGTTCTGAGGAATTTATTTGTCTACAGAAAGTGCAATAATTAAATTTTATTTGGCATTGAGAAGTTTATAGCAGTTTTCTCTTTGTCCTCTGATATATTACTCTTTGAGTAGCAATGCAGTTGTTAATGCAAGATTGTAGTTCAGCCTATTGCAGTCATGAAAGAAAAATGAAGAAAAAAGGGCCTACAGTAGTCGTGTCTGGAGTCTATAATTCCTTCTGCTACAGGCAGAGTGTGGGAGAAGATGGAGTAAGCAGCCAGGAGCAATGCTATGAGCAAGCTTGCAGGGGATATCCTAGCTGTCACATTATTCTCCTACATTTCTGAGTGTGATAATTTAACTAAAATACTCATTTGTTTATTTTAATGGGGTCTTTTCCATGTGCAGGAAGTAAAGTACCCAGACAGGAACAAACTTGCTCTTTATGTAAATATATATTTTAATAATGTAATTTTTTTCTGTTGATACAGTTCTTTCTCAAACTTCAGGCATATAAAAAATCTAAATGAGTCTGTTTTTACTGCCTGAAGCTTTAAAAATGTCTGTTAAACAAGTTCAAGGAAACACCCCCAAACCTTAGTCTTGTTATGCCAAATACTAAATCTCATGGCATAAGGATCCAGAGGCCGAAAGGGTGCCATGGGGCAAATTGCAGGCAGAGCCTCTAATTCCATGTGCCCTTGAATTCTGTTGCACAATGTCTGTCTCTTTCCAAAAGGGTGCAAAGAGAAAGCTGGGAGGAGCACACTGAGAGGGTGACTATTATTATGTCTCTGAGAGCCGTTATGCTGAGAAGCTCTGTAGTGGTTGCCTACAGCAGCACAACTTCTACATCATAGCTTTGGGCTGTAGGAAGACAATTCCCTCCTCCCCTTCAACTCCACCTTGTTTTTTTCCCTTGCTGAGTCCATTCAGTCAGGCTTTGAGCAGGATGCAGGGAAGCTGGCAAGAAATTCTACTTATCCATTACCATGGTGCTTAAGGATTTGTGCCTAGGGAACATTCAACCTCAAAGGTGTCTTTAGGACCAGGACAAACTCACAGGAGGTTTCTACAGGGTAGGATGACCAATTACGACATCTTTGATATTTTATTTTGTTCTACCTTTTGGGGGATCACAGGCAGTTTTCCCTCTCTCCTCCTCTCAGGTCATTGCCCATTTCCAGCTGTGAAACAAAGCCTGGGAGACAGACACCCTGACTGTTGTGCTAGGCCGTGCAATCCCTTGGAAAAAGTTCACTTCTTGATACATGATCCAATACAAAGACATGTACTTCCTTCTGTCTTATACTGCTAATTATACTCTGGCCAACAACTTGCCTCCTCACAGTTTTTTTTTTATCATAAAATCATAGAATCATAGAATCATAGGGGTTGGAAGTGACCTCTGAAGTTCATCAAGTCCAACCCCCTTGCTGCAGCAGGAACACCTAGGGCAGATCAGATAGGAAAGCATCCACATGGGTCTTGAAAGTCCCCAGAGAAGGAGACTCCACAACCTCTATGGGCAGCCTGTTCCAGTGCTCCATCACCCTCACAGTAAAGAAGTTTTTCCTCATGTTGAGGTGGAACTTCCTGTGTTGCAACTTGGTGTAGTTTCCCCTCGTCCTATCACAGGGCACCACTGAAAAGAGGCTGGCCCATTCTTGACATCTACCCTTCAGGCATTTATAGACATTTATGAGGTCCCCTCTTAGTCTCCTCTTCTCAAGACTAAACAGCCCCAGGTCTCTCAGCCTTCCCTTGTATGGCAGATGTTCCAGTCCCTTAATCATCCTCATAACCCTCCGTTGGACTGTTTCCAGCATATCCCTATCCCTTTTGAACTGGGGAGTCCAGAACTGGACACAATACTCCAGATGTGGTCTTACTAGGGCAGAGTACAGGGGGAGGAGAACCTCACTTGACCTGCTGAACACACTATTCTTAATGCATCCCAGGATACTACTGGGATACAAGGGCACATTCCTGTCCCATGGATAACTTGTTGTCCACCAGGACCCCAAGGTCCTTCTCCATGGGGCTGCATTCTAGCAGGTCAACCCCTTATATACAAGACCATCCTGGTCTATATGCATCCTTGCCTCTCCCAGACTCACTTTCATTACACAGGCACTGAACACATCTGAAAATTTTGGTGGGGAAGGAAAATCTCCATCCCAAGAAACAAAAAAAAAAAAAGGAAACAAAAAGAACAAACAAAAAAACCCCCACAGTTACTGTTTTCTCCCATTTGACTTTAGGAAAAAATGAAGCCTTTTAAAATGTTCCATTCAAACCTATGGGACTTTAAAGGGCCAGAAAGTGGGAAAGAGTGCTGGTTGCACCTTTAAAAATCAAAGGGCTGATAGGAAAGGTGTTCCCAGCAGATTTATTCTGTGTGAGACCACTCAAACTCATTTACTGTAAGTCCTTCTAGAGAAGCTACAGCTATTGCATTTGTTGAAGAAAAAAATCTGTCTTGTCTAAACATGAAATATGAGATATTTTACTGAAATTAAAAAAAAATCCAATCACACAGTATTTTAGGTTATAGTCATTACTTATACAAAATAAATGATCAAAACGAAGTAACAAACTCACATCTCTCTTTTGAGATTTCTACACACAAAGAAATTGGGTTATCTACAAACGCATTATGGTTTTGAAATGTGTTACTGCATTCTAAATACTTGAATTAAAACTATTTGGTTTGAATTGTACTATTATAAGAGACTCAAAATCCTTTTATCAAAGGATCTTTTTTTTTTTTTTGCCTTTCTTTTTTTGGTATTATTAAAGGATTTCAAGCTTTGTTATTCGAATGAGATAAACACTATGGTAACTAGGAAAGCCAGTATGTTCTAGAAGTCTGTAGTTTTGCATGCCAAAAGAGACAAGGTAGTATCTGTATCCTTTTTTTTTTTTTTCTTTTTTTAATGTATGAAATTAATTAGAAGGGAACTATTTGAGTAAGATTCCTTAAAAACTATTAGGCATAAAAATCTTGACACAGTGGAGATACAGCTTAAGGCACACCTTCAGAATCAAGGTCACTCCTTATGCCAAATCATCACATTGTAGGAGAACCTTGCTTTTGCAGAATAGAGCATCACATTTTTAAAGTAAATCCTAAATGCTAAGGAAAAATACTTAACTCCCACACTTGTGGAAATTCTACCTGTGTATGTCCTTTTTTGGTGGACAGGTGGCTTAAATGGCAATGTGAAAAGAATACCATATGTCTTTGTTATTCAAGTGAAACAGGAAGTCAATATTAAAAAGTTCCTAGTTGAAGCTTACTAAGTAAAGCTGGCCAAATTTCAAAAACCTTGAAGTCTTAGTTTACAAGTCTGGATACTAGTCTGAAGTCTTCTGAACTGTACAAATGTTTCAGATGTGAAAAATGTGAACGGACATCTTGTGAGAATTGCCTATTTCATTTTAGAATCTGTGTCCTTCGGACTTTTCTTATTTCCTTTTTTTAATCAGAGCCATGTGCATAAGGACATATGGCATTGTGCACTTGCTAATGGTCACAAATCCTTCAGAAGGTGTGTCATAACCACCGTAAAAAGAGTTCTAAATGTGTAAGAAATTAGCTTCCAATATGCTCTGACACCCATTGGTTTATATTAGTTCAATTAGCATATGTCATAGAGCTATTACTTAAAAATACATTCCTTTTTTGACTTTTTTGGGGGGTTTAAACATCACCAAATTTTTTTTTACTCATTTAAAAATTAGGGACAGTCTACAATGAATACATTGCATTGTTAGCTTTTGAAACTCACCACCACAGGATATAAAGGCCAAGACCTTTAAATTTACAGGATTCATATTTTTATAAGAAGAAGACAAATTTAAAACCCCAGGAACTTAATTTATAAAAACTATCCATTTAAGGTCATAGATCAGCTTCTAGTGACTTCATTATAAGAATAAACTCTATGGAAAAGTGCAGCATTTTATATACCTTCTTTTGAAACATCTCTGCCACTTGCAGAGACAGGCTGCTCAACTAAATGAATGCCTGGGTTAATTTTTGTAGCAGTAGAATTCGCTACATGTGGAATTTGCTTTTCACAAACACAAGTTATGAGAGTTCCAATTCAGAGTGACCAATTCAAACTTTCTTAGCCCTACTCCTATCATCAATCTGGGCAGTTTTTTACAAGCTATACTGCATTTTCTTTAAATGGGGGAAAAAGTAACCTTTTTTAAGGAAATGCTTCTCTTTTGCTAAATTATTTTTCCTAATTTCAGGGATTTCTTATGAGAGTTTATGACAGGAGCTAGTGACTGTTCAGTTAACACTTGTGAGTGTATAAAGTACCTTAGGTTACCAGAAAAACTGAATATTTACAAAATTATGGAGTAGCTTGTAGACTAGAAGAACATCTGCTTTTTCTCTTGTTTTGGTGATGTTCTTGCTTTTTATTAAAAAAAAATAAATAAAACAACAAACTGAAAGACTGGACTGAGATGCTTGTAGAATTTTTTGTGAACAAGGAACTTTACATTATTTTATATACACTGCATATTGTTCTGAATAACTGATACATTCTGAGTCTTGATCTTCTGTTGGGTCTGCTGGAGCCTCAAGTTCTTGAACAAACTGCTGCCTTGGTGGTCATGGTGAACAGACATGAAAAAATTAAGGAATCAGACGAATGGCTAGCAGGATGCTTATTTAAATAACCCCTTTCTTGTTACTTTTCTTCACTTGACTGGATCTTTGTGGTTTGCTTTTTTTTTTTTTTGACAACTGTACTGAAGGGAATGACTGAAAGAAAATCCCTTTGATAAGTTGGTAAAAAGTCTGTACATTAATTCTCCAAGTGCCATTACATGATCCAGGCTTTCATCTAGTAAAATAAAGCCTATTGATAAACCACATTTCATACTGTACGTACCCACCTAAAAAAACATTGCTGCATTCATTTTCTTCTTTACTGACAGCTAGTTTTGTGGCCAGTCAGCAGTATGCAACTAGTAAGCTTTCAACAGGCTGACAGCAAATTCTCTATCTTTAGAGGTGGTAACTACTACCCCTTTTAAGTTACTCAGGGTTTCATTACCTTAGATATTTCCCATAAACTAAAATACTACTTGTTATGGACAGAACTCTTTCATCCATAAGCAAGCAAAAAGGCTTCTGCAGAAGTGGCAAATGTAGCTAGTCTGAGTTTGCAAGTAGGTCAGTGGGTCTGCAAGCATATGAAATTATTTACTCTGTGTCAAAGACTAAATATGAGTCAGTGAAAGGAGAGTCTACTGTTCTTTTCTGAGAGTCTTTCATCAGCATGTGTTTTAACATTTTAGTGACTTATTTTATAAATAGTAGGATGAAAAGTTTCCAAACATTTCACATATTTAAGATGCTTAGGACCCGATTTCAGCAGGTACTTAGTACAATGCACTCTCTGTATCTTCAGTTCTAATTTTCGTCTGCTTTTCTGATTTAAGAGAGCTCAGGATGTCAAGTATAAATCTAAAATATGAGAAAAACACAATTAATGAATACGACTGACACCATTGATTTGAGTAATCTTCTCAGTCTGGAAAAAAGGCAGAAATGCAATTGTGCCTAAATCATCCAATCAGCTGCTGCTCCAGAAGTGTGTGGGTCTTCCATGGCTCTTGTGTTATATCCAACAATAGACAATAATTACAGAATCACAGAATCACTTAGGTTGGAAAAGACCTTTAGGATCATCAAGTCCAACCCTACTCTACCAAGTCTAGCTCTAAGCCATATCCCCAAGTGCCACATCTAGATGACTTTTAAACACATCCATGGATGGTGACTCAACCAACCTCCCTGGGCAGCATGTTCCAATGTCTGACAATGCTTTCAGTGAAAAGGTTCTTCCTAATGTCTAGTCTAAACCTCCTCTGGTGCTCCTTGAGGCCATTTCCTCTTGTTCTATCACGAGTTACTTGTGAGAAGAGACCAGCGCCTACCTCTTTACAACATCCTTTCAGGTAGTTGTAGAGAGCAATGAGGTCTCCCCTCAGCCTCCTTTTCTTCAGATTAAATAACCCCAGTTCCTTCAGCTGCTCCTCCTAAGGCTTGTTCTCAAGGCCCTTTACCAGCTTTGTTGCCCTTCTTTGGACACGCTCCAACACCTCAATGTCTTTCTTGTATTGGGGTACCCAAAACTGGACACAGTATTCAAGGTGTGGCCTCAGCAATGCTGAATATAGAGGGATTATTACCTCCTTGGTCCTGCTTGCCACACTATTTCTAATACAGGCCTGGATGCCGTTTGCCTTCTTGGCCACCTGAGCACACTGCTGGCTCATATTCAGCTGCCTATCAATCAGAACCCTCAGGTCCCTTTCTGCTGGACAGCTTTCCAGACACTTTTCCCCAAGCCTGTAGCCTTGCATGGGGTTGTTGTGGCCTAAGTGCAGGATCCAGTACTTGGCCATGTTGAACTTCATACAATTGACCTCAGCCCATCAATCCAGTCTGTCCAAGTCTCTCTGTAGAGCCTCCCTACCCTCAGGCAGATCAACACTCCCTCCCAACTTGGTGTCATCTGCAAACTTACAAGGGTGCATTCTATCTCCTCATCAAGATTGCTGATAAAGATGTTAAAAAGAAGTGGTCCCAATACTGAGCCCTGAAGAACACCGCATTTGATATGGTGATACTAAGGTATTTAGAATAGCAAATATAACTATAGAAAAGATGGCACTGAAAGATTTGTTGGTAGAATGGCAAATCCATCACTAACAGTTAACTGTCAGGACAGTACTTGGGAAAATTCCCACATCAGACGGTACTTGGGGAAATTCCCACATCATATACAGTTGGGAACTGGGAGAATACTCTCACAAAAAGTTCTGCTACTGGACACTATTTTCCCTTAAGCTTGTATCTTTTACCACTGGGGTTGTTTTAGACTGTTTTGCTAAACCAGGAAAGAGTTTAAATGCAGTTCACGAGTATCACAAAATACATAGCTGTTTGCTGCATCTGAGGAAATTACAAGCACAAACACATCTGATAAGCTTTCCCCTGGGAAAAATCACCTTCTGGTCATCATGTCACCCCTGCCAAAAACTAAGGACTGCTGTCAAAGAAGGGATATTTGGCTAAATAGCATGGTTGTATTATGACTGTAGGTGAGATGGCAATATAACTTCCTTGGTAAACCAGGCATGAGCAAAATCTTTTTTCTATGTGTTTAAATATAAAATGTGAATCACCATGACAAAATAAAATGTAAAGGAGCAAATAAATAAATTTTCCCTGATAGCAAAGGAGTAGTTTGGAAAAGACCAAGCATCACGTAAGCAGCTGAATATGACCCTCTGCAATGTTTTTGTTTCCAAAGAGGATTGTCTATATTGCAATTCTTTTCACCTGATCCTAAAAGATTGGTCCAGTTGACTGAAATAACTCTCATCCACCTGACATTTAGGGGAGCAATTTTTATTGTTGGAGAGGTTACAAAGTTTCATTGAAGAAAACTTGAATCCACTAAGACCAGTCAATAAATGAACTGAGCTCAGGTCATTTATAACTTTGGTTAGATGGTCAGTATCAGAGAGCTTATGAGAATACCAGTGTTACCTGTTCATACTGAGAAGAATCTCAGTCTTTGCTACTTTTCCCCAACCATAGGCCTAACTACAAATGTGTGTCTGAAGAACCCTGGAAGATAAAAGTGACAGCCCTTTAAAAAATAATGTGCATGGTTGGTACAAGATTTCTAAGCACTCTTAACTTGAAAAAATCAAAATCTTATGTAGAACAAGTCTCTGCCTTACATTTTAGTGAACAATTTCCATATGAAAAGGCATTTTCCAGCCCCACACATTTCATATGCATATTTGTTGATCAAAAAATGGGTTGAAAAGCAATATCCTCTGATCTCTAAAACATGTATAACTGAACATCTTTCCTCAAACTTTACACAATCTTGTGAAAAATCATCTTCAGAACAGACGCCATTAGCAAGAAATTTCAACTAGAAATTAATACATAAATAACACTCAAGTCATAAGACACATTAAAATGCTTTGAGACATTGAGTCTGCCACATACTTTCATCATTTGGGTTTTTTGCCCTGGAAGGGTTAAAAATAAATTTACATCTTTTTCTGGTATATCTGCCATGGCAAGAGTTAAGCTGGAATCCTGGAGACTTGTGGCATCTAAATGCTCATTTTGGAAAACACAGACTCTCAGTGGGTCAAAGTACAGAACTCCTCTGAATATTCTGAGTACAGAATATTAAGGCTGAAGTTAAATATAATTTAACAAGGTGAAAGGAAAAAAAAAAAGAACTATTGTAGTGGCAACTCCAATGCTATTTAAAAAGGTCATATAATGAGAAATTATTTTTTTTCTGTGGCTGGACATTAAAATGCATGCGGACATACAACAGATTGAAACATATCTCAATACATTCTAGGACTGCAAAATACCCTCAAAGAATTCTGTGGTTTCTGAATGACAGCTGAAACATTCATATTTGTTTCTGTACAACTTTTCTTTACTTCCCCTTCCTATACTTTCTTCTCCCTTTTTTCTTTCCATATTTCTATAAAGAAAAAAATATATTACTTTATGTGAAGATTAAATAGAGTTTACTCACCAAGGATATGAGATATACGTTTCCTTTGGCTTACTCTTCATTGTAGGGACTAGAGAGGGATGAAACCTGCTGAAATGTGTAACATTAGATGTTGTGAATATAAGGCCTTAAGAGGATAGAATATTATTCATACTAAGCTATTCCATTCTCAAAAATTTGCCAGCAGTCTTTTGGAGGCTTACTTTTGTGTACTAGCGTTGCAAGACTGGTTACAAAGCACTTTTACTATCAGCATTAGAATTATTGTATTATAAAGCAATTAATATATTAATATATGATAAAAAGTCTTTTCCTTTATGATATTCTTTATTTTAAAATAATTGAACATATAATAAATATAAAAAATTCCTTGTAGGGGTAACTTTACTCAGTATTTGCTTTTTCTCCGAGAAGATATTTGAGATATCCCTTGTTCCTGCATAGGAACGCACCTAACAAATCATAAATGGTGTTTTTGTGCAGGGGCCATACTTCAGTAAATTGTTCAAATAGCCTGAGGACTGGACTTCCTTGGGCTCTACCAAGCTTAGTATCCTTTGTTGTAATTCCTACCTAAAAAGATGTGACAATCTTTGTCATGGTACAGAATGGTGGATGAGGTACATAGCAAACAGGTGGAGGCAGCAAATGCTGGAGAAAAGGTGCAAGAGACTGCTGGTGTTAATCTTTGCAATTGTGTTTGTCTTTAATCTCCCTCCAGAGGTTATTCTAGTAACTTCGCCTGAAATACCAATCCAGCAGCTTTTACTCTGAGAGATGTATTTCACCTGTCTTTTCCTGACAACATCAAGTCTTCCATGTCCAAAATAATATCGTGGACTGTTTTCACTCCTCTGCATATTTCAAGTGAGGCATCCCTTCCTGCTAGCTCTTTCAGTCCTTTTGTTTTTGTCATCCACAGGACAGTGTCAGGATGTCCCAAAATGGCATCTGTAGCTGGCCCAGAACTTCTCTGACAGTTTATCGCTGATGAAAAAGATCCGAAAGGACCCCTAACTCTGCCTCCCTGTCTGTTCAAGGAAAAGACTTAGCCAGGGAGCACTTCAACCTCCCTCTCTTTCTGACAGTGCTCTTGCTGACTTTTCAAGCCCTTTGTTGTATGAGCTGGGTGAGGTCTGACCACAGCTAGACAGGAGAATCATGGAATCATTGCATTGTTTGGGTTGGAAAAGACCTTTAAGATGATCAAATCCAACCGTTAACCCAGCACTGCCAAGTCCACCACTAAACCATGTTTCTAAGCACCACATCTACACGGCTTTTAAGTTCCTCCAGGGATGGTGACTCCACCACTGCCCTGGGCAGCCTGTTCCAGGGCCTAACAACCCTCTGGGGAAGAAATTGTTCCTAATATCCAATCTAAACCTCCCCTGGGCAACTTGAGGCCGTTTGCTCTTGTTCTATCACCTGTTCCTGGGAGAAGAGACCAAAATTAGCTACATGGGTACTCTGCTCTGCAGCATAGGCTGAGAACTTCAGTGTAATGAACACACTGTGGCAATGCTGCTAAATTTATTTAGCTGCAATACAATTCTCATGTAAGTTTTGTACTGCAATTTCTATGCCACTGCTTTATTTTCACCTTATTTGTCTCCAGTTTAGACACAGGCCACATGGTAAGGCTCTACTGACTCCTGCTTTTGCCATTATAAACCCTTCTCCCCTTAAAGGGAGCAAGGCAAACACAGATTATAAAAATCCATTTCCTATTTAAATGCTCTATTTCCAACAATCTCCTAGTAATTTGTTATTTTGACCTTTGTATGTATTTTTGCAGACAGAAGATTGGAGGGGGCCAGCCCAGGTCCAGTGTAGGGAGACTGAGTTATAAAGAGTTATGTGCAGACAGGGAGCAGACTGGGAGACATAACTGTTAATTCCCAGACATTAAAATATTTTTTAAAAGTAGAGAAATATTAAAAAAACTCCAACAAACAAACAAACTGATGTTGACTGTTGGGCAGCAGCTGGACTCCACTTTTAATGGAAGTTAGTGATCTGGCCTTTAATCCTCTGTTTTGCAAAGAGTTTTGCATATAAATAAATGTACCTGATACTATCAGAAGCCTCCAGACCGTATTTTGGAACCACTGAACAATGAGGTTTCACAGAAACAAGCCTGGAGTGAACAAAAACCTGATCATAAGGGGAGAAAGATGAAGGATGGGGTGCAGCACGCTCTGGCACCACAAGGGCAGGAGTACTGCAAGGGGCAGCATGAATGAAGGTGGACAGGTTTAGGGCCCTCAGCCATCTCTGTGAATTTTCTTGCAAGCTGTAGTCCAAGAACAGAAGACTGACAACTGAAGAATCAAGCCATGGCTTTGCTTGTACAATTTACATCCAGAGAACCATGTACACACACACACATGAGTTTCATAACATGCCTATTAGCAGATCTAGATCTGTTCCAGGTTAAAAACACATGTTAATGTATTATTCCTCGGAAGTGATTTCCTTAGCTGCCTTGGAGAAATGGGACCTGAAGGGCAGGGCAGAGGGGAGTTCCCCTGCTGGAAAATATGCCCCTTTCCAGGTATGCACATGAACTGGTGGGAGGGCAACTTCAACTTATGAATACACTGTGCTTCAGGCATCTGCTGGGGTTACTAGCATTGTTTCTTTCAGATCTGCTTCCAATACCCCGGGTAGTACTTAAAGAGTAAAGAGAATATTTCAGTCAGCTGCCACAGACAGCCACAGACAGTAGTTTTTGCAGCCAGAAGAATTTTAAGACATATAGTTTGCCAGGTTAAATTAAATAGGTATGCCATCAGTAGAAAGTGGTACTTTGTATAGATATTATATTAACTTCCCACCGTGTAACATGGTCAGCTGTAAGCATGCCTAAGTAGACAGCTCCTGGAGGTAGCAAATAGTCCTGGACCTACTTTCTACTTTCCCCCGTCCTGGAGAGCCTGTACTGTTGAGGACCAGTGCTCCACATGCAAGTAAGATACCCGCTTCCACAGGAGCAGTTTACCCAAAGAAGACTTTTCTGGGCAGGAGCAAAAAAACATGCTCAATTCTCCAGGGCTCTCCCCTCAGCCCTTTCTTTAATTCTGCCCTTTCCCCCTCCCATTCTCTTTGCAAGAGTTCCCACTCTTTTCCTGGTCCTGGCATCCCATTGCTGGGGAGAAAATCCAGGTTTTTTCTACAGCCATTGAGAATCTCTGAGCTAGTTCTAGCCAAATAAGAGTTTTCCATCTAGCTGTCATGCTTCCTTTTATCTGAGTGCTACTAATTGGACATTAATGCCCTCACTGTTTTGAACTTGGAATATGGCAGTACCATTTTGCCACCCTGCACCCTGCTCTGGGGCCGGTTTTGTTGTGTAGCCAGGGGTTGACTCTGCTGTCACCAAAGGTCTTAAAGGAATGGTACTGCGAGAAAGGTCAGGGTCCACAGAGCATCACATCCTCCTGTTAATTTCTCCTGGAAGCAGATGCAATATATGCAAGGTTTGATACAAGGTTTGGACATTACAAGGTTGATGTAACTGAAACGGATTTTTTAATACCTCTCTTTGATCAGTTGTCCTTGATCCCACACATGACTGAATGTTGTAAAACACCTAGGACTAGAAGGAGAGGGTTTGCAGAGAAATTAAATGGATTTTCCATTTGCCATATTTAGTATAGGAGAGGAATGATTGTGCTGGTTGCGCATTCACAAATCCTTATTCAAACACATGCACTCAGTAATCAGGTGGCTTTTGGATAGCACAGCCCAAATCATCTGCCCAGCTTGGTCATCACATTTCCTGGCCAAGACATTCTGGCTGGCACAAATTACGGTATGTTATTGTCTATTTATTGTCAGGGATGAAAATACTCCTACTAGACAAGGCGTAACATATTATATGATAAACTGTGCAGTTATGGAAGTTTACAACCCCTTACTATTAATAAGTGGAGTGGGCAACATCCCCTATATCAGAACATCCGCCTTTGAAATACAAAGTAACCACAACACATGATCTGTCAAAAACTATCATGATGATAAATAATGGGGTGAGCTCCAAAATAAATAAATAAACATTGCCAAAGAAATTATTTGCATATTTTTCTCTCTCCCCAACCAGTGCTTGAAAAATGTCCTCATTCAATGTGCTTGCTCATCCACGCAGCTGCCAGCTGCGCCTCCTTCCTTCAGCAGTAGTCACATGTTACATGGTTTGTAATACCAAGTCCATATTGCTGCAGAAACCTAAGCTATGAAATACAGCTCTCTCTGGCCCTCTAGAATTTGTGTGGAATTATTATTTCAGTACTGCAACTAAAATTTTACATTCAGTTAAAAACTGTGGCATGCAGGAAACCAAGACAGACAGAGTACATGCAAAAATGTCCAGACACTAAGAGACATCTCCAGCAACCCTCATGTAATTAACATAAATCTGGGCTGCCAAAAGTACTAACAGCACTTGAAGCAGCTTTGAAATCCCAAATGCATGACTTCTAAATTTAGAGCTCTGTTCTTGCTATATTCTGTTATGCACATGTTTAGATTTCTGTTGATTGTTTGCAGAAGAAAAGGAATGTAAAGGTTGCTTGTTTAGAGCGAAACCTGGCCTACAACTGCAACTCAGTATTGGGGGATGAATGAAAACTTCCCTGCCAATGCAGGGATTTAGAGTGGCATCATGATTCACAACGAGCTCAGAACTGAGACAGCTGCTCTGCACTTACAGAGGGTGAGGCTGGCGACCGCGGAGTTTTCTAGTATACGCAGCCTGCTCTGTTCCCCATGCCCTGCCTCTTGCAGATGTTAAAAGAAATGGTAGGTCTGCACAGCTGTTATGCTCACCGAATGCGAGATCCTGACCATAACTGTCCCCTGTGTGTGTGGCACAGGTACAGGAGATAAAATTACAGCACGGTGTAGCGGAACCGTGGAAGGTTGCAACGGGCACTGAATAGAAACGCAGACCTCAAATATGGAGGATGAAGGTAAGGACCAACATGGATTTTTTTCTTATTCAGGAGCATCACCATTCCAATTCTGGTACTCAATAGATCCACTGCTGTTTCGCATCCCCTTTCACATGTCACAGACAGCTAGATTTGGCTACAATTCAGTTGTTTAGCACCACCTTATTATCCATAAGTTCGGAATTTTTAACCTGTCTATTTGTTACAGGGCTTCTACTTCAACACTTCCCTGTTGACGTTTCTCCCATGGGCTTTAAAGGAATGTCTGTGCCATTACATAGCTAATAGAAGGAATACAGATCCTACTCCTGTTATTTTATCTTTTTGTTTTAAAATTATTTCCTGTGTGGAAGGAGATCAATAAAAGATCATACTTTGTATCTACTTTCTAAAATCTAATTATTTCTTATTTCCTGTTTCTAGACTTACATGCACCTTCATTAAGCTGAAACTGCATTAATGTATGCTTTTACATGTGCTTCTGCAAGGATGAGGTTGTTTAGCTTTGTGATTATACATGCTTTTACACCATTATGAATCCTGAGATTAATTTGCTCCTTTTTTTTCCTTAATTATTTCTTTGTAGTTCTGTTAACTCAGTAAAATGCAATTTGATGTGAAAATATGATTGCAATTTTTTGTCAATATAATTTTTTCCGTTTTCTCTGTTCCTTTGGGGCAATTCTGCAAGAACTACCTCCTTTTCCCAGCAACCTGAAAATTATGTTTCCTAAAATTTAAGCTCTTTTTATACCAATATCTCTTCGTTTTCCTTGTAAATAGTTTTAGCAGTAGTCTGAAGGAGAAAGAGCATGTACTCAGTGCAGTACAGAGATACTATGGAAAGAGGCAGATACTGCATGATTCTAATGGATACTATCTCAGTAGTAGGGGGAATAATCTTGAGGTAAAGTATTAGGTTGCTGTTAATGTACCCATGAAGGCAGAGGGTGGTAAGAGGATAATCCTAGTAGATATATTCAAGTGTTTAAACCAGTTTTATGGTATCCTCCAAACGATAATGTAAGCAAAAGGGGTCAGATAAGGAACACATTTTTAACCATTTGTATATTAGTGAGAGGAGCCTAGATAATAAAAATAACAATTGAACATGCTCTTGCCTGAGAAGGAATATCTGCATTTCGTAGTAGAAATATGAGAAGAAGTTTGTTATGACTAAAATAGCCTTTCATACTTCCAGCTACTTACATAAGCATAAAATGGGGAAAATAGAGACAGACAGGGACTTCACATCAAAGACACTGTTAGTTGTTTCTGATGGCTCAGAATGGGAGGCAAATGTTATGGATGAAACATCTACATTAAAAAAAAAATAAAAATCTAGTGGCCTGGTTGTAGAATCCACAATAGAAAACTTACAGTAGTCAACAGCCTGTACTGTACTTTAACATCTGCCCATAATGTGTAACAAATCTAAAAATTTTAATAGGGTGACTTCATCCCAGAATATGCTTGCTCATCATCTCATGCATCACAAATTGTCCAGAATTTCTAAAAATAATAAATAGTAATATCTTTATGCAGAAACTCCTGAACTAAAAAAAGATAACTCAGTTTTTTTATCTTATTTAAATGAACTAAGATGTAATTGCTCCCATAAAGCAAATGGTTTCCTACATATAGATATCATGTTCTGATTGCATTTACCCTGTGCAGACAAAACATATCATCAGACTATGTACACACACACACATATATATAGATATGAACTTTGTGTAGGCTGTGTTTTGGTAGATTGTACAATGAAAAAATATTGTATTAGCAAAATATGGGAACTGTCAAAAAATAAAATCCTGGATATCCAAAAGTATGGTTCACAAATAAAACAAATTATACTGAGCAAGAAGTTATCCTGCTTAAAAGAGATTGAAACCAAAATAGAATATAAAATACTTATACAAAATCTGACTAAATCACTAGATATTGTAAGCTACAAGTTCAAATACACTCAACCTGAAGAAAAGACTGTAAGTCCAAAAGCTTGTATGTTTTTTCCAGTTTCATCTATTAATTTAGTAAAAATGTCCCCTCTTCCTGCAAAATTTGCACTAAATATATCCTCAAATAATCACAGCTACAATAAATAATAACAAAAGGAATTTAAATGTAGAGGACCAATAAAAACCCGAGGTTATGTATGCTTATTCTAGATTGCAAACTGTAGCTAGGTATGTATGTTCCATAGATATTTTTGGGATTGTCATTTTCACAAAACACTAAACCAATCACATTCAATAAAGTGCCAGGGACTGAGAGTTTATCACCTTCAAAGGATGGCACATGTGGAAACATATGCTAAAATGGTATTGTTTCCAGTAAACATATCTTATGAAAATACTGTACATGCAAATGCCTGACAGAAACTAAACACAGACTTTTGAACAACCCCTAGTATGTTTTTGTATATATATGAAAAATAGGAAATTTTCAAGTATTGATAGATTTCCTGTACCCATACAATTCTGATAGAAGATACACCCAACTTGGTAGAACTAAAATATTTTAAATATCAGATTCTATTTACAGGTAAGCTTGGGTGAAAGAATTGTTGCCAAACAACCATTTTTGTCCAGGTTACAAGTTTAATTGAGGTGTGTTACCATGATAAACCCGGATTTCTCCAGAGCACAGGCTGACAGAGAATACACAGATCAGGATAAAATTAGCTCACTAAAAGATTTCAGAGTAGGTAGTCCTGCTTCTGAGAAAGTCTTTCAGGGATTTCTTTGTATCCATATTATTTTACACATATGCCAGTCATCTAAAGATGGTACAAAACTTTTTTGTTTCGCAGATCACACAAAGGCTAGTGAGGTAGATAATGAAAAGGATGATCAAGAATGATCCAAACAACCTGCTTAAAATGTCATGCCCCCCCAAAAAAAATTCATTATTAGGATGAATATATTACCAAGTAATATACCTGGAAATAAAGAATGAAAATTGTGCCTACAGGCTGAGAGGTTCTGCTTTAGAAAACTGTGGCAAAAAGATCAGTTTAAAGATACTAGGGTCTAACAGCTTCAACTAGCAGTGCAAGCCTATGGCAAAAAATAAAAAAGACTTTATGTGATCCACAGAAGTCTAAACCAGGAAAAATCAAGTGGAAGCAGAGAGGTGGCCATGCCTTCATACACTGCCCTAAATGCCAAATCCTAGTTGTGAGGTTGGTTAAACCAGACTCTAAGCTAAAAAAATCTGGACTGCTGGATTCCTCCGCACAGAGCACGAGTAAAGACAGGCTGTGCCAGGCGTCACCCAGCAGAAGAAGCTGAGTGCCACTGGTGCAGGTCCTCCCATGTGAGCCTCTGACCAGGCAGTGATTTACTGGGGTTTTGCTTTCTTGGTAACAATAGTACGGCGAGCATTTGTAGAGAAATCTCCTTCAGCCAGTGGTGCCATGGTCTTCATCTCTCCTGTGACGTGCAGCTTAGTATCCCTAAAAACTGGAAGGTTTAAAATCTAAATAGTTTGCTTGGTAGAGGGAATTTATTAGACACACCTGAGCCACTTCTGGCAGTGACAGTTTGGGTACTGGAGACAGCACAGCTGCAGCCGGGAGCTGCCGTGCCTGGACTATGTTAGCTGTACCGCCTTCAGCACTGCTCCCAGTCTAGTGCAGCTTTATTGCTTCCTGTAGCTGAGCTAATTTGCTCAGAGGTAGCGTGGGTATCTCTGTACAGCACTGCACCGTGTCATGTGCATATACCTTTTATGGCCTGTAATGCACGGGATGTCAGGCTAAGATGATCTAATAATCCTTTCTGGCCTTAAACTGCATGAAACCATCATCAGTCAGTTCCATTAATCTTCCATGAAGGAAAATAAGACACCTGAACATAGCAAGACAGTGAGATACAGCAGTAAAAATGTTGAAAATGTTTCTGAACTTCACCCTGCTCTCTCTCTAATTCTACCATAAATTACCAGCCCAAGTCACATGCTATCCATGGAGACACTGAGGCGCTCTCAGACTTTATCAGGCTGCTGCAGAGGACTTAGATTTGGGCTTGCTACCTAGGCAGTAGCAATTAGCACAGCTTTGGGGAATGTTAAGGAGGAGGCTGTTGTACACAAAGAAGACCAGTATGGTTATCAAAGCCCCTGCACGGTAGCACAAGTATTTTTAGGCTGCCTGTAGGCCCACCATGTTAGGTACTGTCGGCCATGCAGCCCTTGCTATTCTCATAAGCACGAGATAGAAACAAACAATCTTGGATTTATTCCCTCTCTTTTCATGTGTCTCGTGTAAAATGCACTGTGCAAGTTGCAATCTGGAAATGGGTAAAAGCTTTGGATCAAAAAATCCAATGGATCTTGGCCAGTTTGTGCAGAAGTTACCAGAACACAGTCTCATTGCTCCATACACAGAAAACAAACAGCTGGAGGGCCTAAGCATCCACGTGATGGGGGGTTTGAGAGAACCAAGCCTGGGAGATGTGTTGATTTTCTCTTCTGGCATTTGAATAGGTTTATTTTGGACAGCATCTGTTTTATTTTTTTGTTGTCTGCCGTATGTCATGTTCCTTTAAAAAGGGAGTGACTAGGTCAGATGGACCCCCTGGAGGGAGCAGAGATTCCTCCTTTCCCTGGAGAGCAGATGAGCATGCCTGAGGACTTGGTGGGAGGAGGAGGAGAGGAGGAGCTCCTGAGCTTCGGGGTGTAGCTGGGAGAGGACAAGAGAATGGGAGCCCTAGCAAGAAGATGGGAGCCTGATGTTTATGGAGAGGCTCATGAAAGGAGCATGGAACATATGCACAGCCAGGCTCCCTTGGCGACAGGAAGAAAACTTCCTAGGGATCAGAGAGGACTGCGTGAAGCTTGCTGCAACCCAGAAAGTCACTGAGTTGACTGAAACCAAACCTGGAAGCAAGTACACACCTAACACCACACGGGGGGAGAGGGGTGAAGCTGTTTCTAGGCATTTATTTTGTCCTCACAGAGAGACAATATGTTTCTTTATTTATAAAATTAAGCATTCTCATTTCTATTCTATACAAATAGTCTTTTTCAGTTTAAAAGACCCTTTGGTCTCTTCAGGGAGCTCACAGTTAGGAAAAAGTCTAAATTGTCATCAAAGCCCCATCTGCCCTCTCACATAATGCAGCAGAACAGGAAGTGGCCCCCAGTTTTGCTCCTCAGCACTAGAGATATGTGCTATCTCTAATATATCTGTAAAATACTGTCAATACTGTAAAGCAGTTAATTAAATTTGATCTGTAGCATAAAACCACCTCTAAAAGGTGTATGAAAAATTTGGGAAAATATCTTAACATCTCCTTAATAATTCTTCATGTAGTTTCAGTAGGTCAAATAGGGTGAAAAATGAATTTTCGCTTCATTTTGTAGTTTAGAAAAAAAATTAAGGGTTTGTTTTGGATCAGATTGAAAACTACTTGCTTTTTTATAGTTTCATGAAACACTGCAAAAGTGATGCAACGCAAAATATTTTATGTGGGTTCAAACCTTTGAAAACTATTTTCTCAAAAAATTGAAAGGAAATTTCAAAATGGAATGTCATTTCAAATGAAATAATTGAAATGCTTCACTTACAAAAATGTCAAAAGGAAGCATTAGATTCTTTCAAAATATTACAAGGTTCTTTTCAAAGTGAAATACACAACAAAATTAATACAATTTTGCAAAATATTTTGATATATCTCTGCCTCTGCTGCTGGGAAAAAAAAAAAAAGTTGTTGAAAAATTTAACTCAGCTTCACAAACAATCAAACATTAATAGCTAAAAAGTATGTAAGCACTGAACTTTTTCTGGCCATACAGACCAGCAATGCCCCCAAAGAGTTAGTTTAGTCATAACCAGAATAGCCTACCAGAAACCCAGATCTGTTAAGAATAAAAATTAAAAACAGATATGTCATGAATGTTTTTTGTTGCTCTTTATTATTTTCCATTTTCTTTTACATTCCTTCTCCCCTCCTTTTGCCCAGTCCTTCTTAGATGCCTGTGTACCAGACATTCCAGGACAGAACATCTTGTGATCACCACGCAAATACCTCCCCCAGAACAATTATGGGTCAAAGTCTCTGCTAGCAGAAATTGTCTCCCTACTCACAAACTGAATTATGTTAGCTGGGAATCTCACCTGATTACGTCAGAAAAACATAAGATACAATTATATTAAAAACTTGTTTTACATAGTGGCTCAAAATATTTTGTCAGGTTTTATTCCATAGATTTTCGTAGGCATGACAGAAGTGTCCTACTTGGGATTTAGAGAGGAAATAAAGGCAAAGCGAGCATCACTAGTGGATTCCAATTATTTGAGAAACTATATTATTTTCAGGACAATGTGAAAGACTTGCAGCCTCCTGAATGAGAAGGAGATCTGAGAGTTTAGGCAGAAGAGAAAAACTTGCTGCCTTCAGGACAGCCTGAGCCTACAGAGTATTTTCACACATTCCCAGACCTCCCAAAAATCTACAAGCACATCAAACTGTGCTGGAGGAAGAATGCCTTGAGCTAATGCTGACCTGAAGTGCTAAGCCATATGGCTTGCTGCTGTGCCATACAGACACCCCATCTCCAACTGTCAGCTGAGTTTATTACTTTTAGTATCATACCTCAGGAACAAAGTTACTTTGCTTTTGAATCCACGCAGGCTCCCAAAGTACCAGGTATGCGCAATTCTAGGTCACGGGGAAACATACCATGTAAATGTGTCAATACAGGCTAGGTTTCTGCTGCCTCTATTCAGTAAATGGTTGAATGTGGACACCAACAGGCACCAGGATGCTGGAAAATAAACCAGGTAAAATCAATTTGATGTCCCTGAGATAAAAAGTATCTGCTCTGTTCCTAATCAACTGAGTCCTTTGGTGCTAATGAATTTGTATGGAGGACTTTTGTTGTTTTCAGTGTTTCTCTTGGGGACAAATTTTCCTTTTGCTAAACCAATTTTATCTTCTCTATTTTGTTGTGGGTCTGATTTTATTTTTTTGTTTAATCTGAGAAACAGAATTCACTGGAAATCTCACTCTCTTTTCTTCCTTGCTTCTTCTTACTTTCCTTCTTCTCTTCTTTTTTTTCTTTCTTTCTTTCTTTCTGTTTCTCTCTCTTTCTCTCCTTCTCTTTCTCAGACTGATCTTTTGAAAGCTTTTTAACATTATAGGAATATCAAGTTCGGTCTCTGTCATTTTAGTTTTTTCCTGGAGCAGCTCTGGGAAGTCTTGTGTTCTGGGTGTTCTGGCACTGTTGTATAAAGAATGAGGATCTTGAACAAAGACTTTCTTTGCCCAAAATTGTAATTAGTTGCTGAAGTTGCTAACAAAAGCAGAGGCAGATGAACAAAATTATTCTAGACATTAAAAAGCTTGTATGATGACAGACTGAAGAGATAGGGACTGTTTAGGGAAAAAATAGGTCACTTTTGTTCAGAAAAACAACCAGACTTATTAAAGCAATAAAAATTAGGTACAAATAATATTAGCACAATTACTATGTCATTGTATAAATCAGTGTTGTACCTTTATGTTAAATACTTTGCTCTACTGGCTAAGGTACCATCGCAAAACTGAAGTGGCTCTTGAAAATTATTCTGTTTCCTAATTCTTGCCACACTGAGAACGGTGAGGCCTCATGAGTGGATGGAGCTGTCAATAGGAAAGTCCACATCTATTTACTAAGCCTAGCTAATTCATGAGATTTACAGGACTAATTTTGTCATCTTTTGCAAAAGTCCAAATAAATTATGGTTTCCAATCTTGTATTCACTCTTTTGTTATCACACCCAACAATTAAAAGAACGTGAATAGCTTACAGAGGCACAGATTTCTTTTACAGAAGCCATGGTGATCTGTCTCCATCATATTATTTTCAGCTGGGTCTTTTATTATTCTGGTTTTAATTAGCATTTCAACCAACTTTCTTAGTGCTAAAGTAAGAATTCTCAGCCCTGAATTTCCCAGAATAACCTTTACAGTAAAATACCATTTGCAACAGAGTTGTTCTCTGAGAAAGCAGCTATTTAATTCTGATTTCTTCCATTTGCTTTTCAAACCCTTTTGACTAGTATTTGCTTTTTCAACTCTTATATTCAAAAGCTGGCATGCTAATTTTTTTTCTGTATTATTGCTCACCTCCCAGAGTTTAGTTTGCATCTATTTCCCCTATAGCACTACATGAAAGAAATTGGGTTTTACTGTAAACCCAAATAAATTCTCCCAAGAAGAGGCCATAAACAGAGGGGCGTTGCATATGGAGTAAAAAAGGATCAATGGAGAGGCCAAAAGAGAACTCAACAAACAAGGCAAAAGTATGGAAGCATGGAAAAGCCAAAGTATGGAAGAGCAGATGGCAATGGATCAGTTTTAAGTACCTGGTTTATGGCTCAGCTCTACCTGTCATGGACATGTAGGACGCTCGTTGCTTCAGCAGTCTAGCTGAGTACAGCAGGACATATGACTTCACCAAGGGCTTTTTTCCAAGTGAACAAAAACTAAGCACACTCTGCTCATGGTTCACACAAATCAAATTTACCATCCATTTACTCAAACAATAGCATTTCCACTGTAAATGAAGATGTGGAACCCAGTTTTTACAGGCTTTCAGGCTCTGCTATTTGTAGTCACAAGGACTTAACCAATTTCTTAACCAAGTTCTTAATCAGGGCATTAGGTAGTCATATATTTCATAAGTTTTCTTTTACCAAATACAAACTGCAGCAGCGGTTCAGACACTTACTAGCTCAAACCACACCTAGGCCAACAAGGTAAAGGCTTCCAGTTGTGTCATGGTTATTGAAAATGTCTTTTAGGCCCAGAAATGTTCTTGAAGCAATGCCAAAATACTCCCTAAAATGAAGGTAGAGATGCTGGTGCAGCTTCTTCAGACAGACCTTAACCACCCTCTGTGGTATTTTGATTCTGACCTGTCACCAAACCAGCTTCCCCAGCCAGCTTATACAAATGGCAGTTCTGTGATCACCTGTATAAGTCTGTGAACAGCATGCCCACCAGCCAAATGTTCATGACACTATACGCAGCTCAATGGCTGGGTCTACACAGTGGAAGAAGTGCACTCCACAGTGCATCCTACAGGCTTGAAGCCCTGGTCAGCCAGGCTGGCTGGTGATCGTCACAGTTTCCTTCATACTCCCACAAGAAATATTTTTTCTCAAATGGAAATTAAGGGGGTGTGAGCTGAGACTGGTTTTGTCCTGATGTGTTTGCCTCTACTCCCTTGTGTTGACCCAGAGAGCACACATAGCTGATTTCTGAAGTGCACTCATTTTTTATTTTGTTCTTGAGCTCTATCCCAAAAAGATAATGTGAAGTTTACAATTTATATACAGTTCCTGTAATGAAACAGAGTGTGCTCTAATGTTTGAAACTAATTTTTCTCTTATATATATTATTTGGTGGAACTTCTTTTAATTATTCTGCTGAAATCTAGAGTTATGTATCACACAGAGTAGTATGTTCAAAAGAAAAGCAATTTTTAATTGTGACACTCAATAAAAGCATAGCATGTAAAAGTACAGAATACTGAAGTATAGTAGCCAAAGTAACAGTCTACCCTCTCTTGGTGTGGAATCCAGTCTTTGGTCCCCCCACTGAATTTCCTCTCAGATTGCTGTTTACCCCCAGGTGTGTTTTAAATAATCAAGGAAGATCAAATTATCAGCTCCAAATTACTCTAAAGAACTATTTTAAAAGATCTTTGCTGTGAATAACAGTAATGGAAAATAAAAAATGAATTAAAATAATTAAATACAAATGCTGCATGTAGGAAATAATTATACCGTTTTAATAAAAGTAGAGGAGAGAACAGTCTTACTGCTGATGCTTCTATATGCTTTAAGAGATTAAGAGACAGAAACATAGTCAGTCCATGAGGGGATCATTCTTGCCCAACCTCAGATGCTGAAGTTCAAGGGTCTCATTTTGTTTGTTAAAACGGGGAGGAACACCATAGAATCCTTTATTATCTAGTCACTAGTATAAAGCTTCATTATTACAAATACACGTGGATGTCTCTAATTTGCTCCCTGTCTTGAGGCTCATTCTGTATAAAGTTTCACCTCATGTGTATGATAGGTGGTTACCTGTACCGGTCCAGTCCTGTTGTGTGCTTGTTC
Source organism: Hemiprocne comata (assembly GCA_020745705.1). Lineage (NCBI taxonomy): Eukaryota > Metazoa > Chordata > Aves > Apodiformes > Apodidae > Hemiprocne > Hemiprocne comata. The sequence goes on along the minus strand of CM036587.1, from coordinate 96,637,752 downwards.
CTGCCCCTTGGCTGGAAAAATCTATTGTTTCCAAGATCCTTCAACTACTAACATTTTCTTGGATGCTTCCATTCTTGTCATCTTTTTTATGACCTAACTTATGCTTAAAGTCTTAACTTGAAAAATGTAATTTATATCTCTAAACTTACTAACAGATCTGTAAAAGTCTGTTAGCATAACTACTTCCCCACTAGTATTCTTATATATGTGTCCTATTTACTGTATAGGTTAGGAGCAGTCCTTTTAGCTGTGCATTTGTGCTGCACCTGCTATTATAAAGTCTTGATCTCCTACATAATATCAAAGAGTAATCTTGAATATTGATTAAATAATTTTTTTTTTAAATCTTCACTGAGTTTTCCTGTGAACCATAGAATGAGCTTGAAAACTAAGAATTGTGGCCTACATGTTCCATTGACAAAATACTGAGTGGTGACTATAAGAAAAGTAGATTTGGTAGACAGTACATGGTCAACTAAAGTGGAAAAGGGAGCAAGCAAAAGACTAAAGTCTAGCCCCAAGTAAAAGTCACAGATTAGTTTCTAGTGTTAGTGGACCAAAAAATTTTTAAGCAAACTCTGTTAAACAAAATTCATTTAAGAGAGTTGAAAGAGACAATTTCATTAATCAGGTAAAAACAAAACAGAAAATGAAAACAAAAATAAGTGTATTGAATTTATTGTTTCTTCATTGAATTGCATATATGAAATTAATTTGAATTAATTAAAATAGAATTTATGTTTTATCCCTTCATACACAATTTTTAATCAAGTTAATGGAAATATTTTTAGTGGATAGTATTCACAATTCTAATAAGGTTTATAAATTCAACTGAAACACAAGAGGTGTTTGAAACTAAGTACGTATCCTTGGGAAAAAAAATACCCTAATTGATGTGCAAGTGCATGTATTGTATTAACTGTTTGTGCAAACCAAAATTCTATTATACATTCTTTCAAGGATGATGTTGAACAATTTCTTAAATCAGTGTGTTTGCAGATTTAAGTTTTAGTTTATTAAGAAATCTCACTAAACCTATAGCAAAGGCTATCTGATGTGTCTTACTATTGAACTGAAGTTCAAACAACAAGAAGTACCTCATGAAGTTCTTTTGGTGAGATTATTCCCTTCGAAGGTCACAAAGGGAAGACCAGCATTGCCAAGTCATGATGCATCTGCCACATTATTACTTTCTAGAAAATCTCAGCTAAGTGAAGGTAAGGGAGTAACAACAGGGAAGGGAAAGAGAGAGAGAAAGGGAGGAACTTTGGGTTTACTCCTGTTTTGAGAATCCAACAGCTTAAAAAAAAAACAAACAGAAGACCAGAATACTATACAAATTTTGATGATCCCAGGACAGAATTATTTGAGACAAAATGTCATAGTGGAGGCTGCTGATTATTCAGTTGTTTTTTCTTCCTTTCCTTATCACTTCCTATCTTTCATGCACAAGGACTCCACCAAATGGGTCCCAGATGAAAAATTCAGGCAGTGTATTTGCATGAGAAATAAAATTTAAACATTGTGTACCTCTGGTGTTTGAGATAATGACATCACATAATTCTCAACAACATTTTCAAAAATCCATGTTCAAAAGCACAGAGGAGTCATGACCTTCTAGAACTTCACTAATTAGCAATTGGGGAACACCCAAGAAAAGAAGAAAAGGATAATTTCACTACTTGCCTTTAAGAGATACATTAAAAGGTCATGTTTTTTTAAGGCTGAGCTGCTTAAAGCAGAATTCATTGTCTCTTGCTAAGAATGAATCACAGAATCATAGAATGGTTTGTGTTGGAGTGGACCCTAAGGATCAAGAGATTTGTTCTTTTAAACTCCTGATACTTACACTTCAAACATAAAATGCCTTTCTGAAAACTCAGAAAAAACTGCTGATTAATTTGCATTAGATATTTTAGAACACCTCTGTCAAACTTTTTTCCCCCCAGATGTCTTACTACTAGCAAAACAATACAACTTCTCCAAACCTTCCATAGAGGGAAGCATCAGCCTATATACAGTATTTTAGCCACTACAGGATCCCACTTTTATGCTGAACATAGCCAAACACCCAACAAAGTCAACAGTTCGTGTCATTCTGAAGACTGTGTTGATATTGGAAGGAATCGAAGCACAACTCTTCACATAGTTTTAATTCTGTGCTCCTGCTGATGGAAATGAGTCAGATGTATGAGGAGAAACGTGCACATGTTTAGACTTCTCAATGGCAAATTGGTGACCAGACCTTCCTGAAAGAAAGTGTCTTTAAATCTGCACAGTTATAAGTTGAAATGCTAGGGGCCAGATGGTCTGTTTGCCCTTTCTTTACATGATGTGAAGGAAGCCTGTAAACTTGGTTCAACTGAAAACTTACTCTAGCATTGCTACAGAGCCAGGAAAAATAATTAAACCATATGAGTAAACCTAGATAGCATTTTTTACCAAGTTATAAACAGGATTTAGTGGTGTTTTTTGCTCCTGATGATATTCAAAGTAGTGTTTGGGGGTTTTCTTATTTACCATTTATATATGAAGGACAAGTATTATGAAAAATCTTACCCCCGAAATTCAAAAATTCTGACTTGCAGTAAAGCTTGAAGGTAAAGAATAAAAATAAAGCAATACAAAAATAATTTGGTAGTAATTCCTTACCTAAATGTAAGAAACACTGAAAGTTTAACATTGATTTAGAGGAAATACTAATTTAAAGAAAAACCTGAAACTAAGAACTTAAATTACCCTTGACGCTGTCCATTAATTGAAGTAAATGCAAAATTATTATATAAAACTTCCTGAATATTTGTGAACTAAGCTGCATCAGTTTTAAATAGCTTTTTTTTTTAATACCTCATGGTATCACTAGACATATGAATATGTAATAGTTTTCCTGAGTATAACTACAGATTTTTCTGTCTTTTTTCTGTCTACTTTTGGAAATATACCAGCAACCTCGAATGACACTTGAACATACAATGGGGACAGTTGATGGTTCTGAGAAAGTAAACTACCTGGTTTTAAACGGAGACAAAGAGGTCTCATCATTCAGGAATGTTATTTAATGGATAGAGTAGGATGTTCCGGTTTGGGAGTGAGAGGATAGGCTTGATCTAGAAATGTGTTTCTGGGTCTAAAATGAAGGACATACATATATGTATACACACACAGAGGTGAATGAATGCATGAATGAATAAGGGAAAAGCACAAAGCAGGTGAGCAGGTGCTCTCTAGTGTTAAAAGCGGTGATCAAACAGATGATGGCAATTACAAGAAGGGGAAAAGGTCTGGTAGAGTGACTTCAAAATTTTATCCCCGGTATAAGTATGAAGAACCGGTATGACTCCATTTATACATATCTGCTCCTGGTGAAGCGCTCCCAAGAGCCTGCCTACCAGTGCTCCTTGGGCACCAAAGTGCCCAAACCTACTTGTTGGCTATTATATCTGAAGAATCAGTTTTAACATGAGCCCTTAAAATAAAGCAAACCTTCAGTTAAATCGTCCCTCTTTTCCTTTCCTCTTTTCACCACCCACTTTGCGAGTGTACCAGGCGCTGAAGGGATTTGTTCTCCCACTGACTCTGAAGCAGCCTTTCCAAGACACGCTGGCCGAGTAGAAAATCCAGAGGCAAAGGCGTGGTATTGACTGCCTGACTCCGGCGTAGCCGGAGATGGGGGATTCTTCCCCTCGCAGCATGCGAGGAGGAGAGGGTCTCCTCGCCCCGTCCTGACCCCCCCGAGCGAGCCCTTCCCCTCCCGAGGGTCCTGCCCGCAGATCCGGAGGGCACGGCCCCCGCCCTCCCGCCCCCCTAGCCGCCGGTGGAGAAGGGTCGCCCTGGCCCAGCTCTACACCGGCTGCTCGGACCCTCTCGCACGGAGACCGACTCTAGGCGCTGGACGAAGCGGCTGCGGCTCCGCGCAGGCGGCTGCCGAGCGCACAGGCCGCTTCGCCCGGATCCGCGCGGGGCGCTGCGCGGCGTTCAAAAAACCAGATACAGTGGTATAATTTTATTTTAATTTTTTTTGCCTTCCCCCTTAAGAAGGAGGGACTATCCCACCTGTGGATCGTACACGTTTTCTCCCCCTGAGAAACACTGCCTGTCTTTCGGGTGAAAATAGCAGGCTCCAGGAAAGCTTTGGAGATCTTTTATCTTACACTTATGGATATATATTTGCTTATATTTCCCTAAGGAGAAGATGACTAGGAGTCTTAATAACAGTGTGACATATGGGAAGCAACTTTTCTAAGCTTCAGATCTGCATTTTAGAGATACGCTTTAGCTTTCTCTTCGTTCTTTTTTTTTTTTTTTTTCTTTTAACATTTTTCCTAATAACGTCTCAAAAGAGGAGTGCTAATCCTCGTAAAGACATGGCCCCTTATTAGTGTGGCCGAAGCCACAAACGCTCTGGGGAAGAAAAAAAACAAACAAACAAAAAAAAACTGTAAAGAAGAGGTATGTTTCATATGTGCATATGTCTTTTTTTTTTCTTTTTTGCGTGTTATAGAGAGTGGTCTGAATTCTTGCAGTTTATTTTCAAAATGAAATACACTCTTCCGCTCTTACCGAACTGAAAGGGAAAAGAAAAAGAAATAAAACGGGGGTAAGGGGAAAAGAAGTGACCATAACTCATGCGAACAGTCCACCTTTTAGTGCAGGTATCACCGGGTGACAGTCAGATAACACTGTTAATAAAAGTAATGCCTGAAATGTGGAAAAAAAACCTCGGGGAAGGCGCTCACACAAACGATTGGGCTGCCGGTGCTGGGAAACGCGGGCGATCCCATCGCCACAGCGCCCCCTCCCATGCCCAGCTCGAACCGATGGTTTCACATCCTGGAGATCGCGAAAGAAAAGTTCGTTCTTTGCCTGTCTCCCTTGCCACCTTCCCCACTCTTTGCTTAAACAACTCTACGGCAGAACGGCTCGCCCGGTTCATCCCGTCTCCCCTCGTTGGCACGGGTCGCTCCTGCAATGCATCTCGCTTAGGAAGAGCCTGGTAAACTAGGCTCCTTTTGCTAGAAAACTGGACAACTCCGCTTGCACAGTATGCGTGTGTCATTTGTTATTTTTAAATACAATAGCCCATTATTTCACGTCGTTGTCTCCGGGAGATGGTGGCTGTCCCCCATTTCATGAGAGAAAGGGGAAAGCATTCCCAGACCATTGTGTGGTTATGTCACAGGAAACTGTTTCTGCTGCGCATTGTGTTACATCTCCAAACCCCACCAAGTTCCACTTCGCTCTGCTTGAAAAGTTGCTGTGACCGGTGTCATGACCACCGGGCAATTGGCATTGTCTGGGCAATAGGCGTGTGCGTCTCTCCGGGCCCTCCCGCGGCAGGGGAATCTCTCCTTCACTCCAACAAGGGTTTTCTTTATTTTCTTTTCTTTTTTCTTTTTTTTTTTTTTTTTTTCCTTTTACCTGAGCAAACCTGAAGGGAGCGGGGTTCTGAGCACACGGCCAGTAGGCAGGCGGCCGAGCGCCGGGCAGAGAAGGGCCGACAGCCGCTGCTGGCAGCCAGCGCTCCCGCAGCGGGGGTAGGAGCGCCTTTCCCACAGACGTGGCTTTCAACTTCACTCGCCCGAAAACTTCAGCCTCTGTCACTAGTGCAAGGAGATGTAGCTAATAAATGACAAACCGCAAAACCTGTCTCCTAGGACGCAAATGAGCGATAGCTAAAATAAAAAAGGGGGGGGGTGGGAGTTGGGAGGTTCTCGACTACCTTCTCAATTGTGCTGGAGCAAACTGAATTAAAGAAAAAAACGCGAGAGCACGTCTTAAAATCTGGGAAGGTAAACGCCGAATTAATAGATTATTCAAATAAAAACGCAGTGTGTAAAGTCTTAATGTCTCTGTGTAGGCATGTTAATTTGCCACAGTTATTACCAATAAAAAGTGCATGTAATACTATTCTACTGTTTAACTGCTCAAGTTAGACGGCTTTTGATTAGTAACGGGTAGTACTATGGGAAAATTAGGTTTCGGCGGTGGAGACAAGCAGATGAAAAACCTCTTCCCCGTAAAAGCCATTCAAATCAGAGATAACTCCGAGAAGAAATTAAATACAGCCACGTACACTGACCGATATTTTAAAACGTTATTGACACGGTTTCCTGGTTTGTTTATGGCAAAGACTTCGCCAGCTATATTTAAATGACCCCACTAGCTATGCGTTCCCCACATTGTGCAGAGTCAAATTAGTGGTGTACTTGTAATAAAATGCATACCGTCTCTGTGCAGTGGATAAGTCCATCCCTTTCTGAAGCCCTACAAAAATTATGCAAATCAAATCAACGCAAGAACTTGTCTTTTGAAATGATAATATTTCACTCCATTAAACTCTGATTGCTAAATTAACCCCGTTTCTGTATATAGAACAATATTTTTGGACTGAAAGAATTAAAACATCAGAAATCTAATCTGTTGCTCTTTGTGTTTGGGGGAAGGGGAGTAATATTACTGATTTAAATATTCCTCCCACCGAAATCACAAAAATACATTTTCATAGAGAAAAGACATGCAGATGGAGGCAAAAACAGCACCTACGTATTACGCGGATGGGCACGTATACCTAGCATGTGTAACATATGTATGTGCGTGTAGATACGTGTTCAGATTTGTATCTCTCGTGTGTGCGTGTGGTTCTGTGCATATCTGCACATACTTTGAACTGAATTATATCAATTCTCCTGGGATCACGGTATTTATTTAAGTACTCTTCCCAGGTCATAACTGTAACACTCACTTAATAGCATTAATCCCTTGTTGTAATGTAAACACAACGTCCATTGTATTCCCAATCTGTATTGTTCCACTAATTATTAAAGAGGAAGAACTAAAAGCAATCAATTCTCGTAGATAAACACTTACACCACTCCTGTTGGAAAAGAGCAGACTTGGTTATCCAAATAAAAATGCAGAGAGTATAGTACATTTTGCAAGGCATGCAGGTTGACTTAGAGAGATTCATGTATGACTTTATAATGTTATAATTAATTTTGCATTCTCAGCTCTCCAGCTGCTGCTCCGTTCAGCAGCAGAGCTCATATACTTAGAAAGCGGTCTGCGGAACACAGGAATTGACTATTCAGATGTTATCGCATGATATCGATTATTCCATAGAACTACTGAAATATGAATGTGTTTTATATAAAGCTCTTGTTTCTAAAGTTTCTATTTTTATTTAATATATGCGCATTAATCACCAAACAGGGAAGCAAATGTCTTTTCTGTAATCTATTGCACTGAGTTTACCAGCTGTTTATCACTCTCTTATCAGGAAGTCAGGAGTTAATGACAAGAAATACCTGTTGGTGTTAACCTCCTCCCCCTCACCTGCTTTTTAAAGGATTGTCTCTTCTACAGGTCAGCTGATAGGTTTGGATAGGAATTAATCTGGTGTGTCTGGTGGCCAGATCTCTACTGCTGCGTGCAGGGCAGGGGTAAACTGGTATGTGGGTTTCACACACAGACGAGGAAAAGAGGAAGGGAAAGAAATAAAAAAATCAGACAGAAAAAGAAAACTGAAAGCTCGGATGCTTCAGACAGCGTACACATCCCAGTATTTGACCGTAGTTTCAATCCGGCATTTTCCCCGCTGTGTCCGCAAGGCTCTTGAAAAGGCTTCGCGAAGTGAATTTTTTTATTAGCTGCATGTTTAATTGATTAACAATAGGCTGCCCTGCTAACCCGAGATTCTTCAGCTATTGCCATCTCCCCTCGGTCGGTGGCGAGCCGATACCCCGGCGTACCCCATCAGATGCGTTTTCTCCATCCTAACTTGCTGAAATTACCTGAGGTATTCCATGAAGAAGTCGGCCGCAGACGTCAAGCGACTTCATTTGGCTAAATATGGGATAAGTGCTCACTCACAGATGTTGGAAAAATAAAAAACACGTTTGGATGAACTTTTTTTTTTTTTTTTTTTGAAAGAGAGCCGAAACAATTTCTTTCCCCCACTCGTCCCTGGTAAATCGGCGGATGTTGTGGGTGAAGGGCTTGAGGGACGCGTGGTGGCTTCCAGCCCTGCAACCCCAGCGGTCCCTTCCCTACCTGCCGGCCTGGCCCTGCCCCGCCGGTGGGACGGCAGTGCGGAGCGCAGGTGCGGGCCAGGAGCCGAGAAGCGGCCTAGCGCGCGTCAACCGCATCGGCAGCGGCTCTTAGGGGCGGGCAAGGCCCAACGCCCTGGCCCGGGGCTGAGAGGGGCTGGGGGAGTGCGGGGATGGGGAGCTGCGGGGAAAGCTCTGGCCTGGGGAGGGGGGGACGCACCGGGGAGTGGCCCCTGCTGCGGGACGACGCGCCGGCACCGCACCGCGCCCCGGGAGGCGAAGGCCAGAGCTCGCGTGCGGGCAGTTCGTCGCCCGTTTCTGAAGGGTCCCTCTGGAGTAATAATCACAAAAATACTCGTGTACATATGTGTATTTATTTATGTTTTCATTGAGAAGTAAGGTTCAGTGCCGTCGTTTCGTTCCCCTGGCGAAGGCAATGGCTAGAAGCTGATGGTGGCCAGGGCCAAAGGGAGGGGGGCAGAGGAAGAGATTATGTTATTTGGTTGATGGTATTCCAGGCGATTTATCTGAACTGCAAAAGGGGAGAAGGGCCAGGAGTGGGTGTGGGGGGGACCAAGGCTGCTAGCCCCCCAGAAGGCGTCACCCAGGCCTCTTCCCCATGCACCAGACCAGGAAGAATAGAAATGACGGAAAAATGAGGGCTTGTGGGTTTTGTTTTTTGTTTTGGTTTTGTTGTTTGGGGGGGGGGTTGCCCTTCACGTGCAAGCGCGCTCCATGACTAGATCTTGACTGTGGCAACTTATAAAATTATACAGCTCTCACTGCCAGGAACAGCGCGATCCTGGATCCGCTGATTTGAGCAGTTGCTCTTCTTTCCTACCATATAGGGCAGTACTTTTACAAAGTGCTCTTCGCTTGTACGCTGCCCAGCTCTGTCGAGCCTGGCCCTGCGTACCGACACGCATTCAAACGCACACATCCACGATACGTGTGCGAAGGTGTTGTCCCATCAAATGGATTTATGATATATATCCTTTTCTTTTCCAGGCGTGTATATAGGAAAGAGGGAAAGAGCGGGTGTAATCGAGAGTGTGCGAAAGAGTCCGGAAAGGAGCCGATGAGCAGTATCATCGTCTGGCTTCAGCAGTGTGCTCGCAGTCGGAGAGGCTGGCTTGTATTACAAAGCCTGCCTTCGCTGCCTCCTTGCCTCTTTGCCTGCCTGCCTGCCTGCCTGCCTGCCGGCCTGCCTGCCTGCCGGCCGCGGGAGGAGACGGGGCCGGAGAGCGAGGGGGCGGGCCCGCCTCGCTATGCAGATGAGCGGCGGTGACGGACAGCTCTGTTTTCCAATGTCCCTCAGAAACTCGAGTGCTCCTTCCCTCAACTCTTCACTTCAGACTCTGTACTTCCCCCAAAATACAGGCTTGCAGGCGCTGGGGGAGCTGGCTGGCTGGCTGGCTGGCTGGGAGAACTCCATATGCAGCAGCCACTTTTCTGATTTCGGGGGCTCGCTCCTCTCTCCCTCTCTCTCCCCCTCTCCCCTTCTGTTTTTCTCGCTTTTTTTTTTTCTCTCTCTCTTCTTTTATTAACCCTCTCATCTTCCGTCTCTCCCAGATGCCCTTCCCCTCCCAGTTAGATTTCTAACCGCTCTATTTATTTTCCCTTTTGGGGGGTGTTCTTTTTTTTTTCTTTTCTTTTTTTTTTTTTTTCCTTCGTGTTTGTTTTTATTCTGACCGGGTGCGCATGGGGGGGGAGCATATAACAATTCTGATTCTCTACATAACTGCACAGAGCCAACCGGGGAGAGAGAGAGAGAGAGAGAGAGAGAGAGGGGGAGAGGGAGAGGGAGAGAGAGGGCGGGCGGGCGGGCGGGAGCAAGGGGGAGAGAGAGCACGAAAGCAGCGCCAGGAGCAGCGGCAGCAGCAGGGCCGGTCACCCTCGCCCCCTCCCTGCTCCTGTGCACGCCAGTGCAAGCCATGTCCTATCCTCAGGGTTACCTCTACCAGCCCCCCGGCTCGCTGGCTCTGTACTCCTGCCCGGCGTACGGGGCGTCGGCGCTGGCGGCCCCCAGGAGCGAGGAGCTGGCCAGGTCTTCGTCGGGATCGGCGTTCAGCCCTTACCCGGGATCGGCAGCTTTCACCGCCCAGGCGGCGGCCACAGGCTTCACCAGCCCGCTCCAGTACTCCACAGACCCCGCCACGGGATTCCCCTCCTACATGGTAACTACCGAAGAGAAACCCTCTCCTTCTTCATTAGCATCCGCATTCTCATCCTCATCATCTTCAGCCTCTCTCCTCACACACTCACCATCAGCCCCCGACACCCCGCCCGCCGCACAGCCGCGCACCGCACCGCGCGCGGCCGCGCAGCCCGGCCGCTGCAAGCGGACACGGACGGAGCGGAGCGGAGCAGAGCGGCGGGCCAGAGTCGGGGCCGGGGCCGGGGCTGGGGCCGGGGAGCCGCCTTGCTCTGCGCCCCAGCTGAGAGCGGTGCCGGCGGGCCTGGGACCCAGACTCGCTCCGCGATTCGCGGAGCAGGGGCCCTGGTTAAAGAATACGGATCGCCTCAATCAGTTGAGTTGTATGCTTTCATTCCCCCCCTCCCTTCCCACTTTCTTTCTTTCTTTCTTTTTTCTTTTTTTTTTTTTTTTTTTTTTTTTTTTTTTCTTCTGTTCGCTGTGGTAGGATAATGCAGGGTTCCTTGTGCTCGTTTTCTTATTTTTTTATTTTCTCTTTTTTCCCCCTCTCTTTTTTAGTTGGTGTTTGGAGGCGCTGCGGGCTTTATCCCCGTGTGGTTTTATTTACTTTCAGTGTTTTTTGTGCTAATGGTTTAACTGGATTTTGGGAATGAAAAGGAGCATCTGTTTGCGATCTGTGAGCTTTGCTTAAGCCCAAGATGGTTGTGGTGGCCGCAGTTTCGGATTTCACTTTCTTCTTATTAGTTAAAAAGAGCATTTGAAATTGCGTGTGTGTGTGTTCTGTGCATAAACTATATAAATAAAACTATAAACTATATAAATAAACTGCACGTCTAGATGGTTAAATAGTTTTATAAACAGACACACACAGAGTCAGACACGTATCTAGTCCGTACACACAAAGATCTCTGCCCAGAATTTGAGACTGGAGACGCAGTTGAGATCCTGGGAGGGGGTGGCAGTCGAGTAGTTCGTTTTCCCTGCAAAGTGACAGGGAAACTACTCGTTTTCTGTCTGTAAAATACGGCGCAATAATTGTCGTGCAGTCTTTATTTGGGGTAGCATAAAAGATCTGAGGATCTTGCTTGCTTGTTTTTCTTGTTGAGAAGCAGTAGGCGAGTGGCTGGAAGTTGCAGCGAGGTTGTGAACTATGCGGGATATTGGGTGATGTTGCGCCTGTGACTCGCCGATCTGTGGGACTCAGAGACGTGCTGAAAGTTAGCGAGTTCCTTAGCAATATCTTTAACTTTTCTTGCATTATGCAGACTTAAATAAGCGCAATTTAAACGTTAAAGGGCGAATTAAAATGCTAATTACATCGCATTTGAACAATTCGAAACGGTGCATATCTTCTGATTTGCAAATTGGATTTGCAATGCATTAGTGCAGTGAATTGCTAAGTGGAGGCTTTGTTGTATTTTCTATAGCAAAAAAAGGAAACATCTTTTGAACCTTTGAGAAAAAATGTAGATATCAAGACACTACCTGTAGGGCCTTTAAAATGTCTACGCGGTTCAAAAATTATATTGAGAAATATTCAATTACAGGGAGTTGAAATTAGTCAGAAAGATTACAACGTCGCCGATTTTAAGCGCGTGTGCTTGTGTCTGTGTGCTGGGCGGAGGAAGAGGAGTGTGTGTGTGGGGGGGAATCGCAACTTAATGGCCTTTGGGTGCTGCTTCTCCCTCTCATAGAATATGGATACAAGACACCATTCCGGGGAAATACAAATATAACAGCCGATCTCTCCTTGACAACTTACTAATGGCTACCAGCAATAACAAATTGCCAACCGCACCGTTTTGTTCTGTCCAGGGCTCCCCTTACGACGCCCATACGACGGGGATGACCGGGGCCATCAGCTACCACCCGTACGGCAGCCCTGCCTACCCCTACCAGCTCAACGACCCCGCGTACAGGAAAAACGCCACTCGCGACGCCACGGCCACTCTGAAGGCCTGGCTGCAGGAGCACCGCAAGAACCCCTATCCCACGAAGGGCGAGAAGATCATGCTGGCCATCATCACCAAGATGACCCTCACCCAGGTCTCCACCTGGTTCGCCAACGCCCGCCGGCGGCTGAAGAAGGAGAACAAGATGACCTGGGCCCCGCGGAACAAGAGCGAGGACGAGGACGACGACGAAGGCGACGGGGCGAGGAGTAAAGAGGAGAGTCCTGAGAAGATGCCCGAGAGCAACGAAACCTCCGCAGAGGACGAAGGTGGGCACGGGGTCACCGCGGCCGCGGTGGGGTGCCCCCATCCACCTCCTTCGCGTCCCCCTGGGAACGGGGCAGCGGGGAAGGTGGGGGGGGGGGGCGGTGTTTAACGAAAGCCACCTCAAAACGTGTCCTGTCCTGTTGCCTCCAGCTGCTCCGGGCGCTTGTCGCCGCGCAGTGCCGGTGGCCGGGGCGGGCGGCGGTGCCACTACGGGCGGCGTGCAGGAGAGACAGGCGGGGCCGTGCGGGGTGCCGCAAGGGAGCTAGCCCATGGGGATGGATGCTCCTGGAAACGCGGTTGCGGGGAAAAGGCCGGGATGGCTAAAGGCTCCCTGCCTGCCGCTGTGGCGGTGGTGGTGCCTGTGCTTGATTCTCGTCCTCTCTCTTTTGCCGCCCCCCCGCCCTGACTCTGCCTTTCTGTGCCCGGCGAACCCTTGCAGGGATCAGCTTGCAAGTCGACTCGCTGACGGACCACTCCTGCTCCGCCGAGTCCGACGGAGAGAAGCTGCCCTGCCGAGCTGGAGACCCTCTCTGCGAGTCGGGCTCGGAGTGCAAGGACAAGTACGAGGACATCGAAGAGGAGGAGGAGGAGGAAGAGGAGGAGGAGGAGGACATCGAGGAGGACGACGGTGGCGGCGGGGAGCGCGACCCGCCGGCCAAGCCCGCCACCTCCTCGCCGCTGGCCGCCGTGGAAGCCCCGCTCCTTGGCCACCCGCACGCAGACGCCGCCCGCAGCGCCAGCAAGGCGGCGCTGGGAGGCCGCGCCTCCCCCGGGCCCCCGACGCCGGCCAGCAAGCCCAAGCTCTGGTCACTGGCCGAAATCGCCACCTCGGACCTCAAGAGCCAGAGCCTGGGCCAGGGCTGTCAGCCTGCGCCCCTCTCCTCGGCCACCCCCGCCTCCACCCCGCACAGCGCTGCCTACTCGCCCTCCTCCCTCCTAGGGAGGCATATTTATTACACCTCACCTTTTTATAGCAATTATACAAACTATGGGAACTTCAACGCTCTGCAGAGCCAGGGAATCCTGAGATACAACTCCGCAGCAGTGGCTTCAAACGAGGGACTAAATCAGACTGTCCTAAATGCCAGCTCTGTCCACAAGCAGAGCAGTGACTCTTTGAAAACGATCACTAACCAGCTAGAGCAACATTACAGGCCCTCTAGTTATGACTCTAAGAAAGGTAAGTGACTTTTTTTGCCGCTTTCCTCCCCTCTTCTGCCTCACTCTCATTCCCCGACTCGTACGAGTCCTTTATACGCAGTAAATACTGAAACCTCCGACGAAACAAGTGAGCGCACCGTCACCACCACGACTGCCGGGTGAAGATGGGCTGTAGTGTAATCTGGGGATTAAAACCGGCATGTGGCTCCATACCTGCCTGTAAGAATCGAGAGAGGAAATGTAAAAGACGACTTTTAGATCAGTCTCACAGGCTGCAGACGCAGCTCTTAAAAGTCATTTTTAAAAGGAAAACTACGCACAAAGATATTCAGAGAGCACTGGTGAAATGTTTTGGGTTTGTTTTTTTTTCCGACAAACTGGTTTTGCTCTCTTTGTTTCCAGTATTCTCACGGGTTTTTGCAGCTTTGAGTTCAGATAATTGCTGACCTTGGACGTGAAATTACGTGAAGCGTGACATTTTAACTGGGCTTTTAATATTTTTTTTTTCCCCGAAAAGGTTTTGCACTGATATAATTGTCAGTTTATTCTAACAATATAGTCGATATAAGGGCAATGCTAAAATATTGGCCAGCCTCTTAAACGACTCAGCTAGTAATTCTTGTGAGTGAGGGGGACTGGGCTGAGACCTATGCACTCTGTATAATCTGGTTAGCTGGCTGTGTCCTGTGACTAACTGACGGTTCTATTTTGACAGATCCCACTGAAGTCTGCACAGTAGGAGTACAACCATACCTATAGAAGTGCAATCACACAGCAATGCAAGTAAGTGAAAACATTTTCTATTACACTGATCATTTGGCATCAGGTCTAAGACGCGTTGCACAGTTCTAGACTTGCTTAACGGTAATTTCTTGCTTCATTACTTAAGAGACTGATTACGAAGTAAGACTGCTGTTTTTTTTAAAAGCTCGCATTACGTCTTTTCTTCCTCGGGTTTGTCTTAATTTTAAAGCCAGGTTAGACAGTTCCCTCACCTCGCATACTCTTCGCTTGTGTAAGGTAAAGCCGTAAGGACTATTTAAATGTTGTGGAAGGAAAGCTTGAGGAAAAAAAAATATCTTTGAAGGTACTGTTGTTTAAAAACAAAGTGCTTGTGCTCACGTGGCAGTGCTAAAATTGTACATTCTAAGTGAGGCTTCAGACAGTGACAGCGTATTTCAGAGAAAAAGGGACGATGATTAGGGATAGACGTGCATCTTAATCAGGATGTGTTTGTTATCTGTGAATTGCCTCCTGCCTAGCTAGCAATGACGCTCTTAATGCCACCACTATTTAGGGAAAAATAAACAATAAAAAATCTCCTTGCCGATATTTTTTCAACTAATCCTTTTGTTAGAAGAAATTAGACGAGTAAGAATTTTGTCTTACTTCCTTTTTTCTTTCCGTTTAATGGTGTTAGAGTGTAATTGAAGGATTTGTGGATGATCTGGTTTTTTCCTTGGTCCACAGGTAGGTGTCACAATTGCTTTGAAAAAAGTCAGCAAGCCATCATCTCTCCCCGAGCTAATATATATAACAAATCTGTAAATCCGGATCACATCTTGTGCCACTGTATAAAAGAAGACCACAGAGCACTATTAAATCTTCAGACTCTAATTATTAAAAGAGAATTTTGTTGGACATATGTGAGTTTGCTGGTATAGTATAGTTTCCCCAATGTATATGTGACTTTTGAAAACAGATCTGTTTTTCTCAGGATATCTTGAATTGATCACTTCATTGCCACGGTATATATTCGATAGGTGTGATAGGATTTATTGTAAAATTTATTTGTAAAAGATGTATACAGTAGAGATAATAAAGACGTGATTGGAGAACTTGAGTCCTTACAAAGTGGAAACAAATTTGATATTTATTTTTGTAATGATATAAAGCTTCTAGTAATTTATGCAAGTTGTATTGCAATGGAATCTGAACTTTTTGTAAATAAATTTTGCCTGGTTTTTATTTGAAACGTTGATGGTTATACAATCTTTGGTTGTTTAACAAGAATTCTTTACTAATTTATATCTCTAATTGTAAATAAAACAGACTAGTCTGCAACAATATGGTGTTTTTCGTTCATTTCCCTCCAAATAATAATCCATTCTTTAGAAAATGACGAAAGTTGTAATTTCACTAGTAGAGTTCAGACCATAAAATGAGTAAGCAATTTAAATATGTTGCAAAGATATGCGCTGCATAAATTAATTCCTTCTGAGTTGTTCCGTTATACTTAAGCTTTAAATACACACATGTGTGCAAATACGTATTTGTATATATGCATGCATATGCGTAGAAAGAACGATGTGAATACATGCATGTTTCTTATAAACTATTGATGTTGGGTGTGAAATAGCTCTTTTTTTTTTTTTTTTTTTTTTTTTTTTAGTTAACAGTCTTTAAATCCACTATTTCTAAGAAAAAAATAATTATAATCAGCTATGGCTTATTTTTAATTTCTTTGTTTCTGCTTCTGGCTAAAATATGCAAAGAAAAAAATTATTAAAATTCCAATTCATGTTTTTTATTATTTTTCCTCTTTTTCTTTGTATCAGTAAACCATTTCTTTACAGTCTTATAGGAAATCCACTTTGATTGGGCTCATAAAATCAGCTACTTAATCATTTTAATTTTTAGTAAAATAATGGGAATCCTCATCTAATATAATTTCAGAAGAGAAACGAACAATCATTTATTTTCCCGAAAAGATAAATTGAGTGAATATAACTTACGGTTATAAAACAAGAATAATAGCTTCTTAGATTGCCCTTTAATCAATCATACACTTATTTTTCAAGAGGCTCATCTATTTTATTCCGTGATTAATAATGTTCCAGCGTGAGAGCATTATTAGATCCCAGCAGGGGAGATCCTGAATGCTTTTAGCTGCTTTGGAATGGTCAGTTGGGGTTCATTATGGTCTGATATTGAACAATTTATAAAATCTTGTCTAAACATCTGCCAACTCAGATAGGCCGATGTGTCTGAAGATGGGAAATTGCTGGACCAGTTGATATTGACAAACGGATCTCTCTCCAGTGGCTTTTTGTTCAGTGAAAATTAGTGGCCTCTTGCTCAGGTCTTGTTAGAAAGGGCATTTGAAAGTGATCTTAGATACTTCAGGCATCAGCCTTGGGAATGTTAACTGGATAAAGAGCTGTCCTAGGCTGGAGTCAGGAAATATGTTGTGATTATATTAAGCAGGGGAAAAGGAAGCTTTTTTTCTTAAATACATATATGCAATTCCCATGATCCGTCTTCCCACCCCACCCCCATCGTATTTTACCCCTATAAAGATGTCTAACTGATTGAGAAAGTGCATGTGTTTCTCAGCTGATAGGGCAGAAATTAATATTGACATTCTGGAAAACTCTGAGATCCATCTAGCTAAATATAAAACACTGAAGATCTTTGCAGCTGGAGGCCTACTCATCTTATGTTGTTTGTAGAATGATGCATCTTTGCTCCTGTAACATCCTGTTTTCATTGAGGTAAAATGCAATTGTGTCTGTGTGCAGTGTGTAGTACAATTAGACAAACAGCTAAGAAGTAATTCAGTTTTTTTCCCTCCAGTTTAGCATGTGGTGTAGATGCAAATATTTACTATAATAATCCCCGACCATCTTCACTGTGCACTTTAGGAAGATTTTATGGAGGGACTTTATATGTCAGGGGAGACGCCTGAACTTTATTTTCCCCAGTGTTGCTTCTACTTCATCCACTCCCACTACCACGTTTTATGTTCCAGATCTCTGTTGGACACAACGTGTACATTTCAATTGGTAAAAACCAAAAGCTGTGGCAGAGATTAAAAAAGGCTAACGACATTCCTTTGATGTTTATACGCCCAAAGACTTAATAAAAGATTTCCATAATTTACCCACCCTTGCTAGTATTTAGACCTGGATTTCTTTCTGGAGAGAAAAGTAGAAAGACTTGGAAAACTCGCTTTTAAGTATTCACTATGTATGTAACACCCAGTGGACTTCCCTCATCCTCTGAGAAATTCAAGAACGGTTCATGGATGCAGATGGGCGACACCCAAATGATTTGGCAAATAAACTTTTTTTTTTTTTTTTTTTTTAAGCAATAAATTAATGGGCCAGAACTGCATACTCAACGTAATTTGAGATGTAATAATCAAAATTGAAAGCAGGAGGAAAGTATAGCCTTGCTAGATTGCTGGCACAAACAATGCGGTTATTTCGGTATAGCAAGAAAGACGGATAAATTATAAAATACATCACTTTGTGTAGGATTTATTTCATAACAATGCTAATCAGCCCTCTGGGATTAAAATCTCACACCCCGTCTATATATACTCCTTTTCCCTCACCCCCTCTCCTCGTTTCTGTGCTCGTTTCGGAGCGGGAATGTCAAACCCTCCCCTATTCGGGGCCAGAGGTTTCATTAGAGCTGATTTATTGAAATTCAGGCTTTAATCTCAGGTGGGATCCCAGAGGAATTGGCGCTGTCGTCAAATAGGAGGAGGGTCGCTTTCCACTTTGCACTTCCTGGGCTGCTTTTTTTTCCTCGCTCCCTGCAAATGTCAACATTTGTTCTCAATAAGAGTTATTGTTTCAGGAAAGCTGCTCACCAACTGCCTTCGAGAGCGGAAAAAAAGCGTCGCCTACCTTTGTTTGTCTGGAGGCTGGGGGAAGGGATGGGGAAGGAGGTAACCCGCAGCCCAGGCCCGCAGCGGACAGACAGAGAGACAGAAAGACAGCCGTGGGAACTGCTCATGTACACCAGCTCGCGGCTGGAGGGGAACGGGCCTGGATAAGGGGAAAGTTAATATAAAGCGCGATGGGCGCCTGCGTTTCTTTCCCTGCGCCATTTGCATTTTAGCCACAGATATGCTTCGCCTCTGTAAGACAGAGATATTGCAGGAGGGGTGGGGGAAAGGGTAACAAACAACAACAGAAAAAGAGGACTGCCTTCCCAAAAGTCCACATGCTGAGGAGGTCTCCAGCTTTTGGGGGTGAAGGGTGATTTCCAGCCGAATAAACAATTTGCAAGGTGCGCTGCCTGATTTAGCTCTACCTCGTGGTACCCACTTCCCTAATGGGCCATTAATTAGCTCCCGACACTGGGGGGCCAGCAGCCCTGCTGAGAGGAGTTGAAGCGGCCCGGTGCCGGCGCCGGGGAGGCCGGGGCGGCCCGGCCGGCTCCGCTCCGACGTGGCCACTCCGCGACCAGCCTCAAGGGGATAAACCCCCAAACCTCTCGCCACTGGAAGTTTCTGCCTCACTCACATGTTATATCTTACTTGAAGACGGTTCAGACTCCCCGCGCCGCTGAGGAACAGTGGCAGGGATATATTTAATACCGGAAGGATTTTATTGCTTCTTAACGAAGAAAAGAAAAGAAAAGAAAAGAAAAGAAAAGAAAAGAAAAGAAAAGAAAAGAAAAGAAAAGAAAAGAAAAGAAAAGAAAAGAAAAGAAAAGAAAAGAAAAGAAAAGAAAAGAAAAGAAAAGAAAAGAAAAGAAAAGAAAAGAAGACGGGTGTAATTTACATGTAGGTCCATTCGTTGTCTTCTGCATTCAGACATTTTCCGGCTGCTTGGGCAAGCTTCTCACGATCCAGTTAGTCGAAAAGAGCCTTCCCATTGTAGGAATTGAATAATGATGGTGAAAAATATTGTTAGTAACAGTAATACTGCACATGAAGTAATATGAAGTCCACCCCTTTGTTTTTAATCCACTAACTAATAACTCAGGTATGTTCTCGGCTTCTAAATAAATGAAAGCCAAACAAAAAAAGTTTAGAAACAAAGGGATTCACGATGCATATTCAGAGTGCCTATGCATCTAATCCTTGATTATTACTCGGCGGCTGTGAAGCAGAGTCTTTATTAAAACTAGAGAGGGAAGGCGCGATCGGCGGGGCACACGCTGGCAGCTCGGAGCTGCAGGCAGCGATCTGGAGGGAGGCAGGCAGGCTCTGGAGGAGCCTTTTACCTGTGAGCGCCTCGGCCGAGGTGACAGCCGGGCTCCAGCAATCTGGACCCGTGCCCGCCCCCCGCCCCAACCGTGACTCACGGGAGGAATGTCACCATTTCACATCCAATCCGGGCCGAGCCGGCTGTTTTTTTTCCTGAGCAAAAAGTAAGGGGTTGAGGAACGCGGCCGCTCTGCCTCGGGAGTGGCCACCGTTAATTTTGTTCCTTTCGGGATTTGGGGACGGAAAAGAAAGGGGGAAGAGGGAGGGTAGTCAACCCCGGCCCAGCCCTCTTCATAAAGGCAGGAGCGCAGGCAGGCAGCGAAAGTCACTTCTGCTCCACCGGGGCTTGTGTCATCCGTGACCGGAGATTACAAAATACTCCCTAATATTTGGGAGGGGAAAAAAAAAATTAAAGTCGTAATGTTTCTCTTATGGCGGCTGCGTGGATACTGTCGCTTCTCGGGCTCTTATAAATCGCTCAGGATAAAAAAAATAAATATGTGCATTTTTATAGGGAGAGAAATTGACAAATTATTGTGTATAACTTCTGATCAATTATTAATCGTTAGTGTCAACAACAGGGTTATAATTACCTTCAGTTATTTAAAGGAATATTTATTTTTTATTTTCTCTGATCTGGTAATTAGTTAATGCTCTGGAGTAATGAATTCAAAGCTGATTTGATAATGATTGAGACAGGTTTTTTCCCTCTCTTTTGGCAACCCCCCTCGAGCAGGAGGGGAGGGAGAAGAAGGGAGGTGTCTACCCCCGTTTGCAGAAGAGTCCGTGTAAAGGCAAATCGAGGCACGTTTCACTTTTCAGACCATAAATAACGATTCTGGGAGGAAAAGGGCGAAATGACAAACAAATAGAGCGCAGCTGGGATGAATAAGGCCGATCAAAGTTAGCGGGGGCCGACGCTTCCCGCAGCCCCAGCAGTTCTGAATCCCATAAAGGTGCCAGCAACTCTTACCTCTCTCCCCGAGATCAAGGGCGAGGGTGAGCAGGACATTTTAACCCCCTGACATCTTTTCACGAGCAGAGGAGGAATAAAAACTAAAGGAAGGCAAAGGAGGGAGCTGAGTATTTCCTTTTTGTGTGTGGGTGTTTCTCAATGCCTTCATGATCGCCTGTGTAGCGGTTGCTTTACCTGCAGCCTGCGAAGCCCCCCGCCCAGCCCGCGTAGGATGCGCGGGGGGGCGGTGGAGGAGCGGCGCAGCTCAATGCAGGGCTGTGAGGAGCAGGAGAGGTGCAGCCTTGCGCCGTTAAACGATCCTGAACCCGTCTCAGCCCTGGGGGTGGGGAAGCAAGAAATAATTATCATTATTTTCATTTTTTCCTCTTGGCGGGAGCCCGGTTGAGTTTCATCGGGAAGAAAATCATCAACAGGACAGCCCGCAGGGAGGGTGGCTGCCGTCTTGCTCCCGGGTCTTGGGGCGTGGGTAACCTCACCCCCCGGGCCTGGGACCTGGCAGCCAAAGGCGAGTTAACCGCCGAAAAGCCCCCCTCCCACCCACCCTATACAGGAGTGTGGAGCTGAGCCGAGGTAGAAACTCCGTCGTTGCCCTCTACCCGCTTTCCTACAGACTTCCGCTTAATTTAGCGCCAGGTGAAGTTTAAGGAGCCAAAAAGACTTTTCGTTTTTAGCGCCGTGGGGCCGATCTTAAGGCAGATCTGCGTGAGATGGAATACGTGTGCCTAATGTTATATGTAATAGTCATACATTTTATATAGAAAATGTTTCCCTCGTGCAACAAAACTGCAGTGGGAATTGCAGTGCAAAATGCAAGTTTTAAAATTAATTCATCCTGACAGGTTTGACATCGCCCGGCTCCCTTTTTCCTGCATCTCCGTCCGCAAATGAAAGCCGCTTCTAGAGTGTATGTTTTAATTTGTCACATCAAGGCAATAAAAGGCAGCAATATATACTTAAGCCAGTTAACATTGTAATAACAGGTTTAAAGGAGCAATTAAATGGTAGTGAGTCGCATGTCTGACTTTCTATAGGCATTACCACATCAATGGTACCTTTTAGACTGACTATAACTTAGCATGATTGTCTCAATTAGTTTAGCTACATGATCGTTATTGTGAACTCTTTGTGAGTAATCAATGTTACGCAAGCTTATGGGAAGGAGTCTTTAACAGGGGTAAGCGTTAGGTAAGTAACACGGACCTCCTATTTCCAAGAAACACCTTTCTCTCTCTTTTTTTTTTTTTTCTTCATCTCCTCTTAATTTCCTTCCTCCAAACCGAAAGAAAGAACCAGTAATTTGTCTTATATATTTGTTTCCGAAATCGGTGTATCTGAACGCAGATTTACAGGCAAATAACTTCTGCCGCGGCTGGTAAAAGAAACCGCCTCTTCAGCTCAGCGCGGATGGCGAGGTATCCCTGCTACGCTTCTCCTGTTTGTTTGTTTGTTTTTAGCGTTGTGTGTCGCGGCTGTTCATTGTCACGATTCAGCCCCAAGCCACAAATAACCTTTTGGGATGCTCACATCAAATGACACTTGTGTCTGTAGCACTTACGCTCCCCTTGCTGACACCGGAGCCACTCCGAGTCGGCGAGTTGCGGAGAGAGACCCTGAGTGCGTGTAAACTAGGAACGGGTTTGAATGTGTGTGTGTTTCAGAGGGAGGAATGACTGCAAAGAGAGGTTATAAATGCCATGTAATGCAGAGAGAAAAGTCTTGCCGGAGAAACCGGCCGTTTAGCGACTTCTTAATTCTTCTCCGCCTACAGAATCTCTCATTAAATTCCGAGCCACGGGTGGCTAATGCAAAATACAGAGGGCTGCAAATTTAGTGGGAGTTTCGTTAACTGCTTCAAAACACTAAGAAGTTTGTAATGTTTTCTGCCACGGAGAAGAAAAAAAGGGAGCGAGAGAGGGTGTACCATTAACATTTAAGATAAACAAGATGCAGGGATATTTCTGTTGATGAAGTTATTCTCATTAGTCCTAACAATGTCTCAGCATTAGACAAGGCTGGAGTCTGGCTCAATCTGAAGATTTCAGATCTGCAAGCTTTTTTTTTTTTTTTTTTTTTTTTTTTTTTCCATGCACATTACATTTCTGTCATGCTTTGCAGCAGAACACGATATCCCCAAAGAACCCCAAGAAGAAAAAAAATACTCTGACAGCAACCATTAGTTAAGAGTGCAATGAATAAACCCCTTGCACAAGAGTATCAGGACTAATTAAGATTCTGTTTAGCAGCCCTGGATGGAATGTTAATGCAGCTTTGACTAACTGGGAATAAGCAGGGGGAAAAACTGCATTTTAAGAGGAATGCTGGGGTGATAACATCTCTCACTTCTTCTGTCCAAGGTCTGCCCAAGCCTGTTACAAAGTCATTATCTCAAATTACTCCTGTATTTCATTTTTAGAGGGTTTGGGCAAGATCCCCTGGCGCTGAAGCGCTGCCTAGAGCCTCACAAAGCCAATACTCTCTAAGGGGATAAAGCCTGAATCAACCCACTATCTCTGCCTTCGAGAGTTTGCTGGTACCAGTTCCTTGGACAAATACAGCCAGGATTCTGGAAGCAGATTAGGATCTATTGCTGGCGTCTCCTCACAAATCCCTAAAGGGTTTTTGACCCTTTGAAGTTTCGTCTATTTTGCTTACACAGAAGTTTACATGATTAAGTCAGGATTTTACAAGGCTCAACAAGGCAAATTTAGTCACCTCGGAAGGCTCAACAGCAGGAAAAAAAAGTAAAATATCCAGTTGTCCTACTCGTTTAGCTCCAGAAATACTAGCATACTGTGATATTCACAGTGATTAACAAAGAAGAAAAATATCTTCAAGATAGCTTCAGGAGGGTAGAGTAAAAAAAACCCTTCCCTCACAGACATTATTATTATTATTACTATTGTTATTATTACTATTATTAGTATTATTTCCAGCCTTTGATACAGTAATTCCGCCTCCCTCTGTTCCAAATGATCGTAAATGCTTATCGGAGAGTGGGTAAAATTTCCCAAAGTCTTTCCAGTCCTTCTAACATTTCCAGCCTGTCTTCCCTCCTCCTTATCCTGGCAGTTGCATTTTTTCACCGTCGAGCAACAAGCTCGCTTGATTCTTTTCTCCAAAGTAAACTTTTGCAAATGCTTTACTTGTTAAAAGCAGCCTCGCATAATGCAAATCTTTGCTTGGAAGGAGAGGGCTGGGAATTGATAGCATAAACAGGAGAGGAGGAGCAGAGCTCTTTCTCGGGGAATAGGTACCTATTTAAAGAAGTCCCCTGCAATCAGAGAGGGAAGGCTGGAGGTAGGATGCTGTGGCTGCATCTGGCCCACCACGCTTGCACTGCTTTTTGTGGAATACAAAAATCTTTTTTTCTCTCTCTTTCTCCCTCTCTCCCACCGGAGGGAAGATCGCTCTGTTAATGGATTACTGCAGAGTTATTTTCTAGAAAGGAAGAAGCGATCCGTCCAGGCTCTGAATAATTAATAATAATACTAGTAATAATATGATAAATAAATAAATAAACAGACCTGGCAGCCTGGAAAGTTTCTGTAGTTGGATCAGTGAGTTGCAGGGACAACAAGGGCAATCAAGCAAGCTGCAGATTTCTCTTCCTCAGTTGATTTATAATTGATGAATGGATTTTCTTGTGCAGCTGCAGTGTGGTTAAAAACTATTGAAGAGGTAGGTGTCCTGGGAGGTGTTATTTTGTAAGGGAGACAGTTAGGAGTAGCAGGGTGCGTTTATCAGCGGGAGATCTGAGCAAGCAACATGATTACATTAGCTGTTAGTGGCTAGGATTCAACTTTCCATAGGCCTCCAGCACCTGCAGTCTCGTAGGTGACTCATATGGAGATGGGTTGGTGCCGGCTGCCGGCCGCATCGGGGCATTAATCTGGCACAGAGCTCCCCGCTGATTTCGGCGCGGAGCGCTGTGCCCATCCCAATGGCGCACCATGTGCCGCTGCTCTTCGGGCAGAAATCAGACTGGTCTGGTTTTGCAAGAGAAGGGGAGCAGTATCTTGCAGCATTTGTCTCTCTTGCACATTTTAAGTGCAAGAGGATTTAAGTGAAAGGCATTTTCATGCCCCAATAGGGATATACCTGGTAGTTAAAGCATTTGCAGTGTGTCTTAAAGAGAGAGAAGATTTAAAATGGATACCAAGAGATATGCAAAGCTGTTATCATGCCTCTCGATCGTGGGTGTTTACCACAGCTCTGGATGAACTTTAGGACCAGGTCCCTGAGCTGGGGGGCTTTCCATATGTTCTGGATTTGCATTGTAAGCCATCTGGGCTTTGGTGTGGTACCTTGTGTTTTGTGTTGCTCTTTGGGAAAAAATAAAAAATCTGTTCAGAAAGGACAGGCCTCCAGGCATCAGGACCTCCCTGAACCCTTTGTAAAGGTGCTTAGGACGATATTCAAGAAGAGGAGAAAATGTAAATGGAATAGAAAGTCCAATTAATCTTCTTACACTTGAGATAACTCAGCTTCAGGATCGTGCTCTTTTTTTGACCCTAAACTCACCCAAGAAATTACGTGCTGTTTTTCCTTATGTCTAGAAAGGCTTCAGCCTTCTCAGAGGTGGGGAGATTATGCCTAACCATGTTTGGGATGCTGATCCCAGCATGCTCTCACCCCAGGTCCTTAATGAGTGCTCAAATTGGTATGCCCTCCCTTAGCAGGCCTAAAAACCCAGCTGCCCGCAAGAGATGGCCACCCTTGCCTTCTCCAATGCAACTGAAGTGGAGTTGTTCCTGCTGGTGACAGCACAACACAAACCCATCATGAAACCTTCAAAGCAGGGACAGAAACCTGTTCCCAGTAAAGTGACCTAAATGCTGGGCAACACAGCCATGTCCCTGTGCTGCCCCTTACCCTCCAGTGCCCTGTCTCTCACCTCCTTTTTTGGCACAGCCCCATGAGGGGAGGGGGAGTGAGATTCCCCCACATCCTTTACCTCCTTCTTCACCTCTTTGTGAAAGAGGGGGTAAAGAGAATTTTCTGTAGAGGCGGGCTCTAGCATATGGACATTATCTTCCCTGAGCTTTGAGCCGTGCGTGTGTTGCGGAGAGCAGATTTAAGCCATGCTTTGCCACTTTTTGTATTTCCTATCAGATAGTTGCACACAGGAGAAGTGGCTTCACAACCAGGAAGACGCCTGCTCTGGACACAACCACCTGTGGGCAGGGAGATGGGGGGCAGCTGCCGATATGCAGGTGAGGCTCAGTTCCACTGATGGGGCGGTGAGACGTAGAGCGAGAGGGAAGCTATGGGATTTATTTCCTCTTTTTCTCTTCCTGTTCGCTCTTCCTCTGGGTGGGAAAGAATCTTATTCTTCGCACGTGTTTCTTCTTGGGAAAAAATCCTCTAAAAAACCCAAAACCACCAGTGCTGTGCTCAGCTCTGTCTGTTTCTACGGATCACCAAGTTTTGTTTTGTTTTTGTTTGTTTGTTCTTATTTGTTTGTTTTTTGGGTTTTTTTTTTTGTGGGTCTTAATTTGTCTTTTGATTTTTGAACATCTTTCGTGCTAAATTTTACACTCTAAATCCAGGAGAGAGGGATATATATACAATAATGAAATGTGCAATACTTATCTTATTACTCGGTTCCAGGATCTGGGGCTTTGAAGTAAAAAAACCTCAACAGAACAAGTATGAGATTTCCTGCAAAATGTTGAAATCTTACTTGATTTTAAAATGCTGTTACTATCAGCAAAGTGACTGCATAATTACCTTTCCATTTCTTCATGTTCAGTCGATGTTAATGTCTGTAAGCTAGATGTCAGTTCATTTACCCACATTTTTAAAAAGTCTCATTAGAGCTGCAAAATACGGTTATGGAGGAATGAAAATCTACCTCCTTTGGATTTTTTAATAGTAAATCATTTGAATAGCAGAATATTATTGGTGAACATGTAAGAATACATCATTTAGCTTTCTTATTCTGAATTTGGAAAATTTGCCATTTACAAATAAACGGTTTATATTTTTTAAAAACTGTTACAAAAAACGATATAGCAGAATCCTCCAAACTGCCTTTGTGCAAAACCCCTTCTGAATCACAAACACACATAATTCTACTTCAGCTGACTTCAGTGGGAGTTAAATATTCAAGATGTAGCATCCAAATGAACCTTTCTTTGTATATAATAGCAAGAACTAAATTATAGTCCTGCAACTGACATAAAATGTTTACATAAACGAAGAAACAGAAGAAACTATCCAGTTAAAAGCACAACTTTTTGAATGTTTTAGATGACTAGAAACAATAAAAATGTCTGTGGAAATATGGTCCATTATATCCTTGAAAAATCCATACAGCTGAGTCCAATTTCTGTTATTGAATCCAGTCCTTAAAAAAGTGGTAAAGTTGAACTATTCATCCTTAAATTATTCTAATGTAGTGTGCGTATAAGCTTATTTTTATTAGTGGAGTAGGTTTGTGATTCTGCAGATAGTAAGTCACAGTGTAAATCCGTAGTATACTTGTTTTCAAGTTAATGAAAGGATTGGACAGCAGATAAATCTGTACATTTTGTCTTTCGTTTTTTTCTTTTTTCCTTTTTTTTTAAATTTTTCCTTTTATTTCATTCTAATCCCTTCTATAATGCCTGAGAATATTAAGCACATTAAATGCCTGTGTGAGTCAGTGGGAAATACGGCTTCAGTCATCTTCTTCCATTTGCTGCCATTATCATATTGTCATTATATTATTACAATGTAAAAGTATATAATGAATATGCAGTAAAAGTTCAGTTGTGAGAAACACATTTTAAAACATTTAAAAAAATGTCAAATCAATCATAAATGCTGAGAAAACAGTTTCTAAGATTTTCTTATTGTGAATTAGCTCTTTTTGCATTTTAAGAGAATAAGAGTGTATGCCAGTTCTAAAATCCAAAAATCTAAAATGCACAGATTGAATGCAAGCTTGTTTAATTAAAAAGAAGAATTTTTATTTTTGGAAATGCCATTATTTTAGCAGAAAATTGCTACTATGAATATCCACCTCTGTGCATAATGAAGTCCAGTTGAAAAAACTGTATGGTCATATAAATAATTAGTTTATTGTAAATCATATTCATAAGAGGGCAAAATTAAGATCCCACAGCCATTATTTATGTGATGTCCACACTTCCAACTGCTTGAATTTAAAGCTTAAATAAGTTAAATGCATGTTTTAAAGAAAAAAATATATTTTTTTATACTGTAATACATAGGATTCCTTCAATTGGGTCATATGGTGGATGACAAAACTGAAGGTGCTTCTGGAGGCCGAGACTATGATGATGATGACTCCAAAGCACACTGGGCATATGACAAGGAAGGCTGTTGTCTGGAGCTGGAGTTGGGGTTGTTCAGGGATTTTCTTGCAGAAATCTGCTGCGAGGCACTCCTCCATCTCCAGCTCTGTGCCATAGCTTCTCTTCCAGTCTGTGATTCCAGATGTAGCTGGTTAGTAGATCACAGATCAGGTCAGGCAATTGCATTTGATGTGTGGGGGTCATATGTAAGGCCCATATGTAAGAGAGAAGGAGGCAGGGGAAGAGAGAGAAAATAGTACTGCTTTGCAAATGTGTGAGGCACAAGCACAGTAAAGGGAAGATGTGTTTGGAATCATACGGTATGAAATGTGTGAGATCTGATATTTCCTTTTGTATGTTTTTCCCACATTTAAAAAAAAAAAAAAAGACAAAAATGAGTTGTGTTATAACTACCTCTTCCCATCTATCATAATATCCAACATATTTGTACAAACCTCATCAATTGAACTGAATGGCCAATCTGTTAGATAGCATCAGGCTGATAGGAGCTGGGAGCATGCTGGCTGCCGGCAGCCTAGCTGGACTAACTACCTTTGTTTCACCTTAGCTGCCAAAGCCATTGGATATTTCTGGAACAGCATCTACTGGTGGCAGAGAAAGCCTTCTTGTCTCTTGTCAGACTTAGTTATCACAACAATTGTCTGATGTAGGGTGGAAAGAAGGTGTTCTTGTGACCGAG
The DNA here is from genome assembly GCA_020745705.1 of Hemiprocne comata. Classification (NCBI taxonomy): domain Eukaryota; kingdom Metazoa; phylum Chordata; class Aves; order Apodiformes; family Apodidae; genus Hemiprocne; species Hemiprocne comata. Next base: position 96,609,248 of record CM036587.1, on the reverse strand, counting down.
ACCGAAGCTGGGAAAGTAAATATATAATATTCAGAACATTCTCAAGAGAAGCCTTGTGTATTTATACACAGGAGAGAGGAGGAGGAAAACACATTTTTACCAAAATCGGAGCTTTATAATGTTCAGCCAGGGTTTGCCTACGTTCTGAGATGCAGCTATCAACTTGTACTATAATTTTAGCTGTGCCCAAGCTGAAGGAAAACTATTTATTAATAAAATATATTTTACCTTGAAAGTGTAACATCACATTACTGTAGCTCTACAGAATCTCATGTTAAACATATTAATCTCTTCTAATATGTTAATAATCCATGAAGCAATGCATCAGTATCCATGAGTCGACTTTAAGGGAATATGGTTGCCTTTATCTAAGAATGTAAACACAAGGACATCATAATAATTTGATGAAAAGTCCTTCTAAATATTTTCTTTTTGTTGCCAAAGTTGCTGATGAATCATAGAATCATAGAATTGTTAAGGTTGGAAGGGACCTTAAAGATCATCTAGTTCCAAACCCCCTGCTATGAGCAGGGACCCTAGTCTACCACTAGACCAGGTTGTACAAAATCTCATCCAACCTGGCCTTAAAAACCTCCAGGGATGGGGCATCAACAACCTCCCTGGGCAATGTATTCCAGTACCTCACCACCCTTATAGTGAAGAATTTCTTCCTAATATCTAACATAAATCTCCCCTCTTTCAGTTTAAAACCATTACCCTTTGTCCTACTGCTACCCTCTCTGATGAAAAGCCCCTCCCCAGCTTTCCTGTAGGCCCCCTTCAAGTACTGGAAGGCCACTATAAGGTCTCCCTGGAGCCTTCTCTTCTCCAGGCTGAACAGCCCCAACTCGCTCAGCCTGTCTTCATAGCAGAGGTGCTCCAGCCCTTTGATCATCTTCGTGGCCCTTCTCTGGACCCTCTCCAACAGGTCTATATCTTTCCTGTGCTGAGGGCTCTAGAGCTGTATGCAGCACTCCAGGTGCAGCCTCACCAGAGCAGAGTAGAGGAGCAGAATCACCTCCCTGGCCCTGCTGGCCACACTTCTTTTGATGCAGTGGTTGGCCCTCTGGGCTGCGAGCGCACACTGGCGGCTCATGTCGAGCTTCTCATCTACTACCACCCCCAAGTCCTTCTCCTCAGGACTGCTCTCTAGCTGTTCTCTGACCAACCTGTATTTGTGCCTGGGGTTGCACCAACCCAGGTGCAGGACCTTGCACTTGGCCTTGTTGAACCTCATGAAGATGGCATTGGCCCACCTCTCCAGCCTGTCAAGGTCCCTCTGGATGAAGTCCCTTCCTTCTAGAGTGTCAACCACACCACACAACTTGGTATCATCATCAGACTTGCTAAGGATACATTCAATCCCACTGCCCATGTCTCCAACAAAGATGTTAAACAGCACAGGTCCCAATACTGACCCCTGAGGAACACCACTCATCACTTGTCTCCACTTGGACACTGAGCCATTGACCACAACTCGCTGGGTGAAGCCATCCAGCCAATTTCTCACCCACTGAGTGGTTCACCTGTCAAATCCATGCCTTGTCAGTTTGGAGACCAGGATGTCATGTGGGACAGTGTCAAATGCCTTGCACAAATCCAGGTAGATGACGTCAGTTGCTCTGCCACTATCCACCATCTCTGTAGCTTTGTCATAGAAGGCCACCAAATTGCTCAGGCATGATTTGCCCTTAGTGAAGCCATGTTGGCTGTCACCAATCACCTCCTTATTTTCTATGTGCCTTAGAGATTTTCTGGGAGGATCTGCTCCATGATCTTGCCAGGTACAGAGGTGAGACTGACCGGCCTGTAGGTCTCTGGGTCTTCCTTTATTCCCTTTGTAAAAATAGGGGCTATGTTCCCTTTTTTCTAATCAGAGGGAACCTCACCAGACAGCCATGACTTCTCAAATAGGATGGACAGGGGCTTAGCAACTGCATCTACCAGCTCCCTCAGGACCCATGGATGAACGCCATCAGGTCCCATAGACTTGTGCACCTTCAAGTTCTTTAGATGGTCATGAACCTGTTCTTCTCCTACAGTGGGGGGTACCTCCTTCTCCCAGTCCCTGCTTTCACCTGCAGTGACCTTTGTGATGAAGCTGGACCACTTGCCAGAGAAGACTGATACAAAGAAGTCATTGAGGACCTCAGCCTTCTCAATATCCTGCACAGCTAGCTCACCCGTTTCCTTCAGGAGGGGGCCTACATTTTCCTTGGTTGTCCTTTTCTCCCCAACATACCTATAGAAGCTTTTCTTATTGCTCTTAACATCCCTGGCAAGATTTAACTCTAGCTGGGATTTGGCTGTCCTAACCTGATCCCTGGCTGCTCAGACAACCTATCTGTAATCCTCCCAAGGTACCTGGCTTAGCTTCCACCCTCTGTATGCTTCTTTCTTCAATTTGAGCTTTTCTAGGAGCTGCTTGTTCATCCACACCAGCCTCCTGGAGTTTTTACCTGACTTTCTCTTAGTCGGGATGCATTGCTTTTGGGCCTGAAGATGATGACCCTTAAATATCAGCCAGCTTTCATGGGCCCCTCTTCCCTCCAGGATGTTATCCCAAGACACTCTCTCAAGCAGATCCCTGAAGAGGCTGAAATCTGCTCTCCTGAAGTCAAGGGTATTAAGCTTACTGCGAGTCCTCCTTGCTGCCCTAAGGATCTTGAACTCCACCATTTCATGGTTACTACAACGAAGGCTGCCCTTGGTCTTAGCATCTCTTACAAGCCCTTCCTTGTTGGTGAGAACAAGGTCCAGCATAGCACCTCTCCTTGTTGGTTCCTCAATTACTTGGAAAAGGAATTTACCATCCATGCCCTCTAGGAACCTTCTGGATTGTTTGTGTTTTGCAGAGTTGTTCCTCCAACAGATATCAGGGTGGTTGAAGTCCCCCATGAGGACCATGGCTTGTGAATGTGAAGCTGCTCCTATCTGTCTGTAGAGTGCCTCATCTATACTGTCCTCCTGCTCAGGCAGCCTGTAGCAAACCCCAATTGTGAGGTCACCTGTGCCTGCCTTCCCTTTAATCTTAACCCATAAGCTCTCTGTTGGCTCCTTGTCTGTCCACAGGGAGAATTCCATGGGCTCCATCTGGTCTTTGACATAGAGGGCAACAGCCCCACCCCACCTCCCCTGCCTGTCCTTCCTAAAGAGTCTATAACCCTCCATTCTGATGCTCCAGTCATAGATAGGAGCCATCCCAGCAGGTCTCAGTGATGCCAATGAGATCATAGCCCTGCAGGCTCACACTCCTCTCTAACTCCTCCTGTTTATCTCCCATGCTGTGTGCATTTGTATAGAGGTATTTAAGCTGGGCCTCCAGTGAAGCTACCTGATTAGCTAGAGGGGCTAAATGATGGGGGATGAAGGGGATGAATCAGGCTTTGCAGTGTAAATAACTATGTACAGTGGGATTTCAACAAGTGCTTTCAAGATATGACCTTGTAGAGGAACCAGGAGCTCTGTAAGGCGTTCAAGCAATTTTAATCTCAGAACTTTGAGTGCATTTATATTTTTACATCATTATTAAGTATATCTTTAGTAGAAGTAGCCACTGGTGTTACTCAAAAGAGGCTGGTGAATTTACTAGGAGGAATTTGGCCTGATGAGTTTAATGGAATTTAACATGAGAAACTGGTCGTGTGTTGGACGTGATTACATACAAACACAGGGAAACAGCAAAAACTTTGAAAGGCATGAGAAATAACAATGATAGCAGATGGTTAAAAACAGCACTCAAAAATGAGCACTGATGTGCATATATATGCCTCAGATGGGGCTGGAAATGAGATCTCTATTTAAAGATGTATAGCATTTTCTTACGTAAGATTCTGGTGTGTTTCTTATTTTTAGATGTAATCGTTCAGACAAGAATTTTTATGACTGATGTCTGCTTCACACTGTGTGTCTTGTTTTTATATAAAAAGAAAGCTTCGGCAAAACAGTTTAACTGTTTCTAGGAATGATGATAAGGAGAGATGATTTGGTTTGCTAATGTTAAAAATCTGTGTGACCTTATTGAATGAACTGCCTTACAGTAAATTATGTCAATTTAGGAAGGAGGCCAGAAAAAAAAGGTGCAATTTAATGTTTTTCCTATAAAAATACACACCCATTTGGCAGAGTTATCACTGAGTGTTCTTTATATAATAGCTTGCAGTTTAGTTCTTTGTAGATTTCATCTGTAGTGTTCATGTCCAAGGCTGGCACTCTGAGAGCAGAGCTAAGTATGTCATTCCCTATAATTGTTCCTCTTATGTGCCTCAGTAACTCTAGAAGTGAGGGAGAGATGACTGTCTTTTTTCTCTCATTCCTCTGTCATTGCCATCCACATCAGTTCAGGGCAGTATGAAGCAGGACAGATTAATCAGCCTTGAATAAAAGACTGAGTGGGGAGAAGAGCTGGGACAGGGGCAGGTATCTGCAGGTCTGAAGGAGGTGGCAACAGGCTCTGGAAGAGGTCATGGGCAAGATCAGGCAGTAGAAAGAAAAGAAATTAGGAAGAGAAGTGAAAACAGATTGTGAAGAGAAAAACGTAGAATATGACAGGTTAGAAAACACTATAGAAGATCTATAGCCACTAAAATATATCTTCCAGAACTTTGGGTAGGACCCAGCTTTCTATTTTTTTAGGGTTCCTCTGCTACTTACTAAATAACTGGGGCGTCACTGGCAGAGTAAATCTCTTATTCCTCATATCAATGGGTCCACAACTACTGCTGATTATTGTCTTTTCTGAGGTGATAAACTTCTGCTGGAATTCAGATTCCAGAACAGTTGTCCACAATGTGAGAATTGGAAAGATTTAATATGATTAACATTTTTGTCAGACTAAGAAACAAAGAAGTGATTATCTTTTTTTATTCCCTAGGCACTACATCATCCCACTTGTTTGTCTGCTGGATAGACAGATCTCTGAGAACAAGGCGCTGTTTCAGAAACTAGCCTTTACTTGTGGATTTCCTAACTTTCCAATGTTTGGCCTTGCAGCCCCAATATTTTGTTTAAATTTGATTCTTGAATGCAGAGAGTGATAGATGAAAATACAACTGTTTTTTTTGTGACTCATGATCCATATTTTGGCTGTTTATATAGATACGTGTGTGTGAATGTACACCTATATCTGCTTTATATATGTGTATACATGTTGCTATGTGTTCTCTGTTTTCATATGCCTTTTTGTGGGATGAAGATGGAACGGAGAGTAGCAGAAAATTACATAATGCTATAAACAGTTACTCTGCTGAAGTAATTTACCTTATTTGCGTGAGGCCTGCCAAATTCAGCATGAGAATTTCTGACACTGACGTTACTCAGATGCGAGAGTTTCTAGATTACAGCTATTGACTGTAGCTATTTAGAGACTGTTTCTTCCAGCAGTGCTAGTGTTGCAATATGCTGTAACTAACTGATTGCAGCAAGGCTCCATGCTAAATTTATATATACAGAGCTCCCATATCTGTCTAAAACTGTATGCAGATAGCTAGTGTCAATGCAGGCATGGAGCCATTTGTAAGTTTAAAGTTACTGGTTTACATTAACATTTGCAGGATTTGAGCGTTGGTTATTTTGTTGTCTTTCTAAATGGGAAAGAGATACGGATAAGCCAGGACTAAACTGCCAGATGTGTGAGTCCTGCTGAAGCATTTTTAGTGTATCTAATGTTTTCCTTGAGCCAGTTGGTCATACAGACAGTGATTCTACCCTCAAAAATTATTCCTACGAAGGAAAACAAACCTAAGAATTTAGCAGCAGAAAGCACATGTGAGAGAGAATATACTTTTCTCTTGCTTCGTTTCAGCTGCTCCAGAGAAATAAGACATGACATAACACATATAAGGTAACAAACATCTAACCCCTGATGACATCCAAAACGTAATGAAATGGAACAAGAGCAAATAATACGAAAGACAATTTTAAGGAGCTCTCAGTTCCCAGTTATGCATATTAATAATCACACCAGCAAGAATTCAGATTTCTGGCTTCCATGTATGCATAAGTATATCCCCGTTTCTCCCAGTATTTTACATGCACATGTGCACACACGAGCACACATGCTTCTCTCATGTATAATGGAGGTTGTTACTTATGCACATCTGCAGGAAAGTTTGACCACAGATGTTTTATTTCAGAAGGTTTGTAATCTTTGGTTAGTGTTTCTGATACCAAACAAAACATTTCAAAAAAATTTTGCAATAGTCAATCAATAGCACTAACAAAAGTGTATTATGCCGTATAAAACCAGTCTATCTAAGATAATTTTTGTATCAGATTAAGAGAGCATCATAATCTAAAAATAATACCATTTTCATGAAGGCAATTCAAACTTCCTTGAACAGGCGTAAGCCTGGTATACTTTGTGTGGCTTTACAGTTAAAAATGTCTCACTTTAATGTACTCCTGTCTTGTCAGTAGCCATGTACTGAGCTTTTTTGACACTGTGTAATAAGGTTTCCTATGTTTTTAAAAATGATAAAACGTTGTCTCTATATAGGAAATGTTGCAAAAACAAGCAATACAAATTTAGGGATAGCTCCTCAGCCCTAGCAACTGACTCACCACGCTGCACAGGACAGTGACCTCCATTGCTTATGCCTCCTATGACTTTGTCTTGGGCAGGGAGTGAGTCACTGCAGTACTTCACAGGAGCTCTGTTCTGTTCCATCCTGCTTTTTGCCACCGTGTTATGTCAGGGGATGTATCATTCGAGTGTGGGGCTGACTACTGCTGGCTGGAGATGTCTTTCTTTTCATTAACATCTCAGGGAAAGAGCAGTCTTAGGCTGAGCAAATACCACACACATGAAAGGATTGTGCTCAGGTTTGGCTTTAAGCAGGCAATATTTTTTTGGTAGCAGTAAAAGCAAATAAAAAAGGGCACAGAGAGCCAAACTGCATAGGACTTCACACTAGAAATTCAGAGGATTTCTTCAGGATGCCTGAGGACATCCATATGGGCTGATGGGGGTCCAGGGAGAATTCAGTTTTGTCTTCCCAAGACTAAGGAACTTGTGCCTGATGTGGGGAATGGGGGGCCAGCTCCCCAGAGCCAGGCATGCAGATCCTGCTCCATCCTGAGGGATGGGGCACTTCTGACTACATCATCTGTTTGCAGCAGAGTTGTGCTCAGTTTCACTTTCACCCTCCCAAGAGTGTTCCTCTGACAATCCCCTGCCCCAAGCAGCTGTTTATTTCCCCTTTGTCTATAAGCAAGCCTTAAAAAAAGTAAAAAAAAAAAAAAAAATTATAGATAATTTCTCGTAAGGGTCCAGTATAATATTTTGCTTAAATGTCTCTAGATTTTAAAGGTTCCTTTTTCAGATGGTGACAGGGTTCTAAACAACAGGTTTTAAAAGGTCAGAGAGAGTTTTGTGGACCTTTCTATCATGTTGTTATGACAGACCAATATTGGCAAAAATGAAAATTAACAAAAGCTAAGAAATTCATAACCACCCCCAACATAATACTGTTAGAAAGTGTCTTAAATATCACCAAAATCCTTGAGAAACTGAAAAAAAAAAAAAGGATCAATTACATACAGTATTTTATGTTTTTCTGCTGGAATTTTTGACACTCATATCTTTGAGTTATTTTTTACAGTCTGCTTTGTTACTGCTAGAATTGAGTTCTTCACTGTTTCAGGTTAAGCAATAAAACCCTTCCAAACCCAGGGGCATAACGTGCAGTAGCTAAATGCGACACTTCTTCAGATTTCTGTCAATTGATTAAATGAAGTGGGCTGTGCCACTTTGCAGACCTTTACCAAAAGTTCACTGAAATTGTCAGAAAATCTCCCTTTTATGTAGTTGAGATGTGGATAAAGTTGTAAGAGGAGGTATTTTTTCACGTTTAAAAATGTTTGTTAAGAAAAGTTTATGCCGTGACTTTTCAAACCCTTTCTTGGCTCTAGAAGGTGAAGTGGCTGATGCCTTGAGCAGTTCAGTTATTCAGGATGGACAATGTACTCAATCAAATTAACCCGTTTTGCTTGTCAATGATAGGTAAAGATATTTATGCATGCTATTATTTTTTGAGATTGCTTGTTAAATAGATTTGAGTGCTTTTAAACAATAAACTGAACACAAATGTGATCATTCAGTATATTGTTTGATATAATTAAATTCTTATCAGAACCATGTGACTGAACATCAAAGTGACCTGACAGCGCTTTTGGTGTTTCAGTTGAACTCAGTTTAAACCAGAGGTTTCTTCTGTTGTTGCTCATTTGGTTGGTTGGTTGCCTCCCACCCCCTGCCTTTTATTTTTCCCCCCCTGCAAAATAATGGCAAGCCTGGTATGATCATTTGTACAAATACACATACTTCATGGATTACATTATGAATTGATTATACCTGTAGATAAAGGGGGAGGATGAATTCCCAGAAAGTTAATATTTCTTGTTAAGCAAATCTGGAATATAGATCAACTGCAAGTACCAAACATGATGAAAGTGAATCTGGAATTTCTTACGTCTCCTCTAGTAAAACATAAACAGATGCAAAATGTCCAACATAATATTTCTGGTCAATTTTTGATGCTTGTTGTTATACCTAAACCTCCAATATTGGGATGAATTTCCTGAATACTGAGAATTCTACATTGTGCAGCTTCAAGATTTTGTTTTGAAGAACTTTATTTAACCTACAGCTACTCTGGAATAACCCTTTAAACTTTATATGCATTACAGCAAAACATTATGAAAGTCCAGGTAGCAGAATAAATTAACTTAGCTTATTTATATATCTTAGCCATTTATATGTATTTGATTGAGGTGAGACATCAAAAATGAGAAAGTTATTTTTTGCCTAGATTTACTGTCTTTAAGGAGCCTAATAATAATAGAAATACGAATTTTCTCTGTAAATTGAACTTTTGAATAAGTTTTCTCTCTAGCTAAACCTCATTTAGAGAGTTTCCTTCCCTTCAGGACAATCATCTTTCAGTAAATCCACACAGGCATATTAGTCTTATTTCATTTAATCACCAAATCCTAACAACTAACCATTCACTTCATTAAGGGCACTCAAAAATTCTGGCCAGCTGTTGCCTATCATTTGGCTGAGGACAAGGTGGAGAAAGACAAGCAATTCAATCCTTGGTAACTCTCAGTTGTCTTCGATGTAATTCTGCCACATAATTATACTTTCATCATTTTATTCCTAAATTAAAATCTGAATGCAAGGTGAGTTCTGTGATTTATGGGCTTAAATTCTGACATGCTTAAATCCATGTTGTACCCCCAAAACTTTCCAGAGATTTTAGTAATAATCTCAAACTAATGCTGTGTTTTGTCAACTGTGTTTTCTCTCCCCTCACCCCCCTTTATTTTTTTTTAAGCATTTTAAATTACAGTAGTCAAATGGGTTGAAGAGGGATGTATAATTGTTGTATATACAAATGATGGATTTGTTACTTGCTCTGTTCCTGGAAAACTGTTTCCTGTTCTGGAAAATTAAGAACTCTTTGTCAAAGATCAAGGTGACTACAATATGGTGTTTTTAAAGCTGGTAGTAATTTTTATGCACTGAAGGTAAAAAGAAATACTTATTATAAGTGAAGAGTGACTTAAAAATATCTGTTTGATTGTATGAACTGGCAGGCCTGTTGCCCATGAAAGTAAGTGCTAAGATATCAAATAATAAATCAATATTCCAAGGCTGGAATCTAAGCAAACGTAAATCACTAAAGTTACACAGACTTCAGCTAAGCTATGCTTATTTATACAGCTGGGCCTGGCTATTGGGTGCTGCAAAAATGGTGAAGTTATCCAGTTTGGTCATAATTCAGGAGGTCTCCTGGTGAAAGATGTGTTTGTCCTTGGAAACAGAATTTAGCATTCTGTACAGCCCATGGGGAAAATTAAGTTTGTCAGGATGGGATCAAACCCCATCCACCAGCCCAGGAAATGCTAAGCTGGGCTCTGTGAGATCCTGCCCCTACCTGGGGTACAAGCAGCGCAGCCCAGCCCAGGCATCTGCACCCACTTGTGCACCACAGGTTTGTGTTCTTTCTGGTATAAGGCTGCTGCTGATTATCTTTGGAAGAATGAGCAGGATACATTCTTTTATATAAAGGAAATAATCTGCCCAACAGTTTAACAGCAGCAGAGCCATCACATTTTTGCAAATTCTGTTCTGTCCTCTGTGTAGCTTCTGTCCCCATTCAGTGTCCTAAACCCTTGAGCCAAGGGAGTGGGATGTATAGAGCTATATACCTTATTCCCACTACATAAGTTAACTAATGAGATAAAATGCATTAATTTTTCCCTGCCCTGGGGTTTTAAAATCAGGACAAACTTCTCATGATGCTGTCAGCAGCTTGATTTTATTAGCACTTTTTGGGCACACTCTATGGGTTATGATCTGAGTCAGTCAGCTCAGCCAGTATTGACTCATTCAGGGGGCAAGAAGTACCAAGCATTTACTAGACAAAGTCTCTCTGGGGACTCATGCCTAGTTTGGGATTCCCACCAGGGAAGTAAACAAGGTGCCCAGCTTCTTATCCCATCTTAAACTAGTGTAAATCTGAGCACTGTAAGGTTCATGTTGCCTTCAGGGCTAGGCAGAGGCTGAGGAAAAGGATTTGGAAACTAATTTTAGATTTAAATTTGGCCTAAACTCCACTTCATTGCTGTGTTCCTGATTGGCTGAACACTTACCCTCAATAGGTCTTCAGCATGTGCTTATAAGTTAGGCATAAATCTTAGATGTTGCCTCTGAACAAGGGTACTTTACTGAACTCGGTGTGGTCAATTACAGCTCTAGGTAAGGAGCTTAGAAAGTAATGTACTGAATTCCTCCTGGTGCACTTTGTAAACTTTATGGTCTCATCTGCTTTTTAGCTTTCTGTAAATAATACTGGTGTTGCTTTGCTTTTGACTATGCAGTATTCGAGAAAGCTTTTCTATTACTCAAATAATATTAAAATTTTGTTTATTTTTCTTTGTTATATGGTAAAGACAGAAATTGTAGTGCAATGTTTCCATATAAATTTGTAAGTAAGAATAACAAAGAGAAGAAAGGTAGGGGGTGGTCTGACACTGCAGCATAGACATTTGTTTCTCTGTCACAGTTACTGAGCTTATACTTACCTGTTTGCAGTAAAAATGAACATCATGGGGAAGAGAAAAAGTATTTGCTCAGTGTTTCTTTTTCTCCTTCAAACCCCATTGTAACACTGTAGTTTTTCCTACTGCTGCTGTTCATTTAATCAGTAACTTTATCTCAATGGGCTTTCATGCCCTGAAGACATGTATGGGCTTACAAGGATCAGATGGTGTAGGGATATAAAGCTAGGAGACTTGCTGACTGCATAGATGGGCCAGAAACCTGCAAAACTGTCACCTGTCGTTTGCAAAGGACTAGCTAGCTGTTCTCAGACCTGAACAGCCTTACTTTCCCAACAAGGAAGATAAAAATGCAAAGTTTGGAATATATGTTTCCATTTTGGATTTTTCAAATTCTCTGAAGGGAACTTCTCACCTGACTGAGTGCTAGTGATTACCAAAAAAGGTAGTTTTGCTGTTAGATCCCTGAATGAATTGAAGGAGGTTTAACAGCCTTCGGTCAGGTGTCAAATTTTTCTGTTCATTGCGGGAAGATGATTAGGCACTTCAGACTGGCCCTCACTGCAAACGGTGAGCAGATCCAAAAACTGTCCTGGAATGTGTAAAGAGAAAAGAGTCTTTTATCTTTTGCAGGTAGATGCTCTGCTGGGTGCTGTGTATGGCTTGTAATGCTCAACAGCAAATGAGGATCTGCAACACAGAGTACAGATTGGCATTATCAACTGAGCCGCTTCTTCCAAAAACAGATGGACAGGGATGCCACTCCTTATTTCCTAAAATGCAGACTGAGAAGGTAGGCTGTATCTGTGCATCTTCCAGTAAGTCTTTGTGTCCTGCCAAGGAAGGGACAGCCTTTGGTACACACAGCAGGACCGTGGAAGTCTAGGAAGATCCAGTTAAAAAAGTGCTGATCCCCACAGATTTTTTGTCCTATGTTTTATATCTTACTGGCAGACCTGAAAGTCTGAGATAATCATCCTGATATCTTTTTACAGTCAGTAGTGCGACAAACTGTGTCCCTAGAGCCTTAGCTAAAGGCCTGAGGTGCATACAGTTACCTAGGTGCATGTGGAAGCAGTTAAGACACATACATCGTTTCATAGAGCTGGGTCCTAGCCATGTCCTCAGAAGTTGCAAGTACAGACAAAGTTCCATAATCCTCTCCAGGCTACGTCTGTCCTGAACTGCAGGGGTCTGAGAGGTAGGCCAGCTTCCCTTCTCATTCGCTCCATGACTTCTCATAAGACTCCCACCTGGAACAAAAGGAAGAAGATACGGATGTCATTAAAATCATCAACTAGTTGGTATACCCAGGCTGCTTAAAAGCTGTTAGATGTCAGATTTTATGATGAGAAGGCTACCAGAACAACAATGACAGATCAGATTTCTTGACAATATTAGCAAAATGAAAGAGAAAGAAAAAAAGGGAATTCTTAAGATAAAATGCTTTCCTTTTTTTGTTTAATTTAGTACAATAAAGAAAGTTTGGCTTTTCTGAGTTGACTTTGTTTTAATATTGCTTTGAATTTAGCTTCGGTAACAAAATTAAAGCAAAAAAACCCACCCCAAAACAACCCATGGGAGATATTATTTATATGTGTGAAACTGTTGAATCATTCACAGTTTGTCCCTCCAAGTGAAAGAAGGTGGTTCTGTTCAGCTGATGGGTGAGTCAAACTCAGGGGGTACAAAAAAGCTTGTCCAAACCTGTACAGGATAACTACTTTTTACCATGCTTGTCACCATGCCACTCACTATCTGCATGGAATGATCTATTGCTGCTGCTGTTGCTGACACTATTTTTTTATTTTTTTTTTTCCCCCACATGCTTTTCCTGCCCAACGGCATCTGTTTTTGTTCAAAGAGGCCTATGCCTTCCCTCACCTTGATGCTCCATTGCTGTCTCTTTCTGGCAAAGAACTCAAAAGATTTGGCCGGAAGGTTGCACTCAATCAATCCTGCCTTTAGGGTGTCCTAGAAGCGTTTTCTTGGATCACCATTGCTTCCTCTTTCCACACTCCAGTTCCCTGCATAGGAGGTACTTGAACATATGTACACCATTGATCCAAGCCATATGTCCAGCCCATTACACCTGGGCCTTCCATGTGGATACACTGCAGGAATTCATCACTGGTCAGCTTAGTGTAGCATCTGACTCAGAGCAAGACACATAGGTGCCTCTGGTGGAACTTCTCCAGCTGGCAGATGTTTTTTCTATACTATGTCAAAATCTTGCGTCTGTTCAGCACAACAGCCTTGTACAATTTTAGTCTGCGTTGTAGTCTGATCTGACACTGATTCCGTATTTGCTTAGTAAACCTGGCAGAATACTCCACTAATTCTATGAATACAGGAAACTACATCTCCATCAACACTGGCACAGCCATTCAAAATAATTTGAATGTAAGTGAACTCACATGCAATGAACAGCTCAGTCTCACTGTGTTCAGTAGAAAAGACAGTGTGTTCTTCTCCATGTAGAATGACACACCATCTCAGTTTTTCTCAAATTTATGAGTAGTCCGATTTTTTTGTTTGTTTGTTGTGGAAGTAGCATATTTGTATGTCAAAAAGATCTGAAGATCTTGGCTGATGTGAGCTACAGTTGTGTAATGGTGAGCATGCCAGTGTTCCTGCGTACTCTGCTTGGTAACCTTAGGTCTTCTGTGCAGTCCCACTGCAGCTCCGAAGGGAGTTCTGATATTTAAGCTGAGATTGCATTCATTTCATCTTGGAATAAAACCCCATTTTCTCAATTAAATAATCAAGGACAACAAGAACAACATTCAATAAGCAGTGATTAATGAAAACGAGGTAAGAGACAATCAGGGACGGTCTGAATGTCATGCAGTCTAAATAGAAAAATAAAGGTAGGAGGAAGGAGAAGGAAAGAAGGGGAGAATGAAGTCAAAGAGAGGTGGATGCGGAAGGTAAAAATGGACAATAAACACAAGAGGGAGGATGTTGAGGTTAAAACAAAAGAGAGAAACCTGTCATCCTGGGCCTCAACAAAGGAGCCAGTGAAGCTACATCACAACAGCCAAAGCACTGTGTAAGCAAGAAGCTGCACTCAAAATGAGCCTAAGTGAAATTAAAGTGAGTTTCATTTCTGGAGGTATTGGTGGTAACAGCCTCTCAGATATATTCTCCCAAAGGAAATGTTTAAGTACTGTACATAAAATATTTTTGTAAAAAGGTAAATTAGATAATTTTCTGGTATAACAGTAGAGCAATAAGTGACAGATACCGTTTTGTTTGTTTTTTCCTAAAATTAGGAACTCAGTTCTATATATTCACTTTAACACCAAAAACTCCACAGTGCAAAGCCTCTGTCTTATAATCTCTTTGATGTCAAACTTTCACGATAAATTTACTGATTGAAAACCATGTTGATTCAGCTTCACATCTGTGTATCTAATAGAATTGGATCAATGAATTTGGAGGAAGAAGTGGATTGTGGTTTGTATGCTTAAATATTTGTTGTTTGGTTTTTTAAATTAATTAATTAATTAATTTCCTCATTAGCACAAGTGTGTAAAGCGGCTTTGCAGTTCAAGAGCTACTTGAAGTTCTGCAGAGTTTGGACTATGGCTACATCAGAGAACAGAGTTCTGAACACAGAACACTTCACATGCATTGCCTTATCAGCAAAATATTCAAGAGTGCCTTAAAGATGAATAAACACAAACCATTTGGCTTGGTCTCACTTGTTTTAAGCGATTGACAAGATAACACCATGTCATGAAGAATCTAACTGAAGATTTGGAATAAGTAATTACAATCTCCCAACAGGAGTTCCAAGGTCTTTTTTTGAAGCATCAATGTTCTTGGATTACAAAACACTGATAGAAGTCTCAGCATTGTAAGCCACGTGAAGTTAAGAAATCTCAAATTAAGAATGATAATTAAAAATAAAATACATTTCTTCTGTGTCTTTTTTTAATAAAAAAATGCCAACTTGGCCATTTAAAAGACGTGAAACAATGTTATCAGAATTTTTTTCCCATGTGAAACATTTGCACAGGAGCTACAGATACTAACAGCATGAAAGTACAGTGTTGCAGCATGCAACATCATACAACAATGCTCTTTGGGAAAGTAGGTGACTGCTTTCTGCAGTAGCCTGATTTCAGAATTGTCCAATTCTGCAATAGTCTTGTCTTTTATGACTGAATAAAAGAAAAAATTAAAAGATGTATTTTCCATTTTCTCTTACAATTTTTAAGCATTCCTTGCAGATGTTCAAGTGCTCAAAGAGTAATTTGAAACTATAATCAGAATCTATGGGAGAAAGTTTAAAGTATGTTGGCCAAACTGTTCCATATTGCAGAAATCATGTTCTTATGATTAAGAAGAATCAAAAGAAATATGTGATCAAACTATGTCTTCTAAAAAAAGAGTTCTAAATCCAAACACAAACACATGGGTAAGATAAAATATTTGTAAGTAAGAATGTGAGATTGCAGTGTGATTTGCAGGTGTAGTCACAAAGCAGTAGCTTTCTTACTGTGGATTTAGGAGCCTAACTTTAGGCCTCTAAGTTTAAAAAGGGCTACTACCTTGTGATAGGAAGCTGTTTTATGTGCTTATAGAGATATCTCTAAGGATACATGTTCAAAGGGGTGGTATTCTTGTTTTCGGTGGAAAACTTAGTAAGCACGTCAAAATATTCTCAGACTGAATGTCATAAACTCTAAATTTGGCATGGAGATATAAGGCCAGCTACTACATTAATTTTAGTTTTGGGAAAACTGTAGGGAAGTTGGTAGGTTGATTTGAATCAACAGATGAGTTTTATTATTTTGGGATTAGTGTCTTGGGATCTCAGCTGTAAGTTTTTTTAATAAAAAGGAACTGATTAGCTACCCCAAAGTATTAGTTTTTCACTTCTGATTCACTTCTGATTTGCTGTATACCAAGTAACAAAAAGCTCAGTTATAATGGTGCAATTGAGTAGTACAGCAGCAAGGTATGAATAGCAGAGAAAAAATTTGAGTTAAACACAAATAATTTTCTGAGATTTCCTTTATATCTTTGCAAATATAAAGGGAACTGTATCTAACAGAAAACCTTTGCATGAGAATAGTACAGGATGCAATGCTTCTGTACAACATACTAAAAGTCCACTTCACCTTACCTCACTGTAGGAAAATAATGCTTGCTGTTACTACTCAAGCAAAGTTATTAATCATATACTACTTCCTTCATTTTGGTTTGATGGTATTTAAATGGAATTTAATACAGATTTAGAGACACCTGTACTTAATGCAATGAATGATTCTAGGCTATCATCACCTGTGGTTATTTCAGTTTAATTTCTTTTAGTGCAAGCTATACCAATTCTGATTCTGAATGGACCTGACAGATACAGAGTCAGAAAGTATTTTAAGATCTATTATATTTTAAATATATTTATTCTGAATTCAAAAACTGCATTGAAAATTTAGATTAATATTTCATCTTTAATGACCTGTATATGAAAGTCTGATGTTGTTATTCTGTCTGATTAAGATGAAATATTATTTTTAAAATTAAGATGCAGAAAAGCATGGGTGTTTATTCCTTTAACAACTGGCATGGCTGAAGGGCCTCTTTTCAGAAAAAAATGTCATCTCACTCACACTTCTTCAGGAAATATATGTGTATATTTATCACAGTTACTTGAGTGCTTTGTTTTAGCTAAGAATATGTTTGTTAAACTTTGGATGGAATAGCATTCTTTTTGGCAAAGCAGGAGGATGATGTCAAATTCAGATGAAACACTGGAAACTGCATTAAGTAACCTGTATTTCTTACCATGGGACGTGAATTAATGTGTATTTCTTACCATTTGGGAAACCTACTAGAAGAGGTTTGTTTTTGTTTGTTTTTGTTTCATTTTGGTTTGTTGTTTGTTTTGTTGTTTATTTTGTTTTTGGATTTTTTATTTTTTTTTTTTTTTTCTTCCCTGGCTCACTTTGACTGATGGTATTTGCTTTACTTGATGCTATTGTGTCATTTTTCTTCCCAGAAGGAACTGACCGGGGGCTGGCCTTTGCCTGGAGAGGCACAAGCCTCACTAGCCGAGTATTTGAAGGATAGCGTGGAGTTTGTCCACTGCAGAGAAGTGCTGGGAGCACACAGAAAGCAGGGTCTTGCAGGAGGTGTGAAGAAAGGCTGCTGAAGCAGTCGGAGCAGCGTTCCTGCAGTTTTACAAAGGCAACGTCCTGGAGCAGGGCCTGGAGCTCATAGGTAGAATTTTATAAGGATCTTTAATTCTATCTTGTCTTACCTTGGCATTTTGAATTTTACCTGTTCTAAAAAGGGGGTTGTCATTTGTCTAAATGCAACCATAATTTATGATTAAATACAACAAACTCTAAATATGTGTGAATAGAAGTTCTGAAGCTTCTAAAGCTTCTGAAGATAATTTTAGAGTCTGGGCAGGAGCTTAAAAACTGATGGAAGGCTCGATGTATGATATTAAAGTATGAATGAAGAGCCAAATGTATATTTTCAAAGAGAAAATGTGCTTACCATTAGCTGCCGTTATTTTCAGTATTAAGTTTTGGCATTAATAACCTCTGATATTTTCTTAGGTTTTATGTATATTTTGTGGTTTGTAAACCAATGCAAGAAGCCTCTCATCTTCTGGCTTCCCCATTAGTTTTTTTGCTCTCACACCCATAAAATATTTGGTTAATGAATAAATGTTGTAATTTTCACTATTAAGCTTAGAGTCTTTCACAGTTAGGATCTAGTTAATGTATGGCTTTCAGCTTAATATTCTTGTTTTATTTTAGTCCTAGTTCTTGGTATTTTTCTTTAAAATTAGTTAAAGTGTAAGTGAACTCATTTAATTCATAGGTTTGAGAGAAAATAGTAATATGAATCTGAGTTTGACAGACCATTTCTTCTTGCACTATTTTCTAGTACTTTGTTTTACAAATAGCTGAAATGTACATGCCCATCGAATACTAAGGCCAAACAACATTTTACACAGAAAATTAGTCAGCGTACACATTAATAAAATGTGAGTCTAATACACTACTCTGTGTTTTTAAAAGAAATGATTGATAAAATAATAGTTTGTTCTGTTCGAAGTAATCCTTTCTGCCAGTGATTCATTGCACATCACACTCATGGTTAATCAGGCTACTGGAATAAAGGCTACAGTACCCTTTGTACAGTATTAAATCTGCAGGAGAACTGTAATATTTTAGCTATGTTCCACTACTTGCTGCTTTGGAATCTAAACAAAAGTAGTAAAATAGTTTAATAGCAGAGTGTTATGATAGATACCTTGTAATAACATAACCTCATTACTTCTATGGTAATCCTGCAGAAAATTTCCAAATAACATAATTAAAATAAATATATTTCCCACTGAATTAGAGTGTGTTTTGTCTTGTACAAGAGGCCCATGCCCCCACAAGTCAAATAAACGGGCTGATCTGATTTCCACAGATTTCTTTTTGTCCTTTGCATTTTCCTGGAAGATTGTGACTGCCTCTCAGTTACAGACCCTGCTATGAGAATCCATCCCTTTGTCACACTGAGATACAATCTTCACAGGATTTTGTGCAATGCTTTGTGAGATGCCTTTGAATCCCATATTAAATGTGGTTTGAGACTGGTGTTCCTCCATCAACTCAGCCACGCTGCTGGCTACAACGTGCAGTGTACTGCTCTGGGTTTGAGCTAAGTAGTCTAAAGGGAGAGAGGTGGAAGAGCTTGCTCTGTCCATGGTTTTTTACACTGGATTTGCTTTTTAGCTTGGCCTACCTGCAGGTATTAGTCTTTGAGTCATGCTGAAGAGCTTAGCTTTCCCCACAGGGCTTTCTGCAGAGTGGTGTCAGATTTGGCTATAGTTCAGTGTTGGTCATTGCTACATTTCTGTACAAGTGAGGGCTTCTAATATGCATATTCCTTGGAGCAGTTCATTAGTGTTTACTTATACTGTAGAATAGAAGCGTGCCATTTAAATCGGAATAACTAAGTTGTGGAAGTACAAATAGATCTCATTGATACTGCTGCCACCAGGAATGGGAATTTGCTTTTGCTTTTTCATATTTCACCAAGCTCTTCTCTCAAATAACTCATAGCAATGTCAAATGAGGACAGCATGATTTTTTTTTAATTTTTTTTTTTTCAAACTCTAATACAGAAGGAGAAACTGTTTGAAGACTATTTGATTTCAGCTCTATCTGAACTTCCTAATGACTCTAAGCATTTATCTTTAGAGAAAAAGCAACAGTCCACAAACTGAGCACTGATTTTGTAAAGGATCTTAGTCCTGGGATACTCACATTTATCTGAAGAACATGTTTCTAAACCATTGGCCAAGATGCAGTAACCACCTTGATTTCCATTGAGTTTTACCTAATTTGAGTTTTATTTGCGAGTTTTAATAATGAGTTTTATTTGCGTAGTTTTCAAACACACACTGTAGATTGTTGTGGACCCAGACTTCAGCCATAGGTAGTCTGAATTATCCATAATTTCACATTAGTTTACACATTTACTTTAAGAACAGAGTCCCACCTAGTCTGAATGATCTGCTTCCCAAGAGTCCAGGAGTTTCAGTACATTAGTTCATAGTCTGGAGAACAGAAGCCTGAGGGGAGACCTTATTGCTCTCTGAAACTACTTGAAAGGAGGTTGTGGTGAGATGGGTGCTGGTGTCTTCTTGCAAATAACCAGCAATAGGATGAGAGGAAATGGCCTCAAGTTGTGCCAGGGGAGTTTTAGACTGGATAGTAGGAAAAAATTCTTCACCAAAAGGGTTATTAATTATTGGAACAGGCTGCCCAGGAAAGTGGTTGAGTCACCATCCCTGGAGGTATTTAAAAGATGAGTAGATGTGGTGCTTAGGGACACGGTTTAGTGATGGATTGGGCAGTGCTATATTTGTGGTTGGACTCAATGATTTTAAAGGTCTTTTCCAACCTAAATGATTTTGTGATTCTATGATTATGACACTATCAGTTTTGTAAAAGCTTGTTTAATGTCTTCAACATACTGACTCCCAAGAAGCTCCTCAATCCTAATTTTTCGGACTAGTATATGATTTACTGATGGCAATCATCCACACTGATATTAACCATCAACTTAGGAAAAATATTCACTAATATTTTTCAAGACTTTCATACGGGGGTTTGAATTTGGAGCACTTGCATCTTACATATTCTTGATGCATAAACACCACTTTGAGCTAAGTTTTATTCCCATAAGTGTTCGCTATAATTAGAGAAGCGCAGTCAGGATTAATTTATTGAAGAAATAAAATTCAGTTTGATTTTGATGAAGGCAGAAAGAATCTGGCAAGATTAAATGATCCAATTAGAGAAACAAGATGGTTTGGTGTGGGTGACCTGTCACTAACCCTTAATAACAAACAGAAAAATGGTTGCTATGAGTTTTCCATCAAATAGTCAATCTCAGCACAACCCATAGATTGAATACATCAATATGACTGTTTCCTGAAAAAGTGCCAGATTGAAAACCAGTCAGTCATTATGATTTCCTTGCAGATGGTCCACTCTTATAGAACTCTCTGAAAATGGCAAGGTCCAGGTCCCCTTCCCCATGAGCTGTTCTGAGTAGTTTCCCATGCAGTCGTTACTTTCTACATGGTCTTATTGAGTATTAAACTATCTGATGATAACGTGAGACGCTCAGGTCTTAAATGTTAACACTGGCTTTTACCATACTCAGCTAAACATATCATCCTCAGTTGGAATAAAAAAATGTCATTTACTTGCTTTCTTAGAAGAAATAAATACCTGGATAAAAACCAGGCAGTTTTGGTTTAACTGGAGTTCAGCAGGGTTGATGATCAAAGGAACAAGTGTAACTCCATAATGCTAAAGGTCAGAATCAGTCAAAGTTTTACCTTTCTAGTCTGCTTGCTTATATTTTGAGAACAGTTCTTGGAAAATAATGCAGGCACCAAACTATTTCCCTCATTATTCCTCCCTTGTGTCTCCGTGACCCAGAAGATCCTTGCTAGCATTTGTGCATGGTGTCAGTTTTAAATGACTGCAGGATCACCTTTTTTTCTGTTGCTCACAGATGACTTAGCAAAAATAGGATTATTTTAAAGTAATTATCAGTTGGCTATATAAACCTTAACAATAACAGAGGATCCAACTGCCTCGGTTTCTGAAAAATATGGAAAAATTTATAAACTCTCTATAAAAACTGAATATAAAGATGGCAAAATAAAGTTTTGCTCGAATTTTTATTCAAATATTAACGTATCAAATGCATCATGCTAGAAAAAAAATAATTTAGAAAATACTTATGAGAAAACACTACTTCTATTGCACTTGAACATTTTAATGGGAAATTTGAAATCCTAATATTCTTACTTAATTTAGAATTTCCATTTTTATGGTGTTTGTTTGGAAAATTGTACTGGTGAATATCGTCATTTTTGTATTTCCTTCATTATTGTCCTTTTCAGATAACAAATAAAAAAAATGAAAAGCATGAGAATATTTCTTTTCAAATGTCTATTTTTTTTTTCCTTTCTTTTTTCACTGTGATACTTTCTAGACATTTTTCAAGATCAGGACAATTGTTGACAGGCAAACAAATAATGAAAATACACAATCACCTTATCTGTATCTTCATGAAATTTGAAGGAAAAAGACAAAAAATGCAGAATTATAGAAATGCAACAGGAAAAGTTACTTCAAAGGACTTTGATTTAATATCACCATCCAATGACTTAAGAATTTCTCACCCAGCTGTGTTTTTGGTCTATTTAATAGCTGAATTGTATCTCTCTAACAGGGGCTTGTCTAGACTCCTGTTGAACATATATAAGCTTTCATTATTTCATCATTTTGCAACAGGGCATCCCATGCTTTAAGAAAGATCACTTTCTTTTCTTTGATTTGAACCTTCTTATTTCTAGCAATATTTAGTGCCTCAGTTACTGTGGTACAAATGACAGTGAACTGGCCAACCCTGCCGATTACTTCCATCCTTAAGATGATTGTATCGTATCTCCCTGTAGTTATTTATTTTCCAAATTGAAGTAACTGAAGTGCTTCCTTGTTAATCCACACTCTTGGTTGTTCCTGCCCTCCTCTGAACCTTTCCTAATTCAGTAATCTCCCCCTGGCCATGGGAGTACAAGAGCTTGTGCCATTAAAGGTGTGGATCAGCTATCCGTTTACCAAGTGACATGCAAATATTCTTTTTTCCTTCTAATTCCTAGTGGTTGATTTGCCTTTGTGACTGCCAGAGTGCCTCAGGTTGATGTTTTTATGGAATTTTTCATCACAACTCTAAGATTTATTGACAGTTCAGGAGCCATGCTTTTACGTGGAAAGACAGGACTTATTTCACACTAGGCATCAGTCCAGGTTTACTAAAAGTAAATTTAATCTGTTGTTTTATTGCCCAGACCCTGAATGACATGAGATCCTTTCGATGTTCTTAAGAGTTGCCCCTGTTTTATTATCCTGAATAGTGTCATCAGAAAATTTGTCACCTGGTTATCTTTCTTCCAGGAACATGAAAAGCATGAATGACAGGGCAGATCATGCCATTGGAAAACCTCCTTCTATCATAAGAATGAACCATCTCTTCCTAGTCCCTCTTTCCAGTGTGGTAGTACAGTATTTATCCATGCTATAACCCCTTTTATCCCATGACTACATAGTTTCTTTGAAAATCTTTCAGACCTTCATGGAAAGCACCTTTACCTTCCTTTATCTACATTCTGCTGTTGAACTCTTCAAAGAAGTGTCATATAACTAATTTTAGAATGCTTATAAGCACTGAAAAGATGAATGAATCATTACCATCTTTCTCTAGAAGAAAACTTGGTACTTTTCTCATAAGATTCAATAGGATTAATTAAAAAAAAAAAGTTCTGTGTTTAAAATATTTTTCATCATGAAATCACACCTCTCAGTGTAGGCAGTGGCTTAAATTTAGAGTTTTTAATAGTCAATTATAATCATGGGCTATTTTCTATCCTGTAGGAAAAATGTTTCTTCTACTTAAATCTTAAATTTTGTATTTCTGATCAATTATTATCCCATGAAAAATCCTTAATAAGAATGATTTGAGCTTATTTTTCTGCCTAACTGCTAAAGAAAGGAAATATGAATCTGTACTGGACAGAGTTCTTTAGGAGTAACAAATTGAAGCAACTTCATCATAAAAAAGGAAGTGTCATAAAGAAAGTAGAAAAGTGCAAGCTGTCTTCTCTAAGTGTTAGAAACAGCTGCACACAAATAGTGGGAGAAGACTAATGTTTAATAAAGTGACATAAATATATATGAATATATATAAAATTATAACTGGGGATAGTGAAAGTATTTTCTGTAGGTCATCACTCATTGACAGTTTCTAGAGAAAATCAGATGTTATTACAGTAATTGTAACATAAGAATGCAGTCTTTTCCAAGCTGACCATAACCAATTATGTTGTGCTTAGCATTCAGCTGTTTTCCTTTTTGCTTCACTTAAGATACAACATCTGGAGGGCCTCATTAAATGAAGGTTAGATAATCTACTAATAAACTATTTAATTAGGAATTTGCCAGCAGGAAAAATACTAAAGCTGTTATTTGTCTTTACTCACATTTATTAGTGAGAGAAAAGAAACCACAGCAGTTGGTCGAGTATTTTTCATCTTTGCAAAAACACTTTTAATACAAACTTATTGTAGTTAGAGAAGACCAGCTAGAGAATTTGCAGTTATAACTTTAAGTAGTCCATTAATGCTGCAGAACAATTTACCGAGCTTCTTTCTGTCTTTCAGATTATTTTGTAATTTTCTTACCTCTTCTAAAAAGTTAAAAAAATCCCAAATGCATCGTTTTTACACTGTATCCTTCTGGCCTTTTCATACCAGCATCAGTAGGGAAAAAGTTTTTCTAACTTTTCATACATGGCTAGCAGACAGACAATATTCTTGGGCAGTGAATCTGTAGTGCACTCATCCTGGGCTGCTTTAGCAGCATTTTATCATCAGTCTAGCATGAAATACCCCTTGCTGTAATAAAGTAATCTGTTTTGGTGACAATGCTGAAAGAGGACCAATGCTGGTCCTCTTATGAGGTCCATCTTCTGAGATGACTGCTTCTGTTCAGTATGAACTAGGGTTGGGAAGTTTTTAACAGGTTTCACTTGTGATCTTTTAAAGGTGTCAGGATGGAATGATTTTCTGTCACTTGGCTCTGCAGTGGATTTAAAATCATGTCCCAAAAGTGACAGATTAATAGATTAGAAAGGCAAAGTATTAATCTATGCACTGTCTTGTTTCCTTACCCATAACTTATAGTATAACTGTGATATGATTATGGCAGTTCTCCGATGAAACAAAGTACCAATATTTTGTTCTCTGTAAAGCATTTCACTGACTGGTGCACTTGTTATATCAATTCGTTATTCTGTATGGAACAGAACAGTTGACCAAAAGACTTTTTTACAGGATTAAAGACCATATGAACATTTATTTTTAATAATTTTGCACATTTGAATATGAAGTTAATTATGTGTAGTAAACATCAGCATTTGTCGGAAGAAACAATTTTCCTGGGAACTTAATATATGTTCCTTGTATAGTGCTGAGTCTCAAGAAGGCAAAGAATGTTTTAATTCAAAACATCCTCATTCACTTCAGATTTTGCTCAATAGCTCAGCTGGACAGATGATGGAAACAAACCACACTTTGTACAGTATATAAAAATGATTTTTCCATTTGCTGATTGTGATGGAGGAAATTCTATGTTTACTTGTTGATGTGTGTGTATCTAGGGGCTACAGAAATATTTTTTGCATCTCTTTTTTTTGCTAGTTTGTTTGTTTTTTTCCTGGTTGCTTTTATTTTTCTTTATTATTAATTAATTAATTTTTTTAATTCAAAGACCTCACAAGTTTGCTCTATAAAATTGCTTTGCTAGACGAAGACCCAGGTTAATTTATTTAAGGAGTTCCCGAAATACAACCAGCTCTAAAATGACCAAATTCTATGTCTATGTTTGCATATTCTTAGATTAGTTTTTAAAAAATAAGTCACTCATACATCCACTGTGGTTCATGGTTCCTGACTGGAACCATGAACAATCCCAGGAACTTGATATTTTAGAAGGAACTGGACTTACATTTTGACTCTGTGGAACAATGCTTTGATATATTATAGGCAAACTATGGAGCCTCTACTTGTTTTAAGCATGAATATTGGCTGGAAAGTGAGAAACCTGTGACCACAAGGTGCAGCCTATTTTCCTTCAGTGGCTGAAATCTACTGGTATATGATTGTATAACTGTCAACACAGTTTAACTTATATGTTTGGTGAGAGAGAGGCTGTTTAAGCAGAGCCAACAAATGTCAGTTGGCTTATATTTGGGGGTTTGATTAATGCTCCTCTCAGCTCATACCTTATTATTTCTTATATACTATAGTATTTCTTATATATGATTCCACTTTTCAGACATATGAAGTACAGTGAGATTTCATGCCACACATGTTCAGTGTTTTTTTTCACATTTAAGCCACTGCTTCCAAAAGACATGTCAAGAAATCCACACAGTTCTCTTCTCTTAGTTTGCATCCCCTGTGAGCATCCAAGGATTTATATCTCTCTGTGCCTCCACAGTGCAGCAGAGCCAAAGTTTGATATTTTATCCAAAGAAAGAAAACAAAAATGAACATTAGGATAACTACTGATTTGAACATATAAAAGAAGGCAAGAAATAGTCTGAGAAACAATTTATGAAAGATTAAAAAAGTAGTAATCATTATTTAAACATATAGAAAACCTGCCAGGAGATCTGAAGGGAGCTCAGAGAAGATAATTTTATAGGAAAAAAAAAAAAGAAATATTTTTTAAAAGGTTTTTTCATAACAAAAGGTATAAATCAATAAACTGACCTCTAAACAGAAACCGTTCCTGCTCACCTCCCTCTGAGATTCTATAGGTTCCCTTGGACAAAACAGCTTAATTATTAACTGTAGCATATAATCCCCCTTTTGACACAAACACAATGTAGTATTTTAGGAGACTAATATAACCCAAAAAGTTGGTAGAAACTACAGTAAAGGATAGAGTTAGATAAAACATGGATAAATAGAATACATTAGGGATAAATATAAAAAGGACTATAATATATTAGGAAAGAATCATCAGGGTGTAAAAAGAGTTCTAATCAATTAATGAGATATGACTTCTTTGAAGAAGTCAGCAAGTACGTGGACAAAGAAGAACAGTGAATGAAGCCACTTAGTTTTCAAAAAAAGTTCATCTTTGGAGTTAATTCTCCAAAAACTTTTAAACTGACTTTCCATGAGATAAAATCTTTCCATATGGATAAAAAACTTCTATGAGAAAAATAATGTAGAAATAAATTTTCCTGGTGTAAGGAAATCGCCAGTGGAGTCTTACATGAGTCTGTGTCACGTATATGCCCATCAGCATACTAATGAATGATTCAAGAAGAAAGTGAGATGCGAGGTGAAAAAATCCACAGGTGTTAAGAAGCTAGTCAAGGTCACAAAAATGAGAGGTGCCTTCAAAGTACTGCACAAGGACATAATGATGATGAGTGAGTGACAGAACAGATAACAAATGAAATTTGAAATGCTAGATAAATTTGAAGCGGTGTGTATCAGGGGACACTCCCAAATTTGTAGTTCCACGTAAACTATGTTCAACATTAATTAAGAAAAGAAAATAAATAATTATAAAGTATGATGACAAATAAAGCTCAAAATAGAAGATGTACTGTTGTGATGCATAAATCCCCCATCTGCACCATGAATATTGGATATAGAACCAGTATCCCAACTTCAAAGGGAGCACAGGACATAGGAAAGTTAAAGGACAGCACAGAAGATCAAAGGCATGGAGTGACTACCATGCAAGTAAGTATCTCATATGGCTGGGATTTTTTGTAAAGGAGATGTCATAGGAGAGATGTGACACAGGTCTCTATATTCATGATGAGAAGGTGAGAAGAATAGTTGGCACTGTTTCTTCCGCTGCAATAACTGAAGTCATCTAATGAAACAAGTCAGGCCCAAACAAGGAAGGCAGTTTTTCCTATAGTGTGTCGTTAGCTGTAGAATCCCCTGCAAAAAGGATGTTTTGAATGTTAGAAATTTACTTGAGACCAAAAGTGGTTGGACAAACTAATGAAAGGAAACACTATAAATACAAAAAGGGTATTTCTGGCTCAGAAGCTTGAGTTGCTACTGAAGGATGACAGATTATCCAGCAGAAATATCAGCATGAGTTTATCCTGTTTCCTAACTGTTCCGGAGGCGTCTTCTGACAGGTATTGTCAGAGAAAGGATTACAGGAATCTTTGGTCTGACAAGGCGTTGCAATCCTAGTGTTTTCATCTGTTCATTTATTTCCCAACATTGACTGCTCAGAAGCCCATGCCCCAAAAGATAGTATCACTCACTGATATTAGACAAATGGGTGTGGTAGCTCAGGTGTGAGGTTTGCCTTTATTCTGTGTTCAAAGGAAGAGATTAAGCCACATGAAGGCTGGCTTGCCATAAACTAGAATGTATCAGTTGCTTGTAGAGTGAGCCAGATATCTGTGCTCATCTTGGTTGCTGTATGCACTGTTAACATGAAGAGAAGGAGCAACAGGAAGACTGAAGACTCAATTAGACCAGCACAGATCCTGCTTTGTGGGGAGCTGATGATAGGGAGACCCATACTGATGAGTGTGAGAAGAGAAATGTTATCTCTGGAGCTAACTCCTGTTTGCATTGCATTGCAGAGACACGAACTATGAGTGAACTCATAGCTCCAGCACATGTGGGGCAGTCATGAACAGCGAGATACAGAGCACAACTTCAGGCTGTCAACATAACTCTGCATGGGCTTCTGCATACTGTTTGCCTCCTATCCCTAATGCTTACTGCATTTACAGCGTTGTAGTGAAAGAAGAGGGACAAGAATGGTCTGTTACCTGCTTATCTGTTCTTCTTTTCTTTAAAAAAAGCCCACCACACACGACACCCTAAAATAGGCATTGCACTGTAACAAGTTGGAAATTCATATTGCAGCACCTGTGAGAGAGACCACAACTTGAGTAATTTTGTGCACTAATGTGAAATATAATGGGCATGTTTGGAGATGCATCAGTTCACTGAAAATATAAACAGAGGAAAAAAAAAAAAAGAGAGAGAAAGATAGGCAAGATACCTGCCTCTCTGACCTACAGTTTGCTAGGGGAAATAACCTGGCTGAAAGTGAGGAAAGAAGAGTTATTAAAACAGAAGCCCTTATGGTATCTTCATGTGCTTTCTCAGCTGCCTGGGGCAAGAGCCCTGCAGGGCACTGTCAGTTTCCAGAGGGACCTTTTTGTAAATCTCATTTTAGAATTAAAGAAATTCTTCTTGATGACCCCAAATCAGCTAAAACACGTTGCAGGAGGAAGGTGGCATATCAGACCAGACAAGCAGAAAAAATTGAATGGGAAGTGTATTGAAAGGCAATTTTTTGGTCAAGGAAAACACAAAGAGTACAAAATAAGTATTAGTATTTACTTTCTTAGACAACAAACAGGGGTCTAGCGGGTAGCACAAAATCAAGCTGTAGTCCATTGTCAAGCTATGATCTCTGTCATGCTAAGTAACTTTATTTGATATAGCAGTAATCAAATCCTATACTGACTGATAAAAAACACCATTTTTGAACAGCTAAAGATTAAAAAATTTCAAGTCTGCAATGGTTACACTCAAGATAGAAGTAGTTCTGCCTTTAGTAGGCCAGATATATGTCACACAGCCAGAGGGGATTTCACATTGGAAAAAGAAGCATGATTAGTTTCTCTTGTGGCTATTCAGATCTTATCTGGAAATGAAAGGTGAGAGGTGAGACTGGGGAAGGTAGGCAAAACTGTAGAAGTTGTTTGGTTGTTGTTTTTAAATTTTTTCAGATGCAGAAATGTTTTGTACTCAAAAAGACCATTTTGGGCTGGAATCTCGGAGATACCCTTTTGTAAGTGCTTGTAATATCTGAAAAAATACCCATGAAACATTTATCTGTTTTGGTTTTTGCTTTTTGTGTTTTTGTTTTGTTTTGTTGTTTGTTTGTTTGTTTGTTTTTTTTGTTTTGGTTTGGTTTTTTGGTTTGTTTCTTTTTGTAGTTTTATTTTCTTCCCCCAGCTTAAGAACTGTTTCAAAATTAGGGACCAGGTTCAGAAAGAAGTAGCAAATGTGGGAAGTAATGCCTGATACTGGGCAACTGAGAGGCCAGGGCATTAAAGGATATTTAAATTATCATTTATCCTGGAAGAAGAAGGCTAGTTCATGTTTATCTGCTTAATATTAAACCCGTTTTTTTTGCATAACTGACCAGTCTTTATAATTTGCTTGAGTCCATCTCTTTTTGTGCTACCCTTCCATTTTATATTCCTTTCAGACCTTTCATATTATCAAAATGCATTGGGCAAAACATGCTGCTCCTTTCAATACACTGCTAAATATAGGTTAGTTAGATGGAGACTGACTGTTTGAACTTGTTTATACACAATTTAGTACTTTATCGATTAACCTGACATCTTGCTAATACTTTATTAGCTCTCTCTATTTTACTACTCAGCATGATTATGTTTTTGTAGCACCAGTAACACTCACCACTTTAATGCAGACATGTATCTATAGCAGTGAAGAGGCTGTGGTACATGCTTCAGCATCCGTTCACCAGTACACCTATGTTGGGTATCAAGAGGTGTTGTGTTGTTTTGCCCTGTCTACTGTCAAGTGCCAGATAAAAGTCCAATCGCATGTGTACACAATATCAGAGAGACTTCATTATTTTTTTCTAAAGAATGCTTATCAGGTTTATTTGAAGAATTCTATTTTCCATAAAATGAATTCCTGTTAACTTAAAAATGTATCAGCCTATGAGCACCTCTCCACCTTGGCTTTTACAGGGTTTTTTTTGACAAACTTATTTAATTTTCACAAGAAAGTTGATGAGAGTTGAGCCAGTGGTATTCCTTGCCCCTTGCATTTGTCAGATGAGTTCTCAGCCCAGGATCACAATGGAAGGTACATTCCCAGAGAGTGATTTGGGAAGGCAGTTGCAGACAGTTGCTCCCTATCACTTCAGATCAGCTAGATGTGGATTAGCTCCAGCAGGAAGATGTACAGTCATATTAGTGCAGCACTGTGCCTGGAGGAATGATCCTTGCTGGATTCAAGTAGCTTCTCTGTCTGAAGATATTTGGCTCTTTTCCTTTCAGCTTCCCCAACCTCTCTGGGGTAGAAAGCATGTGGTAGGTAAAAGAGTGAAATGGTCATGAGTGGCTAATAAGTCCTTTTCTCCTTATCAACAAGGAGCCTAGGGCTGTGGTTATTGCATTTTGGATGCAATAGTCATTGACTAAAATGCATGGGCAGCTTTGCACTTTGAAGCACGAGCTTCCTCACTTTTTTTACCCCATAAATATCAGGCAAATTACCTAATCTCTATACTCTGATTTCTGAAATCTCTGATAAATCTTGCTCTTAGTGTTTATAATGCTGATTCTAAAGTAATAATACTCCCTTACGACATTAATCTGAAAGTAAAGATTAACATAAACTGCTTACATTATTCATAGTATGTTGGTTTTGTTAAGCTTAGGAAGATGAAAAAGGAATGATCACAAATATGTTAATCTGAATGTAACTGTGTAGTATCTTAGGATCTATTTGCTGTCTGTGACTGAAACAAGATATATTAAAATATCATCTTGCTCCTATCATCCATTAAAATTAAAAAATAATAAAATAAATATTTCATTAAAGAAAAAAATACTGTAATAGTGAGAAAGTACAATCTATAGAGTGGCACCTATGAGTGAAAATTGCAATTAGAATTTTTAATGTTTTCCTTTCCACTCATGAAAGCTGCACCTATGTGTCCATATGTGGGTGGGCTAGAGACATGATATCCAAACCCAAAAATTTTTTAAGGCAGGCATACTGCATTTTCTACAGCAACTGCCTCCCATCCCTGTCCATATACAGCTAAGGTCCACTGTTTAATGCTCAGTAACCACAGAAACAACTCCTTTTAAAGAACCCGTTCCTTGATTTCCTTAACTTTTTTCCATCTAAGAAAATTGTTTCTGAAGGATGTAGATACTTAAAGGCACTTAAAAGCCATGAAAGATTTTAATTAACAATGGAACTGTGTATTCTTTTTGTAATTTCTGTAGTAACTTATAATAGTATCAGTAAAATATGGCATCTAAATATTAATAAATTAAAATATTTTCCAGCCTTTTTGATTTGTAGTGGAATGATTTCCATGGAAATACCAATGGTCTGACAGCAAGTGGCATGCAATCTTTTTTCACCTTTGTATGTGAGTATTGCACTAGTTTTTATTAATCTGAAAACATTTTAGGAATACTTGTTGACTTTTAATTATTTTTAATAAACAGATTAAATACTTAAGGTGTGACTTAATTGCAGTGATGATTGCTTGCAAATTTTTACCATTATTTAAAAGTTGTTCATAACTCTAAATAAATATTTATCATCAACAGCCAACCGATAAAAAGGATTTTATTGTAAGCCATTACAAATTTTGAGAGGGCTGTTCCTCTGTTAGTATTAAGTGTCTGATATTGGCCCTTTGCTGAAACAGGACACCCCACTGCCTTCTGCTTTCATCGGGTGGCAAGTTGTTTCTCGTTGTGCATTTCTTCTTATAGAGGTAAGTACTTCGGGCTTAACAATGCAAAGGACAAGCAGCTGTTTTATAACCACTTCAAATTGTTCTAAACACACATGAGAATAGTGTTACCCTGATTCCTGGACAGTGTTTCTTAGAGTTGAGTACCACATGGCTAGATCTGAATATTCCCCTTTCAGAGTCTGTGCACCTGTTTGGACCTGCCCTTTCCCAAAGAAACTTTGTCTTAAAACGCTAGGGGCTCTGCAAGGTGAGAGTAACTGTTTATAGGAAGAATTTTATGGCTTTTTACC
Source organism: Hemiprocne comata (assembly GCA_020745705.1). NCBI lineage: Eukaryota > Metazoa > Chordata > Aves > Apodiformes > Apodidae > Hemiprocne > Hemiprocne comata. The sequence goes on along the minus strand of CM036587.1, from coordinate 96,577,228 downwards.
CACACCCACACCGACCTCCTTTCAGCTACTGCTCTGCCAGATGCATTTAATTATTGCCATAAACTGTAAACACTACTGCATGACCATTTCCCCTTTAGCAAGATTGTGTGTGTGAAAAAAGTAAACAGATTGTATAACAAAGTGTTCTCTAGCTGTCAGCAAGGGCTTTGAAAATAAAACACTTCCCTCCCGACTCACAATTGGCTGACAGTCGGCACATAATGAATAATAGCTCCTGGGGACCAGCAGAAAGATGTGTGGGAAAACTTTAATTAAAAGCTTGTCAGTACACTTTTACCTAGGTGACATCACCTGACTGAAATCCTGCTGCCGGGCTTTGTTGTCTATAGTATCGCAGGTAGCACACTTGTTTTGCTGACAGCAAACAATTCAAAAAGTACTTTAAAACACTGGGGGGAAGACGCTATGCTGCCAGTAAAATATAATCCATTTGTGGTGTTCTAATTTTCTAATTTGCAGCTGTAGAAGGCTCTTCGCCATTGTGGGAGGAGGGTGACAAACAGGTTTTTGTAGCTCATTATCTATGATGCCCTCTTGATTATGTATTTTCTTGACATTCCATTCCAGAAAAATGTGTTCCAAAATCAAATACATTTCTGAACGTAGACAGCTGGGCTTGAGCCAGAAGTACAGACCTAGCATCAAATTCCCAGCTTGAAGCTCTCATATATATTAAATCAGAGAACTGAATCCAAACAGCCTAAAAGTTCACAGCAGAAGACTTTCAGGCTGTGCAAAATTCCTGAGGAATAAGATCTTTGTGAGTGTCTAATACAATGAAGTGTGTAGTCCACAAGAAGAGTCGTGATAACTGATTTGATTCTGCCCAATTCAATCTGGTGGCAACTGATGCAATGACGTGGCAGCCATGCTTTTTTATACCTGTTACTGTAAAATGACAATGGGAATCTGAAAGCCCATGCTTGGTCCTAAAGTTGTGATTAGTAATATTCATGGAAAGAAACTCTCATCTAACACTGCTGAAATCATTAATACTAATAAAGCTTGGCTATTTTACAAGTAATTTGTAGTAATGGAGAGTAGTTTCTCATAATGTAATGCTAAAGTAATTCAGTTACATCATGATCTAGCTTCTGAGCTGAGTTTAATAGAAATAGGTTGGGTCTGATCCAGAAGCCGCTGAGGCCAATGGAAGCCTTTCCATTGATTTTGAGAGAATTTGATTTGGGTCTGTAGATGGCTGGAATTTATTTACCTGACAGAGGAAAGACTCTCACTGAATTGTGTGTTTGCCTTCCTTAAGAACATTCTCTCAATTTCCTTAATTTTATGTAATTATGATTTGCCAAATGTTGAGGAACGTATTATATCTAATTAGTGGTGAACAAAAGTAAACAGAAGGTTTATTTTCTTATTACATGCTAATATTAAATGCTGTTCTTGGGCATGTATATGTGAGTAATAACACACAGAGCAACTCCCAGGTAAGACTAAAGACACGGTTTCTAAACTCACACATTTCTAGTACAACTTTTCTGTGCCAAACACTTAGTCTGAAGATTAATGAACAAGGTTTTATTGCTTATTTTGGTAGAAGAGGCTGGTGTGAGGCAAGTGGGAAGGAAAACAACTGGAGCAATTACTTAAGAATTTTCCTTTATCCTTGGCTGCTCTGACACACTGTGCAATAACTTTTAATCTTTAGTAACAGATATGACTATCGGAGGCTTTCAGTACATGGATATTAAGAGAAGCAGGTGCTTTCATACTGCAAAAGACAAAAATACTAAAAATGTAAATGCTGGAATGTCAAATAATTGTCATTTACTAGTGAAAATGTTCATCACTTATTCGGTGATGAGCAATATTTGTGAATTTCAGTTGCTAATGCATGATAGAGTGCTTATCCAGAGATAGTTTCACCAAGGCTCTCAAGAAGAAATTTTGCAGTAGCTGAGCATTAGGACTTTCAGGGGAGGCCTGGACTCCAAGTGCTGTGCATGAATCAGGAATTTCTGATTAGAGTAAATGATAGTTGGCATTTTGAGAAAACCCCCAGAAGCTCCCTTCTACATGAGACTCCTGTCTGTAAGTGGCCAGGAAATACCCTAACAGTCAGGTCACTGACTTAGTAACTTTCCCCTGCAACTCTTCCATTTTGCATGAATGAACAGGTGAATGTGTATGAAACAGTGTTTGGGGAATGGGAGGAGGGAAAGAGACAGAGCATATCAGGCATGGTGTGTAGAACATCCCTGTAAGGAGGGAGATACTGCAGCTTTAGCTTTATGTATTTGATGGAGCAGCAAATGGAACTCAGTGTTCAAATCTCGAACTGGGGAGAATTTTTCTGTTTTAGTCACTATTTAGTTGTGACATAAAAATTGAACCAAAAGGGAAAAATCTTAAAAAGCAGTGCAAAGAGAGCTGCTGTTGTACCCAGCTGCTGTGGAAGAGTTTTGAACTTCTTAGTTAGAACATTTATTTGGGTAATAATAGAAGCATGGGATTGTTAGATTTGGAAGGGATCGCTAGATATCATCTAGTCCAGCTCCCCTACTGAAGCAGGATGGCCTAGAGCACATTACTCAGGACTGCATCCAGGCAGGTCATGAATATCTCCAAAGAAGGAGACTCCACAACTCGCCTGGGAAGCCTGTTCCAGTGCTCAGTTACCCTCACTTTAAAAAAGTTTTTTCCTCATGTTTAAATGGAATTTCCTATGTTCCAGCTTATGCCCATTGCCCTTTGTCCTGTCACTGGGCACTACTGAAAAGAGTCTGGCTCCATCCTCCTTGCACCCACCCTTTAGATACTTACAGACATTAATAAGGTCTCCCCTCAGCCTTCTCTTGTCCAGCCTAGATTCCCAGCTCTCTCAGGTTTTCGAGATCTTGCTGGCAAAGGCAGAACCCAAACCTAGAATTCCTAGAAATTAAATGAGAAGATAGAGACAAGTTCGATGTGCTTTTAGAGCAGTGCAGGCAAATATCCATTAATTTAGCTTAGATTTCCCTTAAATATGCCTGTACCATGTGTTGAAAAGAATGATTTTTTTGCATGATTCGCAACATTTATCTCATATTCCTCCTTGTCTTCTTTAGTATTTTTTTGTTGACTCCTCTGAGGAAGCCATGGGCTTTTGGAATTGGCTAAAATGAAAAGCAGGATTTTCTCACACTTCATGCAATGTGGAGTGTTTCAGGTGGAGAATCTTTCATTCATTTGTGTTTATTCTGGCTACCAGAACATTATCATTATGTCAGTCTTGCCAGCCACTTATTCTTACATCATTATTCAAGAACTCAAACTTCAGAAAAAAATGACCTTTACTAACAGTAGTAAATCTGAAGATCTACTATAGAAAAGTCTGACAGGTGTGGGGAGCAGGAAGAATATGTTGGCTGTCTCATGAAGCTAGCTTGGTGATTTCATTTTGGTTTCTGTGGCCAGGAATTCTCATAACAAACTCAACAATAATGGTTATTCTCAGCAGGGTTCATGGGGAATTTCGTGGATATTCTTTTCCCTTCAAGAAGTCACCCCTCATGGTTACATGTATTAGAGATAAGGTACAAGGATGGTCTTTCTCGCATGTATAAATCTAACGTGATACAACAGTGTTTTGCATAGCTGTATCGGTGTAAGTGAATCTCTGGTGGTGTCTTTAGTAAGTAAATTCAGTGTCAGGTAGAGCACTAGACCAAGCATGAGAAGACAGATGTTCACTTACTGGCTTAGGCTTCCTGTGTGATTTGGAGCAAGTCATTTATGGTCTAATTCATTAATGTGTTAAGTGATAAGGATTAGATACCCACGTTTTAGGCTCCTAGTCTGCAGAATTGGGATACCTAAGTGAAGGGGGATTTATAGCTCTTGGGTTTTTTGTATGGCATGTAAGATGATTTAGGAGCTGAAACAGCCACACGTCAAATGGAACATTCAGATTTCTAGGCTTGGCAACAAGAAAAGGCTGCCCTGTGTGTGCAGTCACCCTGTATGAAATTCCCTGTTTGGTATGGAGGAAGAACCTTTGTCCTTTAGAGTTTTGAGCTCAGAAGTCTCTTCTACAGAAAAACATTTTAGAAGCTTAAAATTTAGAGTCATCAATAAAACATTTAGCTATCTCGTCTTGAAGTCTTAGCTGCTAATTCAGATAACTCCTTGTGTTGTTTTTAATGTAGCCTAGAGTTTTTCTCTCCTTAATCCTGTATTTTCCATAAGGCAAGAGAGAAGGACATGTCCTTTTTCCCTTCTCCAGCCTGACTACCTGTAAGCCAAAGTGTAATTATGCTTCTTTGGGATCTGAAAGTTACAGGTTTGAATTCCTCTGAAAAGGAGTGGTGAAGCCTGCTCTGCATGTTGTAGGTGACCATAACTCTATGGAAAACAAAGCAGCAGTACCACTAGTTCATGTCTTTCTGTTTACAGAGACAGCAACAGTGGCTGGTGTGTATTGCTGGGAATATGATGCTTCAAGAACACATGCTTCAAATAACCAACAGGGTCAGGCATATCAAGGGTGGCTGAGCCTGCTCAAGGGCCCTCAACACGGGCCAACCTCATATCAGTGGTATCATACTTCTATACATATATGGACTAATGAGGTAAGTAGGTAACTTTAAGGTCATCCATTACAATAAATATTGGTCTTAGTGGCACCTGAGAAGAAGTCTTCAGGTGGCAACAAATTCATCCGCAGATGAAGACATAACAGTCTCTTGCTTAAGTCCTGCTGCAGGTATCTAAATCTTTTAGACACTTTTTTTTTTTTTTTTTTTTTTTTTTTTCTGATATATTAATAGAAATAGGCTGTGAAATTCTTGTTAATGAGAAAAAATATACTTCAAGCATTCCTCCAATCACAACTTACGAGTCTACTTGTGTAGGTGGGAAATATGCTTCTCTGTTGACATTTAGTTATGCCTTGAAGCAGGGCTTCAGAGTTCTTAAAACTATGCCAATTATACAAGTTAGCAGATGATACTTGTTTTCATCACCACAGGGTTGTTACAGAAGCTAGTAAGGAAAGTATAAGCAGACACTTTTATTTATTATTTACGTATTATCAAAGTGAAGGAAGCCTCTTCTAATTTAAGAGAGCTATGAAAAAAACCCTATAGAAAACAGCTTTGCTCTTGGTATTTGATGAATTGTAATCTTTGATAGTACTTGATGATAAATTAGGTGACTGGTCTCAGTGTTCAGTCTGATTTACAAGAGATTCTTTTGAAGTGATAAATGCCCATCAGCCTGCAGTGTTACACTGTAAGACAGAAGGATCTGAATGTGCTTGACCAAACAACACTGTGTTTTGCTTCTAATATATAATTCAAATTATGCAATATAGAGACATTTAAAATCAGTTCAGAGTAGTGAAGCCACCATGTCGCATATAAGAAAAGGTACTTTATTTTAAGACTGACAAGTCTGAAAAGAGAAGTTAACAGAAAGTCACAAGTCATTCTTGTGACAAGTGTGTGAAATCTAAAGAACAGATTCCATATGGTATCATATTTCAAGTTGTATGTCAATGACTTCATCAGAAAGTTATACCCTTCCAGTAGGAGAAATGATACCTTTGAAAACATGTGTGGCTGCATGTAAAAAGTAAGCTTGCCCTGTCTTCACAGAGAGCCAAGACACTTTCTGCTGAACAGGCAGACAGAAGAGAAAGAACAGATGTAATTATCAATCATACACTGTCATTAGCCCAGCTCTAAGGATCTGCAGAAGAGCAGAGTATATACTGGTCAGCTACTGGTGCAGACTGTAGCTGCCTTTGTTATAGATTTCTTGTCTGCTGTTTATACTCTAACGTAGTCAAGGAGGGATTAATCTAAATGTCTGACTGTTTGGGCATGAGGATGGCTGCCAAGTCCATATGAATTTGTTGTCACTTGAACATCTCATGCCAGTGGCATGAGTGAGATGGACTGAGCCACAAAAATTACAAGCATCAGTATAAACACTAATCAACATCCTGTCCAAATACTTCTGGCTTGTCTTTGGCATAGTGGACAGTAGATCCACATCGTTCAGATCTGCTGCAGAGCTCAGATACAATCTTTCTACAAACAGAAGTGTGGTCACCTACAGTGTGGAAATGAGGCTTCATACAACTCTTCAAAGAAATCCAAACCCACATCTTTAAGATCCCTAAGGAGTGTGCTAACATGAGAGAGAGTTACGCACAGCAAATATTTCGTTCATTGTTTCTCCCCTGAGCTATTTCTACTGTAGAAAAACAGTTGCATCTATGCTTAGATACTACAATGTTGTGGATAATTATATATTGCTGCAGATAAAGATGTAGGTAAAAAGACAAAGCTCAAAGCACTTTTTTGCAGAAGTGGAAAACTCTATGCCAGTATTTGAAGAGGTGCCTAAGTTCAGCATCTGTATTTATTTCCATTCTGGATGGCAATGAGAGAAGCTGCTAATTAGAACTACTGAGTTTGATTAGATACTGAGCTCTTTAAATGTGGATTAACAAATATGAAGTTATTAATCTCTAAACATGGATTAATGAGATTGAATTTACTCATCTGTATTTGAAAACATAGTCTTGAATCACTTGCTTGAAGTCACCTTGTCATTCTATGTCTTTTGAATCCTGATGATTTCCTGTAGACACTATAGCTCCTCAATATATAATAAGGCCATTTTCTGTTTTAATTTGGAGCAATGTTTACTGTGCCATTTATATGTGCAGCCTGTAGAACTTGTACGTCACAGTAAGAAGGAAAGCCACCCATTTAAGTTCAGTTCCTTCCAGGAAACTTCAAGGAAACATGAATAATCAGATCCAAAGAGCTATACCTGCATCCCCAGGTTTAAGGAGCTGTAGAAATAATAGACTATTACCAAAAGCTATAGCCAGTTCTCCAAGTATAAAAACTAATGGGGGAAACACTTGCTAGAAGCTCCTCAGCTTGAATGACTTAGTGATATCCTTGGAGGAAACCCTAAAAAAACAGCCATGAACATTACTAACATTTTACTTGTTTATTGATGAAAAGTTTTATTTCTGCAACTTTGCATTGACATTTCAGAACAAATTACTTCAACTTAAGCTTTATTCTTATCCAGTTGTAAATGTGAGGGTAGAACATTTTAACATGCACAAGAATACTCTGTTTCTTTGGAAACAGTGAATTGGCCAATTGCTAGACTGCTTGCTTCAAATGTTTACTATCTGCCTAGGTCTGTGATGGGTAGCTAGCATAAACCAACAGGGAGATATGTAAGTGGTCAGTAAAAAAATACACATTACTTGTCAAAATACCACTTCCTTCAGAGTAGGCTCGTAGGTCAAACGGCCTGGATGATTACAAAGAGTTCTGAGCTCTCCTTCCCAGAAAAAAAGAGAAGCCATTTGGCAGTTCTGAGTTCAAAGCTTTTGGAATTGAAAAGGGGAAAAAAAAGATTTCAAACGTATTTCTAGGAGATTATGTCCTGCACAAGCAACTAACTGTCAGACTCACAAAGACAGTTAAAATATTTGCACAACAGCAACAAAAAAGAAACCATAATAGCTCTGCTTGACTAGAGAACAACTTGTATATCAGTAATTAGCAGTAAGCTCAGCTACTTACATCTTTTACTAACCAGAACAATCTTGACTGCCAAAGACCTAAATCTTATCTTGAGGTCTATGCTTGAAGGATGTGAGGTTCTGACTTTCTTCTTTAACACAGGGATCTTTTCAAAATTTAAATCCTGATAAAACTGAGTGGTGAACACTGGTTCTTGTTAAAACATAGTTCTTCCCAGAGACTCTTTATAACTGAAACCAACAAAGTTATCTAATGCAAATTAAATAGACAAGGCTCTTCATTTTATTTTAAATTGGCCTGACTTACTTCATGGTATTCATTTCAGTGGTTTCCAAACCACAGCCTGAGAAGCTTCTTAAACTTATCAGGTAGGATTCTGTTCCAGTGAAGTTTTTAATCCTTATATATAAAATAGACATATTCTCAATGCCAAAAGACGTCACAAACTGGATATACGGTAAATTAGGACCAGTGAATCCATGTTTTATTGCTGAATATTAATTTCAGTATATAAAGCTGATATAAATATACATGTATGTACTTACACGCAATGCATAATTTTTATATAAGCATAAAGACATATAATATAAATCTATATATAATAAACATTGGGTTAATGTTGGTATGACTCATATGTTTGCAACAGAAGCTGCCTACAAAGATCTAGGAAAGTTTCAAGGCATGATCTTCAGAAAAACAAAACCAAAGAAAATCTGTAATCATAACTGTTTTCTCTACACTGTTGTGAGATTTGCACTTTCCAGGTGTGAGACAGATGCTATTGAGAAATGCTTCAATACTGCAGTGCTTTGTCCTTTGCCTCCTTCTATTTGGAGCAAGTGCAGCAGAAGGCGTCTAGTGCCTGAAGTGGAGTTTTACAAAAACAGAAGAGAATTACCTAGAAGTTAACTTTTTGAAGGTGCAAATGCAGTCTCTCAGGTGCAAAAGGGGGTCCTGCCCGCTGTATCCTGTGCTGCAGGTCCTATCCAGCAACACCTCTAGCTTCTTTGACTGGGAAAACTCCAAATATTCCATGGGGTCTGCTGGAAAGTCACCTACTCTGTGTCACTACTGGTGTTTGGCTTCATGTCCTCCTCACAGCATGTCTTTTATTCTGCACCCTTGCTGCAGGTTTGCTGCTTGCTATGTTTCTTCCCCGCTGCCAAAAGCAGGCGTGTGTTTGACATGGCTCTGGAGTACAGCAATCTCCCCTCCAGCCACAAGCTCCCCTCAGACTCAGGCAGCAGGGCCAGGACAAGTCACAGATGCAGCAATGGCCTGGCTGCTTAGCTACAGCTTTTCTGAAGAATCATTGTATACAGCAAATGAAAAAGAATCAGACTGTTATAATCCCTCTCACTTCCCACACTCACCTGCTAATATATTTGGTGGGGAACTACAGTGTACAAAAGAAATAGATTCTTTTTTGTAGTTATACTGTTATTTTTTTTTTTTTTTTCAGAATTTAAAAAATCCTTTTCTTCTCATTTTCACCTTCATAATTATTTGGGCACTACTGCTTTGCTTTATTCTGATTTTATTTTTCTTTTTCAAAACTTTTTTTTCAAATCTTATGTCCTTTCTCCTGAAAGAAAGAAGGGAAATAATCTGTTCAATTGATTTAATAAAAATTATCTTAATTTCCTTCTTTTCTAGCACAAAAAGCAAGGATTTTGTTTTTTTCCTTATTTTTTTGTTCAATTTCTTCTGGAATTTTCACATTTTTTTTTCAGAACCACTATTCCTTCTTTGTTTTTAGATGGGATTTCCCTGGTATTTCTTTTTACTGTTCCTTTTATGGTTCACTGGTGGTGCCTGTGTTCCTAGTCCCAAAGTACCCATATATGTGTTTAAAGTGCAGAGGTCCAGCAGCTTGAATAGCTAGTTACAATAGAAACCAACAGTCAAATTAAGTACAGTGGAACAATTCCAAAAATTCTCCTAGTATTTTGAAACATTTTGATAAACATATTTATTTTCTTATATTAAAAAATCTTTCTTTTTTAATTTATGAGAATATTCATTAGAGGAATATTAAATCCAAGCTCATCAGTAGGGAAACTTCTGAAACATCTGCTAGTTTTGTTGGTCTGTCTCGGTTTTAGAGTGATCTTTCCCAAGACATTTCAGAGCTCTTATCTATGATTCCACATGAAGAAATATCATTCACTCTTCCGTGTTCCTCCCTCTCCAAGGCAGAGGTTTTTCATATCTGTCCAAGAAGATGGTTAACACATGTCAGGATAGAACAATATTTATGGTAGATATTAGTAAGAAGTAATGAGCTTGAAGAAACAAAGACTGGAGTTTTTCTAAGTTTATCTGCTCGTTGTGGACCTAATCAAGTAGATCTCAAGCATAAGGTATGAGAGTGTATTAATAGGGGAATTCAGCTGCTCTGTACAAGATGACTTATTCCAGTATTTTTCTGGGGCTGAAGGGATCCCAGTCTGTGGCTTGGTTTGTCTTAGGAGTCCAATCCGGGAAAGCTGGCTCAACCAGGTACCCCTGAATCATGTACTGAAGAAGTTCTGAGTATAAGAATCCCTTTTTGTGGTTTTCTCATTCTACGTAGTGGTAAGAGTGTAGTGTAATGTGTCTGTGGTTGTTCAGGAAAATCCTCTACTTTAACAAATTTTTCAGAAAGTAAGGGAAAGAAAATTTTACCCAGAATTAACTGACTAGCTCAGTCTGTTTCTCATTCATGTGGTCAGATGGTGACCTATTTAATTAAAAAAAAAATCTTCCAATTTTTACTGGTAAGGAAATAAGGAAATAAATTGTAAATCCAGTAATTCCTATTACAAACTTAACTTATATCAGACTATGAGCATTTTAAATTAAATATATACATTTCATATTTCTTCATCCTGCTGGTGTGGTGCCATACATAAATACATCAGCCATACATAAAAAAGAATTGGGACTTGATAAAAAACAGTATTTTGCAATATGCTAAAATAATATTTTCTAACTATGTGGCACAATGAAAATTCAAAATCCACCTTTGTACATCTGAAAATGTATTGCAATACTTTATCCAGACCACGGAAATTATCTCTACCCAGAAAGAGCTAAATAATTGCCAGATAAAGTAGGAATAAATCCAAGAATTCGGGAAAAGCATTTTAGTTGAGTAATTTATTTTTTCTACGGATAGATCTACTATTTGAAAGGAAGTTCTCATCTTCATTTAGTTGATTGCTTTTGTGAAGTCTCAAAAGCCGTGCCCAGTGGTGAATATGTTAATAGTTAGCAATATCTTCTTAGAACTTTATCTTGGTGTAATCCAGCCCTTCTGGAATATATTCTACATTGTGTAATTTCTTCTAGAAAATAATTTTATACTGGATTGAAGAAAGGGCAAAAGCACACATAAAGAGCACATCAACCCAGCAGTATACTGGGAGCAGCTGAGGGAACTGGGATTGTTTAGCCTTGAGAAAAAGAGACTGAAGGGAGACCTTATCGCTCTCAACAGCTACCTGAAAGGAGGTTGCAGTGAGGTTGAGATTGGTCTCTTACCCAAAGCAACAAGCAACAGGACAAGAGAAAATGGCCTCCTGGGGAGTGGTCGAGTCACCATTCTGGAGGTATTTAAAAGACAGGTAGATGTAGCACTTAGCGACAGGGTTTAGTGGTGGACTTGGCAGTGTTAAGTTTGCAGTTGGACTTGATCATCTTAAAGGTCTTTTCCAACCTATGATTCTGTGATTCTGTGATTGTTTCCCACTAACTGAGATCTGTAACATTCCCTTTTCAAAGAAAAAAAAAAAAAAAAAGATAAGAAAGGCAGATCATCATACTTTAATTCTGGTCTTGATTTAACCAGAACGTGAAATATTATATAGTACTTTTCAGCTTAAGTTTAGATTTTCTCTCTTTCTAATCTGTTATCCCTTATGTATTGCCTTTTTCCATTCTACTTTTGCAGTGGTAAGTCTCCCATTCCAGAGAAGCCAAATATTAATATGGTGCAGTTTAGTTATACTGGCATTTAAGAAATCACTTCTCAGAAATTTGTACTGTGGCATACATCTCCTAAGCAGGGTTATGGGATGCTGATGCAATGGTAAGTTAGTGCCCCTATTTAAAAAGCAAATAAAGATCAACAGAAAAATGAAATCTCCAATAAACCTCTGTCACTTAACAAGAGCTATATGGGGACTTTTTCCCCCTCTAAAACTAACACAATCAAGAGAACAAAGAACTAGTACATTTGCAAATATTAAAAATAGTGGAAGAAATTAATACTGCAATTGCTGTGGCCTAGTTGTATATGTCAGTTTGAACTTAACACATAACTTATCCATAAGTATTCATCTTGAGGTTCTAAATGAAAAACAGAGGTAAGTCATGAAAAATTTTGATCAACTGGGATCTTAATTTCTAAATTGCAAGAAGAAAGCATAAGTGCAGATGGCAGCAGCTGAATAAGGAAGGATAACGAAAAATCAACTGTATTGACTTTTTCTTGAAAATTTGCCATAGATTTGCTCACTGTTTAGAGTTCCAGGATTCTGTCTCTGTAAGGATACCCACACCCTTCATGTACAGAATGCAGTTCAAAACAATGAATGAGTATATCGTCTCTTTCCCTATTTTGAAGTGTGATCAAAGCATGAAAAACATTACTCTTTTTAATAAGATGGCTGTTCCAGTGAAAATCTAACTGCAAATCAGATAGGTTTAATAATGAAATTATTATGTTTTGAAAGTAGAGGCTGCATGTAACAGTAAATTAAATGCATTTCAGAGGGATCATTCTTTTATGTGTATTTTTTTTTCCTAGCTCGTTTTAACCTGTTGGATATTGGATTGGGCACAGTGTTATGCATTAAAACAATCAATGTATCCTTAAATAACATGAGTATCTATATTGTCGGGTAAATTAAGACATATGCATATTACTTTAGAAGTGTAAAGTATCCTTAAAAGTATTTAAGTATAAGCTTGCTTTAAGTTACCAACTTTAAAAAAAAATAAATTGAAACAATACATACTAATTTTTTTAACTAAAATAAAATAAAAACCAAAGCAACATCCTTTTTTAATCTTAAAGAGAGAACAGAACAATTCTGCAGGCTGTATTAAAAAATCTCACAGGCAAAGTTGTGGCTGCTGGAGAAGGCTGAAGAGGGGTAGCTCAGCCAGACTCTTGCTGTACTACACTGCAACAGAAATCACAGCAGTAAAAGTCAAAGGAAAGAAAAAGTGGAACACAGATGCATTAAAGTGCAGAAGTTAAGTTTTTTTCTCAAATCTGAGTGACTACTTTCTCTTTGTGATTAGGATCATATAAAAAAAGCTCTATGCCGTAAATGGGAGAGATATATTTCACTAATAGTTCACTACCTGGGTAGAGCAGTTAATTAACAGATTTTTCAAGAGGTGGACTCTCAGCGAAATATCCTTGACAGATAACTGTTCCTAAGAAAGTTGGCTATAAATCATTTATTCAAAAGAGTAACTGGAAGTTTTGCTTGTCAGATTTTGAAAGCAGAGAAGTGTTTCCTTGAACTTTTGCCTGACTTTGGCTGCCAATATATTACTAGCACCTGGGAGAAGCCTCAGGCTCAAACAGTCAGAAACACATGAAGCTCCATTTTGTTTTAATAAGAGTGCCCTTCCTGTAGTAGACTTTGTTGTATTATTTAATTTATTACTAAAACTAAAAAAAACAAAAATCTGGCTTAACGTCAGAAGACATTTGAACTTTGGTTTATAGTAAAAATTGCTCTCATTATAAAAGGTAGACCAGAATTTAATAGTTTTTCTAATGCTTGTTGAACCATCCTCAGCTCTACAAATAGTGTAAGCAAAATAGAAAACCCTACTTGTGTTAGGAAGAACTGCATGTGTGAATGTCACTATATGGAGATGGTACGTATGTATTTCTGATTTGTAATGAACTCGATTATTATGCACGGCTACTCAAGTGATTCTGGAGGAGAAATGTCTCATTTTGGTGCAAAGGAGACAGAAAGACTGATGTACCACCTCTCTGCTGTGCTACATTGCTGACTTGAAGGAGCAAAGAAGCAAGGTAATTCATTCTCAAGGCCAACCCACGCCATGGCCTTTTTGCTGTCTAGGTGTGATGGTGTCATAATATGGTTTAGAAAAGGATTTTTGGACTAGCAAAACCTCATACAGTACATCTGTGGCATGACTACATAGAAGAGCTCAGCTAACTGAATGTCCCTATATCTAAAACCACAGAAGTTCACTAGAACGTGCTTTTTATTTTCTTCCTTTAAGAACTTCAGAAAGGAGGTGAAGTGGGAGGAAATAAAGGGAAAAACATGGTCTCATTACTTCAATGCTTCTAACTTAAGGTTTGATTTAATTTCCCATTTAATTCTCTTTGTAGCTTCTGTTTTATAGGAATAATTTAGCGCATATTCTCAAAACTTATGAGTTCAAATTTGAAGGCAAAATTCTTGAAGATCTCATTTTAGAAATAATTTCAACTTTTTGGAACCCTTCTACTAATGAACGGCTCCTATAAAGCTTTTTGGCTTCTCCAAAAATCTGATAGTTACAGTCTCATTAACTTTCAAATATACATTGCAAGAAATGAAATTGTGGCTATAAAATTTACTGCCTTTTCCTGGTTTTTTTCTAATGTTATATCAATAACTGTTAACCAAAATGGCCACTATTTTCAACAACTTTAAATGGTATTTTTGCCAGTCAGAGGAAAGGAAATACTTAGGTTCAGACAGTTGCAGCATCAGTAGTGGTCTGACTAGCCACTGACTCTCATTTTTCCAATTACATTCAAGTTACAGGCTGCCACAGGGAAATGGCAGACCTCTTTCTTAAAATTTGCCCTTATATATTTGAACTTTCAAGCCTGCCAAAATATGACACAATCACAGTGTACTCTAAGTTCTCACAATATGTAACAACTGTGTTTTCTTTGTGGCAGGCCATAGCTGAAAAATTGTAAAGGCTTTTCCATTATGAAGCATTTAAGGGAGTTTTGCATCATGTGAATGTCACAAGCCCTTAAAAAAAGTAAGAAAACACCCTGTAATGTTATTGTAGGCAGCCATAAAGTATCACCAGTGAAGTTTCTATTAGAATGTAAACTTTCTGTACCCTACTTCAGAAAGTCAACAATTGAGATACTGTTTGCCTTCAAGCAGACCCAGCTGCATAAAAGGATGTCAAACATTTCACTACTTACAAGGATCAACAATATAATATCATCTGGGATGTATGTGTTCGCTTGCCAGCAGAGAGACAGCATGCGATCCAGTGGCTAATATGGATGGTTGGAAGTAAAATATCATAGTTTCTTCCCATTTAGTACTTTGCATTCCACTGTTTAGAGTAGGAGGAAGCTGGATTCCAGGCATCTAGGACCTTGGTGGGAAGTAGAAATATTCTAGGAGAGAAGATGACTTTACAGGCTGCACAGTCAAGTTTGAAGACATGTAAGTATTGTATGCAGAACCAACCACTGGGCTAATACACATCAAACATACAGATCTGAACTTTGCTAAGTCTTATTTACAAAATCAGATTTATTTATAAAATGAGAGGAGAGAAGGGAAGGATGCCTACGTGACTGACACTTATGCTAACAGGACAACACCTACTCTCTAATGAGTGGTTGTCTTGGTTGTACTGCTTGCGAGAACAATTTCACAGTTTTTTTGAACCAGCTGCCATATGAGTATATCCAGATGCACACTTCTTCTGCTGATCTGGTCAACTCTTCGCAGACCACTTGACCATTAGAAAAGAAGAGCATTAAGGTTTATCAGTGAGTAGGGTTCTGGATGTGGAAAGAAGCTGCACTGAAGTATACTCACTTGAGATAAACCACTGAAGTTTTTTGCCTTGTTTTTATCCTTTAAAGTACCAATGCAATAACTTCGTGGTGTACTAGATTGGAAGACTTTTAAGGTTTTAAAGCACTTTATGTTTCCTTGGGAACTTGCCCAACATGACACTTTTAAGGAATTTTTCACTAATCTGTCAGGATTTATGCTGAATAAAGAAATTGCTTCCATACACTGAGTTAATGCTACATTTGAATGTCACAAAGGACAGTCATTCACATAGTTGTGGCTACAAAAATTTGTTTAAAAAGTGTGCTGCAATTTTAAACTACAGCTCATTACTGTAGGAGCATGATAAAGCAAATTCCACAGTCACAAAACCATCACAGTTTTTTTCTTTGTCCCAGCACTGTTTCAGTCAAATTCAAGAGAAGCAAGCATAAAAGTTCCAGCAGGGATTTGATTTATTCAGGTGAACACCTAAGTAGGCCTGTCAGAGATCTAAAGCAGGCTATCAATCCTACAGCACTAACAATTTTTCATAAAGCCTCCCGGATGCTCTTGCTAGGTTGGTTAAATGGGAGCTCACTGCAAAGTTGGTGGAAAGTCTGGCATGGTTCTTCTGGCAGCCAGTCTTCCCAGGTATGAGGATGCCCTGCATTTAGTGTTATGTGAAAGGTTAGAATTCTTTTGTTATAAGAAGGCAAAATATTGTGCCTCTGAGGTGCTACTGGGAGCATTTGTGTAGGTAAATTCCCTTTGATTTTTGTAAGACCAATCTATACAATTTTCCCTTCATAGCTTGTCATGGGTCATACATCCCTGTGGTGGATGTGGTATTCCTGGTGACTGTATGTGTTGGTGATCATTCATGAGAAAACAGGTTTGGATCTTATAAATGTGAAGAATCTTTAGCAGTAAAAGACATTAACAATTACTAAAGAAAGGCCTTTAATAGACAGTGCAAGTTGAATGTAACTCCTGAAGAGTGAATCTGGAACAAACAACAGATGGATATTCTGGGTATTTGGTTTGGATATTCTTGGGTGGAGGGGAAAAAAAAAAAAAGAAGAAACAGATTTCCCCACAAGTTGTTTTGCATTAGCCTGCAGAGGAGCCTTTGGAGACCCTGCAAAAGTAGTGTTATCTGTAGGATTCTTGTCTGGCAACTCTACCTCTTTGTTTGCATATTGTGGGCATGTGAGTGCAGCTCATGTATTAAGGTAACTGCTGTCATGTCCCTGTGATTCTGATGGCAAACCCTGTGAGTTTTGAGCAAATGGCTGAAGCACAGCCAAGCAGTTGCAGAATCTGCTTCTCCACTGCCTGAAGTGGGAAAGTTTTTCCCCTAAATCCATAGTGAGGAAGGAATTATACTAGTTATTAGTTGAAAAGGAGTACTCTTTTCAGTCTGTGTACATGGGTGCCCTTTGTCGTTGTTCTAGCTTGACTTTACTGAAAAGTAGTGAGGTAGTTCAATGGAAAAGATGGGCATCCAAGTGGCCATCTTCAGACCTTCGTGGAAGTCTTTCCTTCAGGAACATAAATGTCTTCTCTGCTTCCTGTCAGGCCTAATGAAACTGAGGTCTGCTCTCTTCCTGGTTCTCCTTTGTCTCCACAATTCAGGTGGAAGGGACAATATAGATACATATGAAGTAATAATGAAGGGTTTCTCTTGCTTCTACCACAGAAAAATGATGCCATGGCATAGGAAAGGACAAAGCCCTGCCTACGCAAAGACCTATGTCTGACAGATTTTGAGACAAAGTTTCCTTTTCTAAACATATATGAGTGAATAAATTAACAAGAAATATTATGTTCAACAAAAAAATATTCAGGCATCTGTGAAAATAAATTATTGTAATCTTAACTTTAGAAAACAATAAAAATTGTAAGCTCCCAGAACCAAATCCACATATATATATATATATTTAATATGTCAAAGCATTCAAATGTAGCACAGCCTTCTGGGATGTTTACGAGCTTCAGAGATGACTGGAGGGGCAGCAATAAGAGCCAAAAGAAGACTTGAAATGCTTTTCTTGCAGGCCTACATTATGTTCTCTGCCTTCCCCTCATCACCACACATTTTGAAACCTGTTAAACCATCCCTACCTCACAACACACCCATTGGGAGAGACAGCTTGGGGCAATAGACAGCCATCTTTGCCTTGGGGCAGCACCTGAGACTGCTAATTTCTCTTGGGGTTGTCTCCCTGCTCTCCAGACCTCCACCAGCCTTTCCCTCTTTCCAGAGCTCTGGCATCATGCAGCAGGTACACACAGCTGAGGTGAACTAAACCTGAGGCAGACAACATAACTATGAAGAGAGCTTGCTTCAGGCAGGCAAAGTAGGAGAGCTGGAGGGAGTGTGACCTGAACGGCTGGCTATACCTAGACTAATTCAGAGCTGTCTGATGTGGGTGTGTTCCCAGGCTATATCTGGGTAAGGGTAGATAAGGGTGAGTTTTCCTCTTACTCCTGCTTCTGTCCTTCTACACTTCCCTGACTCCCCAAAAAAACTTGGTAAGAAAGAGACAGAGGCATGTCAGGCAGGAGAAAGCTGTATTCATTCTGGTTGGGCCCCACCATTCTGTCTGGCTTAGGGGAGTTCTTTATGTGAGTAGGGGAGGTGGTACTTCTGACCTTCTGTCTTGAAAAATTACGTCACCTACTTATACAGTGATGACCCAGACTTCAGGACTCTCGTTGAGTCTACCGAGTTTGGTAAGCCTCCCTGCATCCCCTGACATGAGAAGCCAGCTGTTGAGCTGTCAGCAGCTTTTCAGCTGGCATAGTAAACACCACTTTGCCACTAATGGTAGCAGCAAGACAAGAAAGTTTATGTGTCCTCTCTGGTGTAGCCTCAATGCTTCTCTGATGAGTTGTAGAACTTAACAGAAAACAAGGTTTTGCGGTTTTGAAATTTCTCACTTAGGTTCTCAGGAAGAGTATTTGTGAAGTCCAGCTACCATTTCCCAGAAGGACTTTTCATTAACACCTTGCACCAAAGTCTTTTTTGATCATCTCCTTTCCAAAACAAACGGTTTTGCTTTGCAGAGCTAATTCATGCTTCAGTTACACCCATCCTAGACCTTTAGAAATTTCTGGGTGTTTTCTGACATTCTTAGGCTTCTCTTGCTTTTTCATTACTCTAACTTTATTACTTTTTTTTCCCCCTCTAGAGCACAACTCTCTTCCTAGATGAAAAGTTATTATAGACTGTGTGATGTATACAAGGTGGGCCAAATGATCAGGACCTTTGTATTTGGAAAGATTATTTTTCCTAGAAATACTGAAGTAATACTTATACTCAGATTGGAAAGCAAAAGCCTTCCCAGGCAAAAAATATTATAAAAAATCTGTTAGTGTTATGAGCAAAAAATGAAAAGTAATTTCAAACCACAAATTTCGTTGGCCAATGAAGAATCTAGAAAAATGCTAAGTGTGAAAATACAATGAAGTTAAAACTTCTCCTTCCTCGCTGCTTTTCTGTATGACTGTTCTTTCTAAAGTGTTATTAAAAAGTCCTACCACCACTCAAACCAACACTAAGTTGCTGGACAGCTAAATGTTATTCTCTTGAAATTTCTTTCCATTTAAGAAAGAAAGAAAACAATTGTATATAAATACACATTGTAAGGCTGCCACAATTAGTCTCATGCATCAACAGCTTTTACACAACTATATACTCTAGTATGCACTGAAACAGAGTAGTTGCCATGGTAACTGTCACATCAAATATATCTTTTCCTTGCAGACACTTAAAAATCAAGCATTCGTGCTATCATTATTAGTATTTAAGTTAAGATTGTGACAATAGGTTGATTCTACATTCTTTTTTACCATGATTACATATTGTGGAGAGGAATATTATTCTTTGCAGTATCATTTTGATTTTAATTCCTCCAGTATATTACAACAGCAAAAATTAGTTTTGGGATTCAAAACTGACTGAGTTCACTGACAGTGAACTGTAGTAGGTTAGGTTTATGTGATGGAAATACAGACACAGTGAATGTGAGAGAACAACTCACTTTTAAAATCCTACAGTGAAAACCTGTATTATTTATGTCATGTGATACTTTGGAAAGACAATGGTATTTCCAGTTATATGTTTGAATAATATTGTCATCTAGTTCATTCTGATAGCAAATAAAATAAGTATAATAACTAGTTATTCGCACTCCAGCTTAAGTAGGAAAACTTGCCAACATTCTTGGCATGGTTAGGTAACATTATTCCAGTTTTCAAATAGCTAACTGCATTGCTTTATTAAATTTCCTTTTTAAAAATAAGCTATTAATTTGCAACGTGTACTTTCTTTACATATTTTATGTTCAGTTTGTTTTTATTTAATTCCCCTGGCTTTTGTTGGAACAAATAAAACCTACAAAGCTTTCTTCTTTTCTCTAATAACTTCTCATGTGATCATAAAAAGGCACTTACTGCAAACTGAAAAAACAAATAAACATCAAACCAAATTGAAATTAACATTAAATAGCTTTGTTTTTTGTTTTGTTTTTTTTTTTTTTTCCTGAGAAATCTTGTTTTAAACTTCTCTCACATTTTCCTCCTCTCTTAATTCTAAATAAAAGTTCCAAGATGGTTGGTTGTACATATTTGTGGTAATGAATAGTAAAATAGTGCAGTTTACTGACTTACTACCCCATAATAAAGTAATTCAAATGTACATTGCAAATATATGTTTGAAACAAACTGTGGAATCATGTTAGTTGACTGAGCATGCCACTGAGCAAAATGGCATAATTTTATTTTAACAGTGTCATAAAATCCTCTATGTGCCTGGCTAGTCTTTGAAAGTATTATTGATTTACAGTTACTCTTAAGTTTTTTTGGATGTTTTCTAACCTGTAAGAAAACCATCTTATATAGACTTTTCAATTGCAAACGTTAGAAGAGAGTAGAAAACGTAATCAAATATTCTTTATGAATCAACGGTCGCTGTAGTTCCAGCTGAAGGTGTATCAATGAAGAGACTGAACTCAGGCTGTAGATGTTTTTCTCACTGTTTATGTGGCAGCATGCTTTAGTGACCATGTGGCTCTGCTACTGGGTTGTTGGGTTGGTAAAGTTCTTTCTTCATCTTTCCTTTTGTGAAGTGGGAAAATGGCATTGAACTATGTACTGTGTTCTCACATCTGCAGATGAAAATATAGAACTAAGGCTTGTGTTTCATTTTGATTGAGTTGGGATGGGTGTTTCATAGCAGCCCAAAGCTGTTTCCATAATGCATGATGCTAAAGCAAGGAAGATCTTGGAACATGTTATCACTGTGGTCAAGTATGAAGGAACAAAGTAGAATGGTGAGTGGAGATTCTCATGGTAACAGATGTTTATGTTTGGTGCCATGCAGAGTACTGTACATAAAAGATGTGTGCTGAAAGCTACAGATGAGTCATAATTTTTCTAGTTGAAGTGCTGTCTTATAACACAAGATGTTTCATTTTCTCTTTCCCTCCTTCCAAGTTTTCAGAATTTATTTTTTTCATATGACCCAAGGGGAAAAGGAGGAAATAGGAGTCTGAGAGGAGGGAAGAAAGGTAGTGGAGTAATGAAGATCATGAAAGAAGGAAGGCCAACTTGCGAGTTAAGGTATGGGTGCAGAAAAGAATGATTGATGGGCAGAATGGAGAAAAATGAAGAGTGGCACTTGATGGGACAAGTGAGGAAATGGAGAAAGGCAGCCAAGCAGGGGGTACTCATCATTGCAGTAACATCAGCATAACATTGACTCCCTGCCCATGTCAAAGCACTGATAGCTCTGGGGTAATGATGTCTGACAACCAATTGGCAGGAAAGAGGTCTGTAGAATCACCTGGCAATAACAGAAGAGCTGAAGACTTCTTCAAGATTACAATTGTAGCAGTGGGTTGTTTTTTTTGTGCACTTTCCTAAAATATTTTAGAACTGGAGGATAGGTAGATTTCATGCACAGCATGTAATACATTTATCACTGTTCTCTGCTTTCACTGATGTAGCTTCTACATTTGTGAAAAGTTGATGCCTGAGTTTAATACATGGTGTCAGTCATTCCAATTAATAAGTTTTCCCTTTTTGGTAATGAAACTATGCACAGTCAGTTCATGTGTCCTGTTTATGATAACTGTGTGATTAAGATGAACGTTGAAAAAGATAAATGCATTTGACTAACTGGTCTCTGGTCAGAACTCAACTCTATGGTGTTTACAAAACATCTAACTTAGGAATCTAAAACACCAAACACGAACCAGTAATACAGCAGGACATATTACTTGCTGTGACTTTCTTTCTGTGGCAGTTTTGAGAAATTATTAATTTTTAAGGGGAAAGAGTAGACAGAAAAAGCTGCATGTGTGCCCAATGACACATGCCTGTTCGTGCCTAATTCATTGGAAAAATTGCTCAAGAGCTGTTCAGCCATGTTTGAAAATGCTGCCAAGGTCAATGGGACGTTTCCAAAAGTGCTGGTTATGTGAGCTAAAAGTGTTTGAGATAACTTCAACTTAAGCATTTTTGTATATTTTCTTGTTTTATTTGGAGAGCAGATAATCCAACGATTTTGGCAGGCCCATCTCTGAGCTTTATTGAAGGCATACCTTAGAAGGCACAAAAAAAGGGGTTTGGTTTGACCAAGTGTCTAGAATTCAGCACTGTAGTACAGAACTTCATAGTACAGATCAGCTGAGGGTGCAGAAAGTCTATTCAGAAACTGCAGACCTTCAAGTCAAATTCCATTCTTATGATAGTGGTAATCCAGAGTCAGAAAAGAGGTACGTAAAATTCTTGTCCTGTCAGCATTATTTTGTATATTCCCAGAAGGAATCTAAAAAATATGGAATAGGTGATTCCAGTTCTGAAACAGTCAATATGCAATATTTTAAGGCATTTTGAAAATGAGTTAAAGAGAACAATAGTACCATGTACCCAATGCTTTGGAAACAGTAGCTAGGTAAGAAAATTTGCCTAGGTAACTACAGGTTATGTGTGTATGTATATGTGAGGATAGCTCTGTTGGTTTAAAAGGTTGTAGTGAGTGGGAAAAGTTGCTGGATAAAACCTGGCCACATTCACCTTAATTGTTTGCTCTTCCAGCCATTGTTTCTGTAGTGTGGTTTGGGTATGGCTTCTACCTATTGCAGACAAAGAGAGACTCCTTCAGCAGAGACTGAAGGTTAGAATTGAAAGAAATCCAGCATTTGGTTAAACTTTGAAGTTTAACCTAGTCCAAGAAGAGAGAGGAGTTTGATCCTGCTCCCATGGGAGTGAGTGTGAACCTAGGTATAAAAAATACTTTGTTTCCCATATTTCTCTTAACCATTAAGTTTGGAATAAGAATGTCTTATATACAAGCAAGGCTGCCCTGGGTGTGGTTTGGTTTACAACCAGGTGGTTAAGAATCACCTCCAGCAAGTTTTGCTGCCCTGGCTTTTGGGAATTGCAATGTCAGTGCTTGGCTTAGCAGAAGTTTCCTTTGCCCACAACTTCTGGCTCCCTGAGGCTTGGACCTGGAACAGCTGATGTATAGCTCCACCTCCGTCCTTGGCTGTTCTTGGAACTGGATGATATTCCTTTGGCAGGAATATCCCTGAGGCAAAGCAGGGTGATGATACTAGTTCACCTCGTTTACTGGAATGTCACTTGTACCATTCTGTGCTTTTTGCATTGTAATTATTTCCTGGGGGTAATTGCATGCTTTTTAGACTTTCTTTCGCGCTCCCATGCTCAGCGCAAAGAATGCCAGAGGGCATTGCTGAACTGTTCCCAAGGAGAACAGTAATGTCTACCCATCACTTTGACATTATTGTTGTTTATAAATCATAAATGTAAGAAAATAAAGGGCTAGATATTGATAACTCAAATCTACCTGTTTGGGGTACGGAGCTGGTCTTATTTTTGACAGTCTTTTCTTGATCCTGTTAGATGTAGACCAACGATGTTCTCTAGTGTGAAAACATTGGCTACTTACCAGTGTTATTCCACAAATGGATTTGTTGTGTATGTATCAAAGTGGTAAAAACACCCTGAGCATTGCTCATTATGACTCCCTCTCTATATGTGTCAGTTGGCAAAGTTATCCAAAAGGAGAATTACATACTCTATACCCCCAAAGAAGTGAGGTCATCCCTGTTTCATCCAGAACAGGATTGGGGTTCAAGGGGGGAACTTTGAATCACAATTCTTAGATGGTGCTGCTCTCTGGTGCTGAAGCTCAGTACCAACATTTCCTCCCAGCTCTTTCTAGCTGTAAAATAGAGGTTTTGTGAAACTCTTAACTGTTAATTCATTTTATTATCTATCAGGAGTAATGTACTGTGACAAAATAACTTTAATGTACCCGAATATTTCTCATCTTCGAAAAAAAACCAACAAACAAACAAAAAAACAAACAAAAAACCCCCCAGATTTAAATGCCTGTCTAAAAGAAAAAATGCAGTACAAATACAAAGCACTCAAAACTCATTACCTTGAAAGGGTCAAAGAAATGTCCATTTTGCAAGTAATGCAAAGCATCTTGCACACTCTTCAGGAGTACATAATAGAGCACAGCTAGTTATGGCACCTAAGTAAGAACTAACAATATTAATTATTAGTAATTTTTCTAAGCGTTATTTTTACATACTGAATTGAATAATTGTTTTTAGTTTCAAGAAATTGCCAGTTCATTTATCTCAGTTCAATTAATACTAAATAACTCAGCTGCTTACTATTTAATAAGAAATTCCGCAAATTACTTAAAGAATGACGCTTACTGTTCCTAAAAAATGTAAAGTATTAATTTAGAGCAATTTACTCACCTTGCTAAAGGACTCCACATTTAATGGTAATCGCTACATACTAAAACTCAACAGAGTTTAACACAGAGAATCAGCCACAACACTGCAAATCTTCACCGTTGTATGCATTGGGAAACTTGCATTGTAATGTAAAGAGTAGTCAGTGGAAACTTCAGCTTACTTGTCTGTTAGCAGTAGAAGCTTACTTCCCCATTGAGAAACCTCAATACAGCTATGTAGCATAGCTATAGTCATTTATCTTTTTTGCTCCTTGAGGGAAGGTGGTATAAATCTTCCCTAGAGTTTCAAAACAAAACAGAAGATTTTGTGGTGAAGAGCTGCTTTTCCTTTCGAAGAACAGTCTTTAACCATGTATGAGAAAACTCAGTTTTCAGTTTTGTTCAATCTACAATTTTACCTTGTTCAAGTTTTAACAGAAAGTGCCCTGAGTTGATACATTAATTGTATCTGAATAGTTTGCAACTTCACCTCTACAATCTATACAAGCTAAGCTTAGAGTGAGCTCTGTTGGTGACCTCTTTGAAGATTAATTCAACAGGAAAGTTTCAGAGCAGTTAACTTCTGTCACTGTATTTGTATGGGATAAGGGAGGGAAGGGAGTAAAAAGAAAGAAAAACTAAAAAAAAATTTTTGCAAGGTACAGAAAAAAGAGTGAGATTTTAGAGTAGCATAGAGAGAAGTAATAGGAGAGAAATGTTGTTCCTTCTTGAATTAGGCAATGCCTCTTCACTTACGGAGGGTGTGAAATATATATATATATATATATATACATGTGGAAGCCTATCCATAAACCTTTACTGCCTGCTTGAAGCATAATGCCACCTCAAATGCTGCCATACTTGATTTAGAAACCACAGAATCTGACAGAGATTGAGCAACTCATTCTGCAGAGAGGGGAAAAAACACTGAATTGAATGGGACTGAAGAACATACCTGTGCGCTTTGTTTAACTGGGGCCTGGATTTTCCTCCTGGCTTTGTAATGGCTGAGAACTATAGCTTTCCTTTTGATTTATGGTGGGCCAAAACACACATTTCAGACCTCTTGGGCAAAATTTATGATATTTGTTAGTTATAGGTTTCAATAAAGGACAAGATAGCAGAATTAGAAGTGTGTAAGACTGACTGAAAACTGTGAAAGAGGAACTACAGGAAAACACAGTCACCTGTCTGACATACTGCTATTTTGGAACAGTCTGTTCACTGTATCAAAAACAGCAGAATAATTTAAAGGCTGTCACATATGGAAAATGTTAACAGTTTCCATTGCCTCGTTCCACTTGGTAGATGTACCCACTGAACCTATACAAGGTCCATTCCAAAGTAGGTGATTTGTGAAAAGTTTTCATGCTTCTGGTTCTTATAAAAACTGTTATATAACCAATGTTTGGGTTTAATTTTGGTTTTGTTTCTGCAGTGTGAGCGTTTTATTTTAGAGAAAATCTGATTATAACATTACCCTTAAAAAGTCCTAACGTTAGTAGGTGGAGATCTTCTGATTAAAGTATGTTTAGTCATTAGTACTATCTGCATGACAAAATGAAAACTTATTTCCAATACGGAATATTTACATGATCTTTATCACTTGTAACTATTACTGAAAAACGATAAATTAGGCATACACTTTCAAAATAACACCTGGAACAGAACTCCCTCTATAAACTTGTTTAACCTTTTATTTCTTAGTGACAGATTGGAATTTATTATTTTGAAAGTCTTGGAGCACCTGGTCTGTGATTTTATCAGAGTTATAAGAAATGCCTTGGAGGCGAGGGTGGGGGAATGGTTAGAACAAGAACTGTGATTCTTTAAAAAGCACCTTTTATCTTAAGACAAAATTTAGTTTGAAAACTCAGAGGACTCTGGACTGCAATTCATTCTGACAAATCAGTTCTTAAGGTGTTAGTTATACTGCAGCTAAGTAATCTTAACATCTCTTCTGGCTTTCTAAGTTTAACCTCTTACCCTGGGAAATCTGATTAAGAGATAAATGTAGATGGAAAAATACACCAAGTATTTGTTGCATTTCTCTCCCCTCGAGAACCATTGTCGGTATAATACTTCCTGCATCCAAAATGCAATGATATGTAGTTTCAAATGATGTGGATGATTAGAAGCCACCTAATAGTGACTTAACCAAAATCTGCTTTTTAGGCAAATACACTATGAAATTAGCAAATTTTCTTTTATTTTAGAATCAAACTGCACCACTTGCAGTGGCAATGGAGAGACAGTTTAATTCCTTACCTCCTTCTCAGTCACAAAGCACATAATGATGCAAGTATCAGAGACTTCTTTTCAATGTCAAGCATTTAAAATACCTAAGAGGTGATTTTTCTCAGACATGTTGTCTGAACCATGATTGGCCCCGATTCTGCAAGGTACTGGTTACAGTGTCTTCATCAGTAGGATTGCTCCTAAATGCCAGGACGGGGGCCTAGGAAACCTGCCTGTCTGCTAAAGGAAACTATTACCTTTTGACTGTCTCATTAGCTGGAATTTGATGATCTTGAGTGATGGTTTCCATTTCAAACTTTCTTACTTTTAAGAAATGCCTGCCTTCAAAATCAGACTAAAGCTGTTTTTAATGCAACTGGAGACACAGTATTTTTGTGTTAACTTAGATGTTAGACTTGGTGCTTGGCATGTCTAAAATTAGGCTGGCATGAAAGTTAAGAATGCAAATCACCGCTAAACCCAAGGTCAGAATAAAACATTCAGATCTCCACAAAGGAAAAAAGGGAAGAGTCATATAATTTAAGAACACATTTCCGTGTCTGCAAAAACGCAAGTGCACAATCTGGGTAGCAAAAGAAAGATGGATTTTTGTCCTAGTGCAGATCAACTAATTTTGTTTTCTTTCCCATCTGTCCTCCATGTGAGTCTGTCCACATGAAAAATCCCGCTTGGTGAAGCCCCACAGGGATGGCATCCATATCACAGCAAATGCTGGGACCATTCATCACTTTGGTGCCTGGGATAATTTTACAATAACCTTGGCAGGCACACTTCTACGAAAGATGATTTTCAGCTGTAGGCCTGAAACCAGATTAAATCTTGTTGTTTAATCACCAGCATAGTCATATTCCCAATGCTCTTAAGTGAAGTTTCTCTGTGCTATGTATTTCTTCGTTTCAGCTTTACACTTTGGATGCATAAAGAAATTGCTTATAAACTCATCTGAAACAGTCTAGTATTAATCTTGGACAAAAACACAAGGGGTAAAAATTATGTGATGTAATTAGTCAAATTGTAATTGAGTTGAGATTACAGTTTGTTAAATGTTTAAAGTTTCTGCCCTTCATAAAAGGAATAAAGGATGAAAAGTACAGGGCTGGGGTAATTTCAGACAGAATAGATGTGTAACAATAAAGCTTTCAAAAGAAAGTTCACATATGTCTGTATGACAGTGAGATTTATGGTTATTCTGAGTTGTTCACTTCAAAGTATCTTTAAGAATGGTTATTGTAAAATAGAACAAGGCAGCGTGAATTTCACATTGGGAATAAAGAAAAATTATCACCAAAAATTGTCCACAAGAGCAAAGTGGCAAAATGAGCTAAAGTCATTCGGATTTGTTCCTGGTTTAAGACTAGTGTCATACAGAGATTTCTAGAAGAGGAAAATAAAGGCACAATGAGGGAAAGTTTTTTCTTTATGTTATTTGCCTCTACTTGGGTTTGTAATAATGTATTACAACTGATGCCCCACAGTCCAGTGTTCCCAGAGCTCGCTGAAAACCTCTGATCAGTCTCTAATGAGAACCGGATCAGAGCCCATGTGAGTGCACTAGAAGCCCATTTCAGGTTGGGTTTCTTTTTAAATCATAGACTTGAAAAAAGTCTCTGTTGTTTTCAAAAGACGTTGAAACACAAGTGTGAGAGATAGATGGACTAGAAAAAGATGCATTTTCCAAAGAATGGTTTTGAGTACATTTTGCAACGTTTTCACTATGAAATCTATAACCATTAAAAACATGCTAGAAACTCACTTGCTCTTTTTCAAAACATTGAGGAAACCATGGCCTGTTCTTACTGAATGTAGGTTGATTTATGCGAGTGAAGACAAATGGTTCTCAGTAAGCAATCATCAAATTCAAAGTGAAACTCTAGAGCTTTGAACCCACACGACCTGAAGCAGAAACCAGTGTTCACACCAACCCTTGCAAGGCAAAATTGCTGAGTTTGGAAGAAATATCAACCATTCATCTGAATAGTCAGGAAAAAAAATAGTTTCATGAATATTAGCGAAATAAACTCATTATTTTTAATTTATGATATTTATTGCTGCATAGTTTAGCACAATCCTATCCCTTGAAATAAATACATATTGTAAAATGTTTTGGGAGAAATAGAGTAATAGACTGATACTCATTTACCTAGGCAACAGGAGCAACATTTTGAAAAGTGCGTGTGCACTTGCATTTGCTTACAGCATAACAAAAATTATGAAGGAATACAAATATTCTTTCTCATACGCATATATAGTAACAAAATTATTACTTTCCATGCATAAATTCCATGAGAAACTTTTTTCAAAACTAAGCATGAAACCACAACTAGAGGTGCTGGAAGCTCAGTGATGATCAGTCTGGTCTGTGGGAAGCAAGCTGGTCAAATAAAATTGGTATTTTCATGGGAAGAAATCTGCTTATAGAGAGGACCCTGTAGGTGTATCTATACAGATGTATGTAGGGCTCACCATCCTAATAAGGGGTAGGATCAATTCTTACTTCTCTAATTCAGATGTTTTATACTGCCAGGTCTCCTGTGGAAAGTCACTGTGTGCCACTTTCTTGTCTCACAGTTCCTCAGATGCTCCTATTAATTCTGTTATTCCTTCCTTTATTCCAGAAGACCCTCAACATCCTCGAAACTGCATAGATGGCAGCTTCTTATTTTCCTTCTTTTCACCATTCTCCCCAATTCCATTGTTATTTATTTTCCCTTTCTCTGGGAAAGTGCATCATTCAGGATGTCAGAGTAGTAACCTCTATGGAGCTGAAGAGCATATTTGAGCTCATAGGTTTTTTGGCCTTTTTTGTTTGTTTGTTTGTTTTTGTTTGTGTGTTTGTGTTTGTTTTTGCTTTTGTTTTGTTTGTTTGTGGTTTTGGGTTGTTGGTTTTTTTAATTATTATTTTTTTTATTTCAGTTGTTTGACTCCTAATGCATGTCACCTCACATAGCCAAAAGCTAGTCCTGTGTGAAATCATTACAGAAAAGTAAAGTAAATGAATTAAAATCAAACTGAATGAGTTTAAAATAGAACAGCTAAAAGAAGCCATCACTCTGTGCAGTAATCTATAAAGAAATGCAGAGATTTCTGTTACACTCTATCCTTTGCAATGGCTTGGAAGAATTATAGAAAACCTTTACTAATAAAATTTGTACGTGGTGCAAAGACTGATGGAGCTGTACGTATGAAGTGCTGTGCTGGTTTGATTCTGGCATGGTTTCGGTAGCAGGGGAGGGGTCCTAGGGGTGGCTCCTATAAGAAGCTACTGAAAGCTCCCCCAGCTCAAGTGGCCAAGGCCAGACCATTAGAGAGACAATAGATGCACCTCTGTAATTAACTTACGAAAGAACTGATATAAGACCTGAAAGCAGAGAGAGCAAGGAATAAGAGCTGAGCTGGAGAGGAAAGGAGAGGAGCAGCACCAAAGTGGGTTGATAAGGAAGAAGGGGAAAGAGGTGCCCAAGCAGAAGTTGCCCTGAAGCCCATGGGGAGATTGCAGGCTGTCCCCGTGTATCCCATGGAGAAGAAACATGGTGGAGCATCCCCTGAAGGCACCAGGAGGGGTGAATGTGGACCTGCAGCCCATGGACTTAGATCTGCAGCCATGGAGGACCCCGTGCCAGGGGACATGACTGCTCCCAAAGCAGCCCATGACTCTGTGGGAAGCCTATGCTAGAGCAATTTGCTCCTGAGGGATTTTATCTCATAGCAAGGACTCATGTCGGAAAGGTTCGTGAAGGACATTCTCCCATGGAAGAGACCCCATGGGGAAGCAGGGGAGGACTGTAAGGAAACCTTCTTCCTGAGGAGGAAGGAGTGGCAGGAACCACCAGACTGTGAACTGACTCTAAACCCCATCCCCTGTCCCCCTGTGCCACAGGAGAGAAGGAGGTAGAGAAATCAGGAACAAAGTAATTTGGGCCCGGGAAGAAGGGAGGGGTGAGGTAACATATTTAAGCACTGCTCTTTCTTTTGTCTGTGTCTTGTGTGCATTTAGTTAGTTATAAATCAAATTAGTATTAATCTTCCCCAAGTTGAGTCTGTTTTGCCCGTGACCATAATTGGTGGGTGAACCCTCCTTGTCTTTGTTTCGACCTACAAGTTTCTAGTAGTTGGACTTTGTCCTCTCCATCCCACCCTGTGTGTGTGTTGGTGGGGAGTGGAGGGTAAGAGAGTGGCCATGTGGCTGGTTCTTTGTTGTCGGGTTAGGACCAAACCATGACAAGTGCTCATACAGGGAACAATCTAAACATTTTGGTAAATTGCGTGACAGAAAAAAGGGAGATATTTTAAGATGGGAGTACAGGACTGACAGAATCCTCTTAGTGTCAAAATTGAGTCATAAATAAGTATGTCCTGCACTCCTTCACATCAGTTAGATCATCATCTAACTCTAGGAGGAAGTTTCAAGGCTGGCTGTGATTTATATATTCGTTTCCCAAATTGAAGCTTTTGTTTCCAGTTGAGATGCCACCATTCCTACCATTTGGAGTGGTGAGTGTATTGTCATTCCAGACTGTATGGACACTTGAGGAGACCCTGGAGTCACTACTTCTAAATGTTGCTGATGTTTCTTCATCTTCTTTTTGGGAAACCAAAGCACTTTCTACATTGAATTAAGAGTTATGCTGTGCCCTGACACTTCAGTCATATGAGGACTCTGTAAGCACATTTCCTAACAAGTATTTCTTTTCATTCCTTCTGTCCCTCAACACCATTGTAACAAAGTGTTAGCATCTTATCACTGCGGTCAGCCTTTGTGGTCCTAAACTAGGAGAGTGGCATAAAACTCAGGGAATTATAGAAAAGTAACATTAATCTCTTTAAAGCTTGAGTATGGCCAGGAGCAAGGACGGAAAAACCGGTTCCTTCCAGCTCTGGCAACACATCAGTGTCACACACAAGGCTATGGGATGCTGAGTGAATGAAAATGCCATTCAGTCTCCCAAAAACACTGTTTATTTTAGCAAGAAAGAAAAGACTGTAAAAAAGTTGGGAGAAGTTTTTTCTGTTGAGATCTGTGTTACAAGAAATTCGGGGCCCCTTCCCCTGAAACACAATTTAGGAAAATGAAATATTTGGAATTTGAAGCCGGATCAAATAAAGTCTGAAATAAGATGCGTGTTTTAACTAGTGATGATAATTAATTATAGGAGTTGCTTATCAAAGGATGTGCTAGATTTTCCACCACCTGCAATCTTTCAGCAAAGATTGGATATGTTAGTGATTATCTCTTGTTCAGCCAGAGGTTACAGGCAGTGTTATGCAGAAAATCAGATTAGAAACTCATAATGGGCCCTTATGGCCATAAAGGTACATGAAAGTCAATGGCACAAATTTGCAACAGTCAGTGATTTAGTTCAAGGCTGAAACTTCTAAATGCAGATTTCTGTTTTCCATTCTGAATGATGAAATGTCTGATGTGACAGGAGATGAATTCTGGCTGCAGTTAGACTGATGCAACTCCGGTAACTTCAGTGGAACTGCAGGATTTGATACAAGGACTTTTCAAATCTGTCTGTTTTGACAGAAGCATTATTGCCACTTAATCAAAAGCTTTTACCTTGAGAAGCTTGTTACCACAAGCATTTATTGTGAGGAGTGCACTTTCCCCCCACCCAGGGAAGAAAAAAAAAAAAAGGAAAGAAGCATTTTAAAATGATAAATTCACTTGACTGGTTTTACTATGTCGAACACATGAATCTGCTTTAAAAAGATATAAATATCTGATTCAGTAATAAAAAATGTGTCTCATAATATTCAAATTCGCTCTCTAAGGATCCTGATAAGTTATGAGAAGTGCTTTGTTTGAGAAGTTAGGATACCTCACTCTCATTCTTTCAAGTTGCTGTCCACCATACCAAGCAGAATCCCACAACTTTACAGGTGGAGCCACATTGCAGCTAGCGACACAGACAGATGACATATTTATTAGCTTGTCAAAGCTTCCTCTGTTTATGGAAGACTCACCCAGCTAAACAAAACAGTCTGCTTCCCATTGGCTAATTGAGCTGGCCCCTGTTGAGAGTCTCAGCAAAGTGCTTGATGAGGCATAAAATGATGATTAATTAATTTACTGCTCAGTTGATCATCAAACTGAGAGGTTTATGATTCTCACAGCGGTCAACACTCTCTCTTCATTGTGCAACAGCATGAGCAGCCTTCACTCTGGCCTGCTGCTTGCTGCCTTTGCTATGACCTGAGATATGGTGGCTTAACTCAGGGGAAACAGGGAAAAAATTAAGAGAAAAGTTGCAAAAGGGATGTACTCAGCAGCCTCTTTTAGAGAGGCCTGTGAGTGCCAGAACACTTCTCACAAAGGTGCTTTTCATATCTCAGCATTAATAAAAGTGACTTTGCCGGGCATGATTTTGGTTCAGTGGATTACCAGTTTCTTCTCTGATTGCATGGCTAAAAGTCAAAATTAGAATGAAGGTATATAGAGACAGGGCTTCACAGTTGCAGGTATAGGTGTATTAGAAGAGATCAAGATGCTAATACAAATACTGAGTGGAGTTGTCTCTTTTTTATTCCTAGAAATGCATTTTAGTAATTTAAAATTCCTTAAAAATATATATATATGAAAATTTAAAGAGTTAACAAGACACACTCTGTGCATGGTAGGCACCACATTTAAAAACATTATTCAAGGGGTATGTTTTTGCATTTGTGTCATCACCAAGTGTTTTTGGGTATGTTTTTGTGTGCCAACATTTAAATATTCACACTTATGATAATATTTTGACTAACTTGTCTCTAAAATTTTAATGTGGTGTCCAGGGTGTATTCCCAATGTGAAGACAACTAAATTATGCTTAGTTACAGTCATTTAAGTCTAGAGCAGTGCCAGGTGAATGAATATACATATAAGAAAGTGATTTAATCCTGTCGTTAGACAGGTATGTTTTATAGCAGCCACTTGGTCCAATTTTTCACTTGATCTTGGTGACAGGACATATTCATTGGCACAAGGACATGTGTATGCCAATGTATACACATTTAGAAGTTTCTTTTTTCTCTTTTCTCTAAGACCGTACCAGAGTTACCAGATGCACTGGAAGACACCAGAAAAGGTCTTTTAAATGTCTGCATGCCTGAGTGGGAAATAAATAGTTTGTCTGTATAATGAGAAGAGAGGGTCAGTTTGCAAATTAAGCTTTTCTGCAAATGTGTATAACCTGTCCTTAAACAGGATTATGGCTAGGGAAAAACAAAGCAGAAACTGAAGCTGTTTAATATGACTTTAGTCCTTTTATTCGTCTCAACAGAACAATGGGAACAATAACCAAGTGAAAGAGGAATTAAGTTAGTACAGTCAGTAGATGACTTATTTATGAACTATGTTTCTTTTTTGATTCAGCCTTCAGAAAACTTAAACTAGTTTAGATAAAGCAGAAGTCTCTTATTCTTTCTTTGACACAGAAGCCTAAGTTTGCACATTTACATAGAATATGCCATAGTGCAGGAAAAGAGCTCAGAAAGAAACAGAGCAGAAAATCAATAAATTCTGATAGAGCAGTTTGATGACAAGCAAAAAAACCCCAAACCAGCAACAAAAACCCACAACAGTGTGGAAGAAGTGTGGAAGATGTGAAATATCAACATGTTCCAAGAACTTGCACTTTAGTCAAGGAATGAAAATTCTCACCAAGCAAACTAAATCTCTAGATTATATGAACCTATTTAAATGACACACTTTTTCAAGTGCAACTTATTTATCTTTGGAAAAAGGCGTATGAAAAAGAAAAGAGCATAGATGAGAAATGACTTTCAGAAGATCTGGGAGAACAATGGACAAATATATTTAGTGTTAACACTCGTGACATGATGTGACAGAGTGGGTTCATGTTGACTCTCAGGTGTATAGAGTAGTCCTTAGGTGATGGAGGTTTTTTACCTCTAAAAATGGCACTATTGACATCGCGTATGTTGAATAAAAACGAGCTGTGAAAACAAATTTCAAAATCATGTTCCAGTCAGTGAAAAAGATCTACTGTTACCTGATGCAAGTTTTATGTTGGTATTTTCAGATTTTTTAAAGTGTTGCTGAAGACATCTTAGAAGAGTGATTATAGAATTTAGTAACTTGCCTGGAGAGAACTATAGGCAGCAGAAAAGGTAGACTTAACTCTGCCATGGTCAGATATTGATTGTTGGAAAGCTATGGTTCTTTTGGGCACAATTTATTCTACCTCTGTATTGCTACTCTCAGTAAAGAGTAGCTGCATAATGGAAGCTCTGCATCTCTCTCTTGATTGGATATTTTACATGAAAACTTTTCCTTTGCTGATCACTGTGATTTTTCCCCATTGTTCTACATAGTATCATGTTCTAAAATTCATCATTCTGGAAACAAGTCTGCTTTCTCTCATACTTCTTTTTATGGTCCCCTTCTGAGAGTCTGCATAAAGATACCTAGTGCTTCATTTTTATAGCTTCATAAAATGTAATGACAAAAAAAACATTAGGTAATATGGTTGACTACCTTTGAAACATGGGCTGTAGCATTTCACCTGGTTATCCATGCACTGAGCTGAATAATGTGCATTTGACTAAAGTGTATCTTCCAGATGGATATCTAGTTTTGATTTGAAGACATCAAAGGCCACTTCCCTGACAGTTTTGAAAACATCAAAGAGTACTGAGCTTGTGGAAGATAAAAGAAAAATGAGCTAATTGCCTGGATGCTAAAGGGAAATTTACAGCAAATATTTTGGTCCTATTCTGGCTTTTAAAAAATCTGGTTTACTGGAAAGACTGCAAGCCATTATTACACATATAAGTAAAATTAGCTTTCTTTTTTTAGATCCAGGCCTCACATGGTAGATGAACAGGTCCTGGAAAAAAAAAAAAAAAAAAGGTAAGATTTATCACAGTCTACCATTTGCTGTTTTTGTAAAGGACAGACTGAAGCAGAAAAAAAAATTATCTGGGTGATTTTGAATGCAGAATATATCCAACTCTCTTAGTTAAGTTGTAAACTAGGAAAAAACGAAAGGTAAATGGGAAGGGAAGGGAAGGGAAGGGAAGGGAAGGGAAGGGAAGGGAAGGGAAGGGAAGGGAAGGGAAGGGAAGGGAAGGGAAGGGAAGGGAAGGGAAGGGAAGGGAAGGGAAGGGAAGGGAAGGGAAGGGAAGGGAAGGGAAGGGAAGGGAAGGGAAGGGAAGGGAAGGGAAGGGAAGGGAAGGGAAGGGAAGGGAAGGGAAGGGAAGGGAAGGGAAGGGAAGGGAAGGGAAGGGAAGGGAAGGGAAGGGAAGGGAAGGGAAGGGAAGGGAAGGGAAGGGAAGGGAAGGGAAGGGAAGGGAAGGGAAGGGAAGGGAAGGGAAGGGAAGGGAAGGGAAGGGAAGGGAAGGGAAGGGAAGGGAAGGGAAGGGAAGGGAAGGGAAGGGAAGGGAAGGGGAGGGGAAGGGGAAGGGAAGGGGTCTAGTCATAGATCATCCATCTCAATGGGATTTATAACATACCTTTAAAGACTGTTTCCTCTTCCCTTCACACTCTGCCATAGTAAAATCAAGGTTTAAATAACCTCCTTCTGAGAAAGGATTTTTTTCTGTAACCTTACATATTTTTTTATTTTATATATATATATATATCTATCTCACATGTTCTACTTTTCTACTAGTACAAATGAATAATATTAAGAACTAATTTTCTGACTGACTCAATTACCTAGTAGCATTGTAGGGCAGACATTCTACCATGTAGAAAAATTTAAATTATCGTCAATGAAGCCTTTGTATCTTCTATTTGGCCTTTTTTGAAGATAATTCAGTTCTGTGCTTGCAAAATCATCTAATACCTTTTTGGGTTCTTGGACTGAAGTGTCCTTTAGAATTAATCATCCTCTGTAGTAGCTCGAGTCATCACCTGTTAACTGGCAGGGACAGAGGACCACTTGATGGCTTGGAAACATTTCATAACAACAATTTTGAGAACCGATTGAATTACACTGTTGAAAGCATTCTCAAATTGTTGAAAGCAGAATAAAGAATATTTAAAAACTGAAATAACATTTCACAGAATGAAAGTACATGGCACTTCAAACCGAATGAGAATACTTTCCTAACAGCATGGCTGAGAAGAGTGTAAAATACTTTTCTTACATGTTTATCTCATAGATTCACCCCAATGAACTATTACTCACTGTAACAGTTAGAAAAAGAAACTAAAATGAATGAAGAGTTTACCTGGTTTGCCCCAGTACTTACGAGATTTTTATCTTCATCGAATGTGAATATTTCTTGGATCTAACAGGTCACCATAAAGGTCCAGGGAGAGTTCACAGTAATTACAAACATCCTTTGGCTACTCACGTTCTTCTGGTGCTAGGTTCAGCCATGGACCCTGGACAGCTCCTGGGAGAACAGGCTGCCTCTGGACCTTTCCCAGGCTATGCTCCTACCGCACTGCCATGCCAGTGTGGTGAAACCATGAAATTTTATCAGATAGCTTTAACAGCTGATGGGTTTGCCACTGAACATAGCATCTAGTGGGTTGAAAAAAATACACTTCCTTATTCACTCGACAGAACTATTTATTCCTTAAGAAGGTTAATCTCATTAATTGGCCCATTAAAGCTGGTACTGGAAGGAGTGGCAGAGAAGAAAAGGCAGCAAACAGCTCAGTCTGACTTGCAAAGCACTGGGGTTAAATCCATAAAGACAGAGCATGCATACTGTCAGGAAGAAATGAGTAGGATGGACAGGATTAGGTTAGAAGGGAAATGTATTACTGTTTTTATAAATAACTGATCTTACAGAGATCTGGAAAAAAAAATCATAATAGAGGTGATCCTGCATAGAGCTTACTAAACAAAAATTATTTTTCATATATTCATGAACTGACCTCCTGAATCTGACACATTCCTTTTTCTTTGTGTATTCCTGCATTGAATCAGTAGGAAATCATTACCTGAAACTAAACATATGGCACATAAAAAGTGGTGTAAAATCAAATAAAAGTATAAAAATCTATTAATTGACATAGATTTTAGGTCATCAGATGATATGTCTACTTGCACAAAGCATTTCTTTCTGCATGGACTTTTCCAGTCTTCTTAGTCACTTCCAGTAAGATTTTCAGAATAAGAATGACATTTGAAGACTACTACAAGACTACTTCATCAGTTTATTTCCCTATTTTTGTTAAACAATATCAGTCCTTGGACCAGGACCTCACTTAGAAAGGCACAACACAGTACAAAATTCTGTTTTGTCAGCCATAAAAACTCAATATGTTATAGGTAAAATATAACTGCACATCTTCCCGCCCATTAATGGACAGAGGGTTTAATATGGAAATGTTTGCTTTAAAAATGAGTAGCTTACTGTGACAGATCAAGACTGCTACCCTAACAGTTAAAATGCTTGACAGCTTTTCATTATATTGTCCTGATGATCCACTTGTAATTTCAAGCAGATTTGTTTTTTATGCTTAGTTTCAGGAAACCCGGAAGTTCCCTCACACAACCACAATAAGAATTAAATATGTGTAGCTCAGCAAAAAACACCTTGACTAACATCAGATTAAAAACTATTGACTTTGAAGCAGACCTTATAACGGTCTTCCAGTGCCTGAAGGGGGCCTACAGGAAAGCTGGGGAGGGACTTTTTACAATGGCTTGTAATGGGACGACAAGAAGTAATGGATCAAAACTGGAAGAGGGGAGATTTAGGTTAGACATTAGGAAGAAATTCTTTAGTGTGAGGGTTCTGAGACACTGGAACAGGTTACCCAGGGAGGTTGTGGAAGCCCCATCCCTGGAAGTGTTCAAGACCAGATTGGATGGGGTTCTGAGCAACCTGGTCTAGTGGGAGGTGTCCCTGCTCATGCAGGAGGGTTGGAACTGGATGATCTTTAAGGTCCCTTCCAACTCAAACCATTTGATGATTCTATGATGACTCTATGGTAAGTTAGGTACTCTTACCATAATATGGCCTCAAGCTGAACTTCTTCTGTGGATTTTTTTTTCTTTGTTTCACACTTTCTCTACTTTTTAAACCACAATTAAAACTAAAAATCCTGCAATTTTGGTAAAGTCACTGTCCTTGGGCAGTGTCCTAGGTAGCATTTATCAAAACTAGACTTCTATACTTGTCATATTGCAAATTACTATAAATTTTAAAATAATTGATGTGAATTCAGTTAGACACTGGGTTAGATTGCTGAGTTTTTGGAAAAGCAGACTCAGAAACTATGAATCATAGTTCAAAGATCAAAATAGTAAATTTAAGCTTAACTTATGCCTATAAAACTTTTTGCCACCATAAATGCTTATATGCTATTCCTTGGCTTTTCCATGATCCATTGAAATAGAACAAAAAGCCTCAATGATCTTGGTTAAAATAAATTAGGTACCAAAATTATTCTCAGCTTCAAATTAATTTTTACCTGCATATACTGTGAGCAAACAATCACCATAAGTTTCGGGAGAGTGAGTAGGGATTGAGAATTATGACTGTATGGAGCAGAGCTTGGCTATGCTCTACCATCAGAGGCACTGATAGTTTTGTAAAAACAAGTCTTAAAAGGCCTATCAAAGCCAATGAAATAAGAACACAAATAACACTGTAAATTGAAAAGAATAAGTGTAGTGTTTAATGAACACTTATTGACCAATAACCTGCAACTAATGTAACTATAGATTTTTACTTTGTCTATTCATAGCTCTAAAAGGCAGTCATTTGAAGCTGTACAGACACTAGAGTGAAGTGATGGTTAACAGAAATACATTTCATTAAAAGCTAAATTAAATAAGACTAAATTGGAAATAGATGAAAAAGTCTGCTTAGTTTAATATACCCTTCGCTACTTGTACTGTTCAGTCTTGATGGTTCTTTAGCATGTAATGTGGGGAGGTCAAAATCTGAGGGTTATTTTTTTGCCATTGCCAGCATTTCTACCAGAAACAGCAATTTTAGCTTGATACTTTTTACAAATAACTTGTAACCTAGCAATGCCTTGTAATGAGTAAGCAGCTGACCTTCTAAAGCCATCCAATAACAAGGACTGTGCATTGCAAACTGTACACTCTTTATGTGGGGCTGAATTGGACAATCTATATTTACACTGGGTGCTATCCCACCATGGATAGGAAATGTTTTAAGTAAGAAGTATTTAGAATGATTGGTTTCCTGTCATTCTATATCCAGACCATTAAATAATCTTCAATAGCTCAATTTCAGCAAGAATTAAGGGGAGGTTAAAATCTGAAGATGTATCCATAGGAAAGATCTTTTAGACCATATACTTCAGGCATAGCTTTTCTATTATGACATAAACCACTGATCACAAACGCAAGACATACTACACATTCGTCAGATCAAATTGCATTGTTTTAAACTCTTAAGGTAATAAATTTGATTCAGATGTTGTAGCTCTGAATAATTCTTCCTTATAATTTTTTAATTTCTCATATAATTTTGTATAATCTCAGTTAAATATGAAAACCATGAAGCACAACCAGGCGTCATATGTGTTACCAAATATTTTAATATCAGATGTGGTAAAAGAAAAGAACTACCTGGAGACAGCAATGCAATGATATGCTGATGATGGAGCCACTTGTTGAAATAATTGGCATTTTTAATACACTTTAAATTTAACTTATTTCAGTGAACTTTAAGTAAAATGTTTATTTCTCAGCAATAAAAACCAAAAGCTGAAGAAAATTACTTCATACAATCAACTATCAAAATTAGTAACAAACAAATATTGTTTGGGAGTGAGACCCAGATCCAGAAAAATAATTTTGTCCCCAAACAAAGTCTGGCCAATGAATGGAATACACAGCCTTGAGTAACACTTTTGGGGTTGCACCCTACTGAAAGACAGGACAATTTTTTCCTCTTCTTAATTATTTTCTTTGCATATTATTGCTGTGTGGAGTGTCTGTGTGAGCCTGCCAAATGTATGTGGCTGACACATGAACCATCCTTGGGCCTACAAGGCTCTGGCATACTTAGAAGGGTTTGATATGGAGGCTTTTTTCCCCCTAAACTTGCAAAATGGCAATATGGAAAGCAGCTTGGGTTTCTCAGGTCATATAAATTTGTCTTGCTATGTGAAAGAGAAGTTAGGCATCTCTGATGAGTTCAACAAAGCAGAAATGCAAGCATGTGCTGAATATGTAGAGGCAGAGTGCCTCAGTCTGCCAACAGGGAAGTCAAGTTATAACTTCTCAGCAGCAGAACAATTGATAGGGGCACCTTACTTTGGATTCCTAGGACTTGTGGCTTGGAACTTGCTCTCTTGATTATTAAAACAACAAAAAAATTCATTTCTTATTAACACTTTGAAACAAAAACAAAACCAGGTATAGGACAGGCAAAGCCCTGCTCTGAATTCTCTTGTTATTGGTGTTACTCTAAGGATTCAGAGATAAGTATTAATGTGTGTTGATATAGCACATCAAGCTCTAACAAAGAGCACTTTTTCACACCAGTCATCATGCCCTTTTGAGAAGACGTAAAAATATTAGAAGACTTAGGATTTGGGTACACCATCATTCTAACAGTGAGGCTGGCTGTGGGACACTTGTGACATCATTTTGGAGTAGGCAATGAGCACCTGGAGATGCTCAGAGGATAGTCCAAGCCAGAATCTCTGAGGCATGTCTCCACTGCAGCTGTGTTAGAAGAGATGATCAGTGTATCTATCCTTATGGTAGCTACAGTAGCTTGTTTGCATTTTTTGAGGGTGAAGAATGAGGCAGGATTTCAGAGTTACTTAATGAGGCTGACTCCCAGTACTCACACCATGCGGGGGAAAGGAGGAGTAAGTGCTTTTGAAATTCCCGTAAGACACTTGTTAGCTTCTTGGAATTCTAAGCATAGAAATGAGAAAAATGTAAAGAAACTGTTTGCAAACTGCAGCAAATAATACAAATTTTAAAATACACTAACATTTTAATAAAATTATTTGTCTTATTCAGTTGAAACAATATTCTCTGCATTCTGACTCGAAGTATTACTTAAGTTAATGACCTCTTTCATTAAGCCTATCCATTTTCACTACTTGCTGTTTTAGTTCCCCTAAAAAGAGGGAAAGCAGAGACCTACCCAGGTTGTTCCTCTTTGCCAAGGCAACTGCCACAGGGACCATGGCAGACACTATAACTCTAAGGACTATCATGACAGGTACACTGCTCTTTGTTTCAAGGGCAATGCAGGAGATCTGCAGGACTTGGGAGCTTAGATCCCATTTAGTGGCTCCTGGGGCTGGCTAACTTCAGGCTCCAAGGCACAGTATAATTCAAGATTCATTGGATCAGAAATGAGAATTCAGGTGTCCTGTTTCTGGACAAGTCCTTTGTCCAGTAGGTTAAAATAATTATTTTTTTTCCCTCCAGCCCAACTAACATTGATTTGTCTTGGCAAACATAGCTTCCACTTGCCTAATGACAGAACATTTACCCCAGGATACCCTAAATAATAATGAATAATTTTGGCTTTCACTTGAGAGCTGAAAAGTGCTTTGGTAGAGACTGGGAGTAAAAGCATGCCAGTGAGGTGACTGTTGTTGTCCCATTGCATAGCAGGAGATGACTACCACCTCTGCATCCCTAAAATCTTGTATGAATGAGCTGTCTTATATGCCTCAGTGTATAAGGAGATTCTGTGATTCTGTGATTTCTGATACATCAAACCCCAGAGAAGGGTGGGTTATCCCTCAGTTATTTATAGTCTGATGTCCTGAATTACAGGTTCTCTATTCAGTACCTAGTATTATCCATTTCTGATGCAGGGGATTGTGGAAAGAAATTTCCATGGATAACTCTCCTTCTCAGAAACTAAATTCTATCAGGGGGAGAAATAGTTTCCTGGCCCAGCAGGTAAAGCAGAGAAAAGCCATTATAAATTTACTCCGGCCCCAAGACTGGTCTTGTCTCCAAAGCATATCCTGCATTCTTTTTTTCCAAGTGTATTCAGCTGTAATTTGGCTGAGTGCTCCAGATTCCTCTCTTGCCTTGTGTCTGTAAGCAGCTAGTTTTAACATCTCTTCAGATAGCATGCTAGCACTTGAGATCTTGTTCTTAGGCACCTGTTTCTCCATCTTTAACCAGATCAGGATCTCAGGGAGCTGGATTTCCCAAGCCTGCTAGGTAACTAGATATTGGACATCCCTGGTTTCATGATACATAGACTGCTTATGATTCTAGCCCGAAGTGCTTCTCAGAGCAATTCCCAAGGTGGTGAAACTTGGAATAGCTCCCCTCAGAGCCAGACAGACACAACAAACTTATAAACCAGGAAGCTTGGAGAAATGTAAGTCTTTTTAATGAAATAGGTCTTTTTATGCACAGACTGCTTTCTTGGGGTATTTTCTGGTGGTATAATCTTATTTGACAATAATCCTTACACTGATAAAAGGAGCTTTCAAGAAAAAGAAAGAACAAACAGCTTTTAAAATCGGATACATGAAGATATAAACAACATAAGGAAATTAGAACTCAAGGTGAGCTTCAAGGCATGAGGAGGTGGAGGTGCAGGGAAGGGAAGCAGTGAGCAATGGCAGTGATTGAAGAAGGGAAACTGAAAGGAATCACAGGGCACGGACTTCCACACAAGCTTCTCTATAAGGCTCCACAAAGCAGGTGTTGGCCTGCCCCCTCCCCAGCAGCCCTCCTCAGGGTTATAAAACCATGAGTGCTTCTCTATGGCTTGCCCTTTAACTGTTCAAAAGGGCAAAAATCTGACATCTTTACACCATTACTATATGTACAGAAGATGGAAGTGCACAAAATGTAGGTTTTACTAGTACTGTAGACCTAATGTGAGGCAAATATTAAACCATGGTTTGTAAAGCTTTAACTTTATTTTAATGTAAACAGTGGAGTTATGCACAGCTGTGAATATACACTTTGTCTATTTTGTCCATATGGTCCCAAGGGAGTCAGTCCAACATCAAATTCCTTAGGACAAAACTTCCACAAGAGATTTATTCACAATAATTCATAGATAATTTTACAATATTGTTTCCCAAAGTGTGCACTAAATATTCAGAATATAAATCATATAGAAATATATATATAGAAATATATATAAAATAAAATATATTCAAGATAAAATTTATTTAAATTATTAAAATTAATTTAAATTCTTAAAATTCTGAAGGACTGTTTAGTTTATGAAAGTGCTTCTCATGTCCTTATTGCTTAATGACTCCAGTGAAAAATTGCTTTCCACCACAGACTGGTGTTGCCAAAGCACCATTGAACCACAAAATCCTTAAACTTTTCTTACTGTTAAGATTATGCCTCACTTAGAAAGGTATATGAAAAAAACAACACACCCGAAACAGATTACTTTAGCAGTGTACTCCAGAGATCTATAAAAATATAATAATACAAAGCTAGAGCAATACATAATGAAGCTAACCTGCAGATCAAGAAGACTATTCATGGAGAACACCCTAGTAATTCTTCTTTGTCTCGTGTTCTAAAGAGAATTCTACCTCAAATGCCTTCAAAGAACAAATCTAACATAATGTAACATACAGGAAGAGGCACTTAGGAAGCCTAAATCAAGTCACTTAGGACTTCATTGGTCATCTCTGACTTAAATTCCTCCAGGGAAGTAAGCAACAACAAGATTTCTGCACTAATAGAAAGTGTTTGCATCTTCTTTTCAGAAAGACACAGCAGCAAGTTCTTAATGTTGAATATTATTAAGATTTAACCTTATTAAAAAAATGCAATCAAAATAGGGATATTGATCACTGATTTATCCAAAACAAGCTCTACTCACGGTCCTAGCTGGGGTAGATTAATTTCTACACCAGTGATTCTTCTGCTCCTCTTACGTCACAGTACGACAATCATCATTTTACTCTTCTGAAAGGCTAGGACCATTTCATTTTTAAAGCAGATATTAAGTATCTTTCTGATGTGTAAATATTTGTAGTGATTTTGAGGAATATTTTTAATTCTTGAAGTAGTTTTCTATAAAAAGTCTTGTGTGTATACATGTATGTTTGAGTGTATGAATATATTTAAAGTTTAAAAGGACAGAAGTAGAATAAGATGTCTCATATTTTATGAACAAAATCCACCTTCTGGTACAAGCTAAGCTAACATAATATATTCTGCATTA
Organism: Hemiprocne comata; assembly: GCA_020745705.1. Taxonomy (NCBI): domain Eukaryota; kingdom Metazoa; phylum Chordata; class Aves; order Apodiformes; family Apodidae; genus Hemiprocne; species Hemiprocne comata. The sequence goes on along the minus strand of CM036587.1, from coordinate 96,532,769 downwards.
TGTATTCTGTGTGTGTGTATTCTGTACATTTATTACTTATTTATTGTTATTTCTAAAATCTGTGCTTTTTCCTTGGTGTCTTAAAAATAAGTGTTTTCAACTGAGCATGATATGAAAAAAATGGGCCTTGTTTGTGGTACCAGGATTATCCATTAGAACCAAACCTAGGGTTTTTTCCATATGTGAGTTTGAGTTAAGGATGTGGCATCTTCCTAACAAGGGAGGTTCAGACTCTTTTTTCTTCTGTAGGTACCCACCAGAGGGAGAAAAAGAGAATTATGGTAAGAACTGGCTGGCATTACTCATAAACAGCAAAAAAGCAGAGTGAGTGAAGAATTTTTCAGACATTTAAATAGTCGTAGAAGCACTAATGTGCAAGGCATCCTGTATCTATTGGAATTGTTTTCTATACACTTTAAAAACATCACAAATGCTTTATGGACAAATATTTACACTTATGCCTGTGTACATGTATACTGGTATATACAAACAAAAGTATAGATCTTGACATATATGTTTGTCTCCTGCGAACACTTTAGAAAGTAAAGTAACTAGCAAGAGTGAGTAGTTAATCAGAAAACCCACATGAGTACTGCTGAATATGGAGACTGTGTTCTTAATTGCAGTTATGCAGCCTGACAGTCTGATTTTAACTTTTACGTATGCACAATTAACTAACAGCAGGATCATCCCATCCTTCAGCCAGTCTGGTCAGCTGCCCAGAGATGCTAAATCAGAGGGGTGGTGTGCCTGGAGCACTTTCCAACACTGTTTCTGTTTCATTGGTTGTTAGCTACTCACATATAAGGCAGAGGATTGACAACATTGTTTTTTTCCCTGTAATGATCAAAACAATTTGGGGCAGGGCTGGGTAACCATCCAGGCACATTGGGACGGTTATATGTCAGATATTCAATGTTGACAAGAAACAAACTTCATATCAATGAACAACAGGCCTGAGTAATAAACAGAAAAGACAAAGAAATAGATGGAATGTTAGAAAAGGATTATTACTGCTGGGGATTGGAAATGTAATGCAGAAGGAAGCCTCAGGACGCATCCCAAAAGCTAATATAGACATTCTCAGAGGTTTTATGTGGCACGATAAAAATGTTGACACAGTATTTGCAGCAAAACTGAGCAGAATTCAGTCTTTCTAAAAACTAATCCTGTGAACTAGTCACAAGGTTATCCCTGTCATTTTGTTTTAGAGGTATATTAAAATACATTGAGCTGATTACTTGGGTAGACATTGGTTCTTATTAGGTGACTGAAAATGCCGAGTCAAAGAGAAGTAGCCTGAGCCATTTGTGAATTATGACAAGACTGGCATCCAAAAGACTTTGGAAGGGAATAATTATGAAATGTCTGTCATTTCATCGTAACAGTCTGTCTTCAATCAAAGCATGTTGTAAATAGAAGTGTTCAGAAATTATCAAAGGAAACAAAGTTTTGTCAAAAAATGCTACTTCATCCAGTCTGAAGTTTTTCATTTAAAACATCTTGGGTTCAATGACGTTTTAGCAAACTCAAGGCAGAGTTCAAAGAGAACCCTGCCTGGATTCCTGCAGAGTCTGGCTGGTCTACGGACATTGGAAACAGCCACTACAGGTCAGATCAAAACTAAATTAAAAAGAAACTTCCAGTGAACCTGGAATCCCAGTTTTGGGCCAGCTTTGCTTATGAGGTATTTTTACTGCTATTTAAAAAAGAAAACTTTGTATTTAAAAACTACAGCTCAGGAGGGTGGTTTTTTGTAAAACAGATTTTTGTCTTCAAGAAGACTCACATAAGCTATTTAAAATTATAAGAATGTGATTAGAAATGCACATTGTTCTTCCTCTATAATCTGTAAGGAGGCTCTGAAACACATTAGCCTAAAACTGACTTTTTAGGAACATGTGCATTAAATATATATATGTGTATATATATAAAATAAAGTTCCTAGTGACACAGATGCCTTGCAACACTTCATTTGGTATATTTGGTGACTTTTGAAAAAAATAACTGTCATAGTGTTCATTACCCAAGTGTAAAGTGAAAAAATAAATTAATGCACACATAAGGTGTGAATGAAATAATTTTACTTAAATATGTTCAGGGTCAGTGTCTATTCAAGGGATAAATGTCTAAAATTTCAAAAGAAAGTTCTGTATATCTCCACTCCTTTACGCTGATTTCAGGTATTTCTTGCTACCATTAATAAAGTGATTTAAGTTTGTAATGTATATGGAATATGTATATAACAGAAAAAATATGCATATTTAAGTATCCAAATTACTAGTTAGATATTGAGAAATACAGAGTTCTTGGTGTTAATAACAATATTGAATTATGCAGAGAATAACATTACAAATATTTTGGGTTTTATTTGCTAAAGTAAGTAGCAATCACATCAAGCGAAAATTATTTACATTTCTTGTTTGTATGTTTCCTGGCTCAGATCATAATCATAGCACAATCATGCTAGAATGTAAAGAGAGACAGTAGACCAGCTGAAGGGTACACACCCAAGCAAATGCTTTAGAATTATCATCTTGTGCAATATACTTAACACTGTTTTTAAAGTTCATAAAAGTTTTAAAATAATTTTTGACATCCAGAATTGTTTCTGAGTCCTTCTGTCTGTACTAAAAATAAGAAAACTTTTGTGTTTCTTATCAACTTATTTGAAAGAAGAATCCTATTGAAAACTAAACTAATTTCAGTTACATGCTGAAGTGATTGTGCTAAAGGGTCTTACTGTATAAATGGAGCACACAAGCCAAAAACAATACAAACGTTTAGCTGCTGGCTTTAGCCAGTCTCTTTCAGTGCAAATCATAATTGCTTTAGGACTCTCTGAATCCACTTTTGAATTCAAAGCTTCAGACAAATAATTGGATTTCCTGAAAACATGCTGAGCTATGTTGCTCTCCCTGTCTTGTTTTATGTCCTCAGGGCTCAAGTCTCTGCTTTATATCAAGCTGCACCTAGTAGGCTAATTGGAGGGATGGGTAGATCACTCTGCATTAACATGTCCATCTGTATTAAATAAAATCTCCTCAACAGTCTTTATCATCTTCAACAGAATTATCACTTCAGAGTTGAAGAAACAGGAAATCAAGTAAAAATGGCTGTGTAATTTACCAATGGCTGGTGTACCTTAGCCATGTAGACCTATGATCCAAGCCAATTATATTCTAGCTGACTTATTTTTACAGTACTTTGACATTGTATACTCACTTAATGTGTCTCATTGACTGCAGGGCAGCTCTAAATATGCTCTGGGCTATCTGCCTAGACATTTCTTGCTCTAGGTAAAGTACAGTTGAAATACCATTTGAGTTTGATCTGCAGGGATTGTAAATATGTAGTATCAAAGACTAAGCTCTTCAGTTTCCCAGTATTGTGACAGGTGTACAAAAGATAGCTTATTAACAAATGAGGTGTTTTTTTTCATTGTTGATATTTAGCATTAATAACATGTAATAAGCTGGTGATGTTTTTTTTCCCTCACGTGTGCAGAAAAAGGATAATCAAGTTAAAGTTACTGCTAAGACAAAAAACTTTCCATTGCCTATGAAATCTCTAGAGTCAGGTTTGCACTAGGAGTTCTCCTGGCATAACTATGTTTGCTCAGAGTCTGAAAAATTTGCATTTTCTTGCTGACCTCACTGTGCTGAAAAACACTAAAACCCAGCACTGCGAGCACACAGTATTGCACTAAGAGAGGTCTGGATGGCTTTAGTTTAGATATTCAATGAAATAGCATAACAGCATTGATAGAAATTGTTTTATTTCAGCACCAGTTTGATGGTACTTTTCATCCTTCAGCATACTACTTGCAATCTCCTTTGTTACAGCCACCACCTCTACCTCTTTCCTCTCTTTGCTGTCCCGAGCACAGCAGAAGATGGAGATACCTGTCTAGTGTTCACAGTAAGCAACTATCTTCCATAATATCTGTCGGTTAGCTAATGGGGTTTGACTTACAATTCTGGCTCTTTAGAGGATTTTTTTCAATTTAAAAAAAAAATTATTATTATTTTATTATTATTTTTTAAACAGTTGTGCTCTTGGATTCTATTATATTACACTTACTGTCAGCACAAACCATTTTGAATATCTGGAAAGGCCGTCAATACTGCAAAGAAGCCTGCATTAAAATATTACTGTGCAGAAACATATCTAACTGGCCATCTTTTCCATGTCGTTGCTCTTCTGGTCTGGGTCTGCATGAGTTTAAAGTTGGTTTTGTCTCCTATGGTTTGTACCTTTATTTGATAGATATCAAAAGAACTGTACTGGATAAGACCAGAGGACTAGTGCCAGGATCCTATCTTCTGGCAGTGGACAGGAGGAGGAGAATGGATAGTGCCACCTGCTTCCCATGAGACATCAGCAAACCACCAGTCACTCCAGGGCTTACCATATGCTCTAGTCAAATTCTGAACAGATTTACCAGCATAGTCCCACCACTGACCCTTTGGAACGCTGTATGTTACTTCTCTCCATGTTAATAACTAACCATATACACTTACTTTCTCTGTCACGTCTCATAGCCACTTTTACCTTTGGGAGGACTTTCTTTATTCTGCTAAGATTACTCAGTTTCCTTCACATCTTGCCTGATTCAGGACTTCATCCTCTGAGAGATCCTCAGCAAGCTTTTTTTGGCTCTGTGGAGGATCCTTGCTCTTGGTTTGGCACAGCTGGTGTATTGTTACAGTATCTGCCAATTATGGATGGATCTTATTATTGGGGTTAAGTTCTAGCCCACCCATCCTCACCATCATTTGAAGAAATATAATAATTTCAACAAACATCAATGGCCATTCCAGCTGACCATTTATTGTGGCGTGACCCATAAACTATCGTGTTGCAAATGGTCAAAAAAACATACCCACCTGTGGTGATGTTAGCATTTTCTTTGCAATGTGGCATATAACCAGGAATTCAGTTATGTCTGGTGTTTTGGTTTGAGCCAGGGTGAAGCTCTTTGCTGATTTTTTTTTGTTTTCAGTGAACTATTTTAGCAGTGCCAGTGGACTGATAACAACCAAGGTCACTTCTGACTGTCTGCAGCCTCCCCCCCTACGGGAAAGCAGATTAGACCGAAGGCAGGATCAGCAAATCAGAATATTCCCTTCTCATAAGATTTTCTCTATTTGGCTTTCAGTATAGGTTAAGACATCACAGAAGTCAAGCCTTTCTTTTTCCTTTTCCACTCACTTTTCTGCTTACTGTCGCTTCTATCTCCCTCTCTTTGGCTCTCTCTCTTTTTTTTCCATTTTTCTTCCCAGCCGACACCCGAGGGCCCCGTCCGTGCGCCCGGACACTCCCCCCTTCAGCTGGGAGTCACCAGGGAGAAGAGTTGCTGTGAGAGTCGCTGGGGGAGGAGGGAGGGGATCAGGTGTTGCACATCCCTTTACAAATATATATATTCCCTTATCACTAATAATTAAAATCAATCTGTCTCACTTTTCAACCCAGAAAGCCTCTCTTTCTCATTTTTTCTCCCTTTTTCCCTACCTTAGGGGAGGAGGGGGAGGGGGTGAATCGAGAGTGTTCCAACTCGGTGCCAAACTGTGACAGTGTGGTAATAGAAAAGTTGGCCAAAGCTGAAATTAAATCTGAATATTAAATGGAGTATAGCATCTTCCATCTTTTATAGCTGATACCTTTCTTCAGAAACCAAATTTAGTCTGATGAAGAACTCCCCTGTGAACAATGTAGGTATAACCATTGAAGACTAGTCTGCAGTATAATATGCAATTACTCTATTGATGTCCAGGTAAGGGGTATTAAGATGAAGTTGTGAATAGCGACATCTGAGTCAACACAGGATGATTGGCTCACAGAATAATTCAGGTGGGAAGGGACCTTAGGAGGACTTTGTTCCAAACTGCTGCTCAAAGCTAGCGGTCAGACTGGGTTGCTTGGGGTTTTATCTGCTCTTAAAAACCTTGAAATGATCAAGGATTGGGCTTTCACAGGCTTTGCTTGACTGAACCTCTTCTGTTCTAACTTATGCCTTTGGCTCTCATCCTCCAGCCATGCACCATTGAGAAAAGTCTGGCTTTATCTCCTCAAAAAGTTCCTCTTAGGTGCTGGAGCTGGTGCTGTATCCCCTCAATGCTGCCTCTTCCCAAACTGAACAAACCCTATTGCCTCAGCCAATCCTCAAAGGGCAAGGGCTCCAGCCTTTGACTACCTTGGTGGTCCCCATGCTGTGCCTATTTCATTCAATAAGCATTTTTATTTTCTGAGCCCAAAACTGGATTCAGTATTCTAGATGGTGCAAATGATTGCTTCCCTTATGCTACTGGCTATAGTCCTGTTACTGTAACCCAGGATACAGATGGATAGATACATAGATAATAGCCCAAGATAGTGGAAATATCTGGACTATGACTTCAGAGGCTTGGTTGTGCATGGCATGAACCCTTTAGGACAGGGAAATCACTGCTTGGCTTTTTCAGAAACAACAGTATGAGCAGACAGTGGCTGTATGTTTCAACCGGTAAAACCACTTCAGTCTATAGAGATCTCCAAGTCATGCACTTTGATGAATACCTGATGGGTTAGGAAATATTTCCTGCACAAACACAAGTTAAAGGTTCATTGTGACTAGCAACCAAAGTCAGAAGCAGTCAAACACAACCTGAGCTGAAACGATGTGTGCTTAACTTTGAATATTGCCAGCCTGATTAATGTGGAATTCTACTCAGAAAAGTGAATTAGTTATAAAGTCCCTCTATGCCTGTTTTCTGCTCGATCAGATTTTCCTTCCCATGGGATTTCTATTGAAAGAAAATAGGTAAGGACACTGTTTCAAATTCCATCTACAAGCTGAGATCCACCTGCTTGAGAAGCTGAAGTCATCTGGCATACAGAACAGGTTTTGTGGGAGAGACTGTGTGGCTGCTTAAAATATGATCAAACACCCTTCACAATGTGCCAGTGGTAACTGCTTGACTGGCATAATTCTTTTTGGAAGTATTTGGTTTTACTCTGGAGTTTGGCTAGGTTAAGGGAAACGCTTATACCCAAGACACAGAATCTTGGATTATGATTAAGTTTTCATTTAAAAAATTGTTTTTAAACCTCATTCTTTGATGTTAAAGATGGAAATGCAAACATTTTCATGACACTGCAACATGTTAGCAAGACTGCAGTCTGGAAGGAACCCTCAAACCTAATGCCTCTGTTGGAACAAATCAAGCCTAAGTGACACTTAGGGATGAGGCTGCTTGGTTTAGTGAAGAGACTGGATTGTCCTCATTGGTGTGATGTGAAAGCCCGCAGGGCTCTGCTCTTTTGCTTTCTCATGACCTTGTGTAAATTACCATTTTATGACCATTCTAGGCAGGGACAGTTAACTGCTTTGTCAGGAAAAAGATGAGTTTCTCCTAGATTTCAGAAAAAAGTTGTTGGCTTCACATCAGAATAAACATGTTGCGGAGTCCAGATGCCTGCAGCCAGTTATTATTTAAGCAATAAAATCCTTAAAGTCTTTTGGCATCAAGCCTTATAGCTTTTGTGGGAAAGGAAGAAGTTATACTATTTTCCTTCTTGCTATTTCATTTATATCACAGAAATGGAATGTCTTTCACAGTTGATTGTATGTACTTTTGTAATTCGTAGAAGTAAAGCCAAAAGGCCCCCATGATTCCTAAATGTTCTGTAGCCAAGCCTCTCCCAAGACTCTTCCAAAACTTACTAGTACACTGTTCAGGCCAGAAACCCAGTACTTGCCAGTTACCCAATAGAACACGTGCCTGTACTGCTGAAGTAAGAAGGAGCCACCTTTGTCTTCCTAACAGGGATGTCTTTTATAAACCTTTCTTTAAAGTATTTACAAAGACTTTTTGTTAATCTAATGCCCTTTGGGTATTGAGACTAGCCATACGTATGTCAGCCACCACTAACTTTTTGCTTTCAACAGTAGGATAGTGAGAGGAATGTTAGAAAGTGTAGTTGCTTTGCAAGGGACAGCCTCTGGACCTGAAGAATGACCTGAGACCTGGGGATATTGCCTTAAATGAAGGGACTAATAAAATCTCAATCTATTGTATTCTTCAATGATGGGAGGTAACCTTGGGACATGCATGTGGGAAAGATTTTAAATTCTTTAACCCATTGGAAAAATTTGTAACAGGTCACAGTTATTAGAGCTTGAAATGACACAATTTGAAGTTAGAAGTGTTTGGAGTTTTGGTGTTTTTTTGTTGTTTTGTTTGTCTGTTTGTTTGTTTGTTTTTTTAATAGTAAAGATAATTAATTGCTTGAGGAACCCTCCTCAAGCTGTAGTAGCTCTCAATTACTTGAAGTCTCTTAAGCATGCTCTAAGAACCCTGAAGTAGTAGATCCAACTGCATAAGAACTCACGATCTAATAAAAGGTGGTAGAAATTTGTGAGGTTTCCCTCACAAGCTTTCAGGTAAGAGACAGTACACTAGCTTTAGGGAAGCAACAATGCAGTAGGCAATGCAATGTCAGGAATTATAAAGAGACAGAGATAGTAAACTAAGGTGTAATCGATAAAAATGAAGGTATTGTACAGATAGGAAAAGCAGTCAGTGCAAGCCCTGAAAGCAAACTTGCAGAGATGACTGCCCACCAGATGCTATCAGGATGGCATGGAAAGGGCACAGCAGAAATGGCAGTCCTTATGCACTGGGAGACTAGTGTAGCACTGGGACACAACATCCTGAGCAACTGTAGAGACTCCCTCCTAAGAAGTCTGCAAAACTTAGCTGTACCTGCTCTGTTATTGACTGTTAGTCAGCTTTCAGATGGGGGGCAGTGCTGAGCACTCACAGACTTCTCTCCACCGAGGTTTCTGTAGCAGTTATTCTGTGACTCCAGCTGTATCAGCAGTAACAGAGGAGTAGTGGGGATTCCAAAAGTGTCATGACATCTCAAGATATTCAAAATTATTTACTATTATTTACTCATTTACTAGGCTGTTAAATGCTTTTAGCAATGTTTTTCTTGTTACGTTGCTGTTTCACTGGTAGCACAGGTTGCAAGAAAGTTTATTAAGGAAGCTAAGGCTGAGACCTTGTGCTCCACAGGGAGGGAAAACACACACAGTGCTCGGTTATACACAGACACACACAAGTTAACCAATCCTAGTTCTTGTTTTGACAGGATGATTTGTGTTTTTTCATACACTAGTTCTTCAGCAGAGGTCATAGGTTTACTGCAAGATTTCCTTCGCTTAGCAAACATATATTAAAGCTGCAGTTTAACTGGTCATCATTGCCAAATTTAAATACTCAGTTAGCAACTCTTAATAGTATATTTTTGCCATAGTGTAGAGTCCTAGTAATACTGAGCAGGAATAAGGTAAGGATTCTGTTGGTCAAGTTTTCCTGACATCTGGTTATTTTTCAGGAATAAATATCTCTATATATTTAAGCTCAGAATACTTAAAGTAATATATTCAAATTAACTCAATTTTTCTTTCTGTTTAAGGAGCAAATGTTTATTTGAATCCTACAAAGTACTTTTGAAGACCACAGACTAAGATCCCAGTTATTTCAGCAATAGTCAATCATGTGATCATTACGAATATTTGAATAATGTATATTTTATATGTATTCAGTTTTAAGTATGTAAACAATGTTTTACTCTTGATTTCCTGCAAAATATGTCTTAGATTACTTCTGAAACAATGAGAAACGTATATGTATCTTTTTATGAATAGGTGTTTTATGCTCTTCTTTGCTTTTCCTTGAGGCTTTTTATGACTTAAGTCACATTGAACTAAAGTTTTACTGTGGATCTGAAGTGAATCTTGACATTATAATCACTTACCATGCTTTGGTACATGTTTCAAAGAACATGGTCTAAATGTTGGATGAAATTAAACCAGAAGGTGCACTCCAGGGGTGTACTTCAAGAGCTGCAACCACTAATACTCACTAAATCGTTTGATAACCATAGATCTTATCTGAAGAAATGACCCCAAAATGTCTATAGGACATGACATGTAGGTTGTGTCTTCAGCACAGAACCTTTTGTTGTGCTGGTCTGCCCCTATAGCGTTGTACCATTAACGTAGGTGAGCCTCAGATAATTGGGACATAAAAGTCTTTATCTGAGATGGAAAATAAATTCATTCCCAAGCTGAGGTCTTTTCTTTGTATGTGGCTTGAAAAATAACAGTACTGCGATGTAAAAACTAGACAGCATTCAGCATTCAACAGCATTTTTAACTTTGTGATTCAGACTGTATAAGATCTTACACATCATGGCTATCCCTGTACAAAGTAGGCTCATAATATGTAATCAAAATACAATCTATGAAAAAAGGCAGGTATATCTTTTATTTCTGTATTAATGTGGAAATCTGACTTGATGAGGAAGTTGAATTATTCCAGTTCAAATGTTTCACTGGTCTGATTTAATATATTGTAACAAAAGTGTTAGTGGGAGTATAACTAAATGTCTAGACAGATATTGGCAAGAAAAAAGTTGTAGTATCTCATCTCTCACACTTCAGAAAAACTCAACGTGTAGGACATATGTGATTGCACTTGTCATGCAAATTCGATATAATTTTCTTAATATGTTTACAGTAATAAGATAGATCACGATAGACTGGGAATGTTTATGTACATCTCTAAATTAATCACTTCCAGACCTCATTATCACAAGAAATCTCTTGCAAGATATTCTTGGTATTAGTCTTCTGTCAAGCTAGGCAATATTATTTAATTAGATGTTAAGTGAGTTAAAATGGCATCTTTAGAGAGAAAGAGATGTAAGCATGAAGAGGCTTACTATAAAATGTTACAACATCATGACAGAATATTTGCATTATATAATTAACCTGACGAGACTGTATATATTGAAGTTAAGCTGCTAGAAATGCACTGTACCCCTAACTGAATATATATGTAGAAGTAATTCTATATTTTGTACTCATGACATCATGATCACAGTTTGATCCACTGTGCTCTACGCAGCTGGCATTCATTGACCAAATGGAATGGGAAAAACATACATTAGCAGCTAAGTGGGATTTTACCAGCTGGTGCCAAATTTAACTACATGCACAGTTTCTTAATCTTGATCCTTTTCTCCACAAAGAAATACTGATACAAAACATAACTCAATGAGTTAGGCAAGTATGTGAATACTTTACCTCATGTTTTTATTTAACTTAAAAACCCCCAACAACAAAAAACGTTAGAAACAAGGAAGAGGAAAAAGTTAAAGTTTTTTTTCTGCTCAAAGCACAGTGTCTACCTCTCCTATGGGGAAAGCAGTTCTGACTCATAGTGTTATTCTGGGAGAGGAAGCCAAAGCTGTTCTCCAGGCCATATGCTCGTGAGGGCTAGAGTCTGAGATGAGGTGATGACACAATGGCATCATCCCAGGTTTTGCCCACAAACTAATTTCTAGCTGTTTGAAATGTCCCTAGTTACTGGTATTAGAAATATGTTGGTATGTACTTTGCTAGGCTCCTGAGGCTTCCGCCCACCCAGCAAATACAGTTCAGGATGTGGGTACAGTACACAGATGCTTAAGGTCTCTGGGCTCAGAGCCCTGTAAAATTAGCACAGAAGACTATTTCCAAACTCACTGTGAAGAAAAGTGATAAAAATTATTCAGTAATGACTGCTTTCTGAGTCTGACTGTCACTTGTAAAATGCTGATCTGGGGGAACGTTCATACCAGTGAGCTCTGCAAAGTATTCCCAGTGGCGTTTCCTTCCTCTAGCTTTTTCCTAGGGATGAGGAGAAGGAACAGATGTTGACATTCTTCTGAACAGCATCTGCAAGTGGCACCAGGCTGAGTACCACACGTAATATGAGCCCCTTATAACACTATCTGTTCTTTTCCTTCTCTGTACTTTCAGCAGAGGTAATTTTATGATTGTAACAATGTTGGCATTTTAATCATCATAGCAAGATACTTGAAATAGTACTACTAGACTCAAAGGAGATGGTAACTCCAGGTCTTAAAGCTTTTGTTTTATGATTTCAGACTCGGACAGATTCCTCTGCATTCAGTTCATTTTTCTTTCACTACTATCAGGCCAGAGTCTGATTCTTTTAACAAATTTAAATAGAAATTGTGGAGAGAAATATGGCACCCTTAAAAATACTATCAGGTCATTGACCTCATAAGATGAAGCAATTTTAAGCCCTGAATTTAAAGGAGGTTTCCTGAAGGACGGACAAGATAAAATAATGTATTAAAGGGACAAAAAGATGGCAAAATGAAAGGAGAGGCACGAGATCTTTACACTGATACTGAGAAGTAAGTCTTCGAGAAGACTCAGGTTATTTGACTCACCAGAGCAGATTCAGAGGATAAAAAAGAGAAGAACCTTTGAAGCTGAAGGGCATTCTTTTAAGCATAGAACTCACTGAATATTTTAATTATGAAACAAAATATGTTAAAATTATAAAATTTGCTGTCAACATGATGAAAGAATAAACTGGCATACAGGAAGAACTGAAATACCTTCTGTCACGGTTTGGCACTGAGTTGGAACACTCTTGATTCACCTCCTCCCCCTTCTCCCCTAAGGTAGGGAAAAAGGGAGAAAAAATGAGAAAGAGAGGCTTTCTGGGTTGAAAAGTGAAACAGATTGATTTTCATTATTAGTGATAAGGGAATACATATATATTTGCAAAGGGATGTGCAACACCCGATCCCCTCCCTCCTCCCCCAGCGACTCTCACAGCAACTCTTCTCCCTGGTGACTCCCAGCTGAAGGGGGGAGTGTCCGGGCGCACGGACGGGGCCCTCGGGTGTCGGCTGGGAAGAAAAATGGAAAAAAAAGAGAGAGAGCCAAAGAGAGGGAGATAGAAGCGACAGTAAGCAGAAAAGTGAGTGGAAAAGGAAAAAGAAAGGCTTGACTTCTGTGATATCTTAACCTATACTGAAAGCCAAATAGAGAAAATCTTATGAGAAGGGAATATTCTGATTTGATGATCCTGCCTTCCGTCTGATCTGCTCCCCCATAGGGGGGGAGGCTGCAGACAGTCAGAAGTGACCTTGGTTGTTATCAGTCCACTGGTGCTGCTAAAATAGTTCACTGAAAGAAAAAAAAAAAACAGCAAAGAGCTTCACCCTGGCTCAAACTAAAACACCTTGATACTGAAAGCAATGGAATTAGAAACAAGTAATAGTACAGAAATATTACATAATATCACAGAAAGCAAAGTAATGCTTTCAGAGTAGTAGTATGAAGAATTTCTATAACCTTGTAATTCACCAGTTGGAAATAACAGAGGAGAAGAAATAAAAGAACGTAATAATTGATCACTTTAGAACTTGCAAGCCTGACATGCACTTGCAAAAGATTCACCACAGTATATCTTGAGAGGTTCCCTCCACCCCTGCTTCTTCATGAAAAGGCAAATGTAAGATAGATCTTCCTCTTGAACTCTGTATATTTCTGGATGGTCATGTTAAAGAATAAAAATATTGACATTAAAACATATATAGGGATGACCAGGGAAATGTTGGACTTATAGCATAACAGAAGCCAAGATAAGCTTGATACCTGTAGTCTAGCGAAATGAAAGCAGAGATGGATTATAATTGTTTTGCATAAAAATATCAAGGGATGGAGATAAACACTGGGAAAGGAGAAAAGCCAGGTACAGTAAGGGACAATATTCACATGGGAGCAATGAGGATATAAACTGTCCATGAACAAATATGGCTACAAACTAGAGAGAATTTTTGTGCCAGAGCTGTTAGAAAGATTCACTCTCTAGCAGAATTGTGTAATTAAGCTTACAATAATAAGTATTTTTACAATAAATCTTCATCAGTGTATACAAAGTATTATAGAATCATAGAATCATGGAATGTCTTGGGTTGGAAGGGACCTCTAAAGGTCATCTAGTCCAACCCCCCTACAATAAGCAGGGACATCTCACACTAGAACAGATTGCTCAGAGCCCCATCAAGCCTGACCTTGAATGTCTCCAGTGATGGGCCTCCAGCACCTCTCTAGTTAACCTGTTCCAGTGATCCACCATCTTCATATCACAGAACTTTTTCTTATTGTCCAACCTAAATCTGCCCTTTTCTAGCTTGAAACATTACCCCTTGTCCTATTGTTTCATGCCCTTGTGAGCAGGTGTTCTCCAGCCTTCTTATAGGCTCCTTTCAGGTATTGGAAGGTCACTATAAGGTCCCCCTGGAGTCTTCTCTTCTTCAAGCTGAACAGCCCCAACTCCCTCAGCCTGTCTTCATATGAGAGGTGTTCCAGCACTCTGATAATTTTCATTGCCCTCCTCTGGACATGACTCAACAGGTCCATATATATATCATAGTTTCAATATTAGCAGGAGAGAGGACTTGTTTATACTTATTTTCTTCAGTTTTGGAGTATATATTAATACAGTATATTGGCCAGTTAATATGATCCTGATTTTTGTAAATGTACTTCTTAAATATATTAAAACTAATATAGTTGAAAGAATGTGCTTACACACCCCTCCCAGGATATCTGCTGTATGCCATGCTCTTATTTAATAAAAATACAATTTTATTAAATATTGCATAGATGGAGTAATTCCTAATACTAATTAGCTCATTCCTAAAATGAGTTAATTGCTCAAATTAATTGACACCATATTTTTAGAAGTATTTGAACCAGGAATCATTACATCTCTTACTAAGTTTGTGAGGGACTTCATTCCAGGAGCAGATGCAACATTAGATAGCTTAAATAATAATAAATAGTAACGAAGAATACTGCACTTCAGAAACAAGGTCAGAGGTCCACCCAAGCCTAGATGGATCATTGATCTGTACTGCCTAAAGGATGCTGGCTTCAGCAACCCAAGAAGGCTCTTTGGATAGTACCCCTGCGATCTATGAAAACAGCAGCAAATACTAATTTGTACAGTATTCCTTCTTTTACTGTGAATAATGTAACTCATCTTAATCCAGCTTTTGCAAAACTCCAACTGAATACCATCATGTTTTAAATTCCACTTGTATCAATTGTATCCAACATTTCTCTTGTCTGTTAACAGTGAAAGTTCCTTGGGGTTTTATATGTACATTGCTAAGCATAAAACTTTCTCATGTTTACCCAACCCTTTGCATTAATCCATGATTCCTGTTTAATTTCTTGTTGCTGTCAACTCTGCCCTGCCAACTTTTCTGAATTACTTCTGAACATTTATCTTCACTGAGTGTTTTTTTCCCCCCTTGCTGCTTCTTTTTTTTTTTCTTTCAAACTTTTGTATACTTTCTTGTGGTTGCAAATTTATTAAAAATAATAATGTCGATATTGATATTTCATCCTGAAATGTAAAAGAAGTTTCATGTCACCGTTTTTTACATGTTGTTTGTAAGGGTGATTTTGAATGAAGGGTATCATATCACTACACAACTGTGAACTACTATTCCTGTAGGGTTTTAAAAAAAACTATTGTTCTGTACACATTTTCATATGAGAGTCTATAATGGCAACTATTTTATTAAAACATTTCTTTCTACTCAGTCAAAGGACTAAATCTTATTTGCTTTAATTTGGATCCTATACTACAAATGTCCCTGAAAATTGAAATAACAAATATGTATTACGATATGTAAAAGAGGAAGCCTCATCCCATGTAACTATTTGAGATGTAGTTTGTATTTTCTAATAATGAAATTGAGATAGCTGTCTTTTCACATTCAAAGTGAAGGGTATAGATTTATTTTAATGGAGAATTAGTAATTGTACTGTGAATTTATCCCTGCAATATGGAGGTGATTTTAACCACTCCATTTAACTAAAATGGATTACTTAAAAAAAGAAATCACTGGTAATATGTAGTAGTAACTCACATACTCTCTTAATTTTGGCATAGTTACTCATGGTTAACTTTTGGCCCACTATAGATCAACATTAATTATTGTGATCTTTACCCTTGTTTGTGGGAAATCTATCTATTGTATCTAATGCTGACACAAAGCAAAAAAATAATATGAAAGCCCAGTAGTTTATTTGTAGTAGACATAACCTGAAGTGTAAGCAGCAAAAATTTGTGAAATTGCTAAGCAGGTATTGATCCCTTGGTACAGGAGTTTTATTGATTATAAGCTCTGGAAGGAACATCTCAGATATATAGCAGTGGTGAGCTAGAGTGGCAGCACATGACTCAGCAAGTCCCTCCTTCTGCCGCAGTGTACATAACAATTGAATACAGCTGGTAAAAAGCTTCTCTGCTGGGACAATGTGGAGAGGGTTGTGGGAGCCCACAGGCCATGCCACTGTGTGCTGTCAGCCTTGGGTGGGCTCACTCTGTTTTCTTGAGAAACTCAGGCTCTCTGAGTCTGCTGAGGTAGCCTCTAGGTTTTGATCGTAAACGATGTATCAGCTACAGATGCAGACAAACCTGGAAGTGTGGAAGATTCTGGCCAGGAGAAACAGTCATTGGTTTGGGGTTTTTTCCCCCTCTGTGTGCATTTTTATTGTTTTTTGTTTGTTTTGTTTTATAGTATTCCTCATTTATTTTATGTATTCCAGTTTGGATGTTTTGTTTGTTGTTTTTTTTTCTTTTTTTTTTTTAGTTTTGTTGTTGTTGTTTCTACTTTTAAAAAAAAATATTTTTTTTAGTTTCTTTCTTTATATGTATCTGAAAGCCATTCTCAGATTCAGACCAAAGTCAGACACAATGTATAGCACACAAGAACATGCTGATATGGAGGGCCAGAGTGGTGCAACTGTCCACTGTGAATAAGCGGGCCATAATGCACACTATCATCACTAAGAGAACAAGAGAACAAACACATTACCCTTTTGTAAAAACTGACCTAGAAATGCCCCATCTTGAGGAACCCAGAAGAGACAAGCACTGTTGGACCAAAGCTCCATGACCGCATAAGATATAAAATAATCCCATGTCGGTAAAGAGAACCTGAATAACAGGCGTGTGTGTTAGGAACTGAAAACAGGGAGCAGGTGGTGGGAAAGTCTGAAGAACAGAATTAATGTGTGTCTGCTTCAAGCATGTAGTGTTCTTCAATTCCTGTTTATGGGAGAGAATAGTAATGACACCTACACAATATATTTCCTGCCTTTTCTTCTAGAAATGATGCCTGACTTTTCTATTGCTCAAGCAGTTTTCATCCCTCCAGTACTTTCACAGGAGGACTGATATCCTCCAGAAATCCTCCAAGGGTCAAGAAAAACCTTTTCCCCATGCAGTTTTACTTGCAGTTTTTTGGTAGGGGTAGTTACCGAAATTTTTCTCACTTGTGAGCTGCAAAAAATCTTTGGCAGCTTGGCAAAATCATTCAACATACTGAGGCTAATGCTGCCATCAAAAGAGCATCTGCAGCAGTATGTAGTACTGGGAACATCAGAAGCTCTTTAGAGCAGCTGTGGCAGAAGAAAAAGAGGAGAACTGAGCCATCTTCCTTCGCTATAACCTTCAGATCTACCACATAGCCTCAGAGGTTTTCACACCATATACTGTCCTATGATTTTTAAGGTACCACAAGGTCAGCAGCTTTCCCAGTGGAAGAAGAGATAATTTGGATTCTTTCAACTGTTCTTAAAAAACAGAAAACCTCCCTGCATGAGTGCAAGAACTGTACCTGGAATTGGATCTCTTAGTGCAAACCAGAGAGAGAGCCAAGAAAGAGCAGTCTACAGAAAGTGCATTTAGCAAGACCTTCCCATCTCTTGAGTCTCTAAAATGGAAGCATTCATCACTCCACTATGACATTTCCTTGGTACATGCATGTTTTCAAGCTTTATGAGCTTCCTAGGTGATTTAATGTGTGCCTATTTATCTCTCCACTGTCTCCCCAAATTTTGAATTCTTCTGCAGATTTTAACCAAATGTGACTAACTTCCTCTAAGCTTCAAAAGATCAGAAGACAAAGATACTGGTAAATATCCAGACAGTGAGAGAAAGTAATGCAATAATTCTTGTGTCCAGAGACACAGGAAAGATACTTTAGGAATGCCCCAAAATCTTCAGCTGAAGCTAGCAACCTTGCAGGTACTAGTGTCAATCAACCAAATTCAGTCCTAAGCAGACAGCTTTCTTAAGTCTTGGATTGCTCCAAGCAAACTTATTGGGACTTGGGAATACACCTTCACGTTGGTTAGACAAAAGGATGAAATTTAATTCGCAGCCACTGCAACAGCAGAAAGGGGCATCACAAATAGCTTAATCTGTAACATTTAGTGGAGAGGGTTGTCTCCATTGATCTACATGATCTACATGATCTAAGGATGGAAGATTGAGAGTGAAAGAGAGCTACATAATGAAATAGCTGCAGAAGGGATGATCATCACACAGTTATAGAAGATTTTTTTTTCTTTAATTTGTGAAATGACTGTGTTTTAACAGTGCTGACTTGTGTTAGTGATACTGATTGATTGTAGAGACAGGTTTTTCTTCTTTAAAATAAAAAAATGGTCAGAGTCAGCATATCCACAACAATAATTGCTTAGGTTTAAAAGGTAGTCATTTGGTACACGACGTCTCTGTTACACTCTGCTGCAAATGGTTCGAGAAGGTTTTGGCTATTTGCTAAAGCAGACTGTAGTAGGAGGAGCTGACAACTACAGCATGTAAGCATCAGCTTCAGTACTGTGCTGAACAGCAAGAATGCAAGACAATGAGAGGAAGAAAGCTGCTTTCTCTCCAAGTACAATTCTATCCAAATCAGTAGAAACAAGAAAAATAGTAACTATGAGTTTAAAAGAGTTACTTATAGTAATAAGTAATAATTACTTACAATATGTGGTAGATAACGTAGTTGCTATTGTTGGCTTTGGACATTGCCATGGTGTCAAGCAGTTCCTTTCAAGTACAGGACCTCTTTGTGCTGAGTGAGTAAAGGCTCTAAGGGTTCCAGTGAGATTTCAATTTAAATAGGTCAGACAAATGCTTCCCTGATGTCACACATCATTTCAGCTGCAAAATGAGGAGTTTTCCTCACCACTAGGGCATTTTGTCTCTTACCATTTTTCCTTGAATTCTCACAACTTTAAAATACTTTTACTTTTCTAATTTCTCTTGTACCTCTAAAATTTAGAGACTTGACACCAAGTTCAAACCATTATTGCAATAATTTGCTGGCAGTGCATGATATGTACATTTTTTGGGAAAGTACCTTTAAAAATGGAGGGCAATGTGCCATCCGAAGTGACTAAATTCTATTTTACTCTGAATTGTATTGCTTCAGTGTCTTTTCCTGAAGTTTACGATAGCGATTTCTGAATTACTTTAGTGGCCAGCCCAAGTTTTAGAAAGCAGTATGGTGAATTTTTGAAGCAGAACATCTGAGAGCAAGAACCCTCACCCTACAACATGAGGTCTATGGTTTACTTAAGTTTTTGTATTAATAGTTAAAGTTTCATTTTGATCTTGCAATCCCTCTCACCCACACTGCACTTGGCTGCTGCCCACCAGTGGTGCCTTGTAGGGAATACAGGAAAAAGAAAAAGCAAAACATAATAGCTATTTTTATTACATCAATAGAAATATATGCCAAGGCTAAGATATGGTTAGATATTGTTCTGTGTCAGAGAAAAATAATAAGGTGACTATTATACAATTATATTCATCTGGGAATTCTTACAACATTTTTCTATGCTGGTTGTTAATTGTCCTTCAGTAAAGATAAGTAAAGATAACCTTATTTAACAATATTAAGTTTTTGCTCCTGAATGCAAAAAGCTTATTTGTGACTTTTTTCTTTTCCATACTGTACGCCTAGCAATGGTGTATGTATTTCAGTGGATTGCCAAGCTATTATATTGCTTGTCTAGAAAGACTGACTATCTTACTCGTTACTTGAATGTTGGAAGTCATCATACCTTTATATTTAGGCAAACGTTTTAATACTGAAGAGACTAATAAACTTCTTAGACCTTACTAAGCAGCTGATTTAGTAGCTCTGTATACAGTTGTGCTAATCAACCCCTGACCAAATAATCTGGAAAGTGAAACATTAAGCCATAAAAAGGCACATAAACTTTTTACTATACAAACATATTAAGTCACATAGAAATAAAATCAATTTTTATGTATGCAAAGAAAGAAATACAAACTTCTCTGCTATTCTATCACCAAAAGGTGATAGAATAGGTGATAAAAAGGTGATGCAGTTTTGAGATATGTACAGAAAATCCAAATGCCTACTGTTTTGAAGAGTAGGGGTAAGGGCCTGATTCTTTACTGTATTGCAATATAATACTGATTTCCATCATTCCTTCTACTGAAGGATTGGACTGGAGGCAGAAATAAAGTATTTTATTTAAATGAAATAAAAACTATTTTGCAGCTTGTGGTGGCTTTCTAGAGTCTGATTCTATTAAACTGATGTTGTTCTACTGAGAACTTTCTAGCATATGGCTAATAACTATCATGTCTGGTTTGCTCCTTATGTGACATACTGTGTGTAACCTTTTGTTTTGACTGGGTTTTTATGTGTTTCAGTTTGCTCTGGGGAGATATCCATGCCTTGGTACTTGTCATCTCCAATATAACTAAAGGGAAATGCACCTTGCATTGGGGATGAAAGATGGTGACATTTATGCTGGTCCATACTTCTATGAGAGTCATTCTGTTGACTATAAAAAGTATTATGTACAGGTGCATAATGTTTTCTTAAAAGCTACCAGTAGAGCTACAGTAACATGGAACTGACCATGGACAAAGTTACTGAATGGGTACAGAGTAAGTTAGATATCTTCAGCCAATGGAAACTATATGATAACCATCCATTCTCAAACTGATTTTTCCCTGACCATCAACACTAGGCCATCCTAGGCATTGAAGGGGAAGCAAAATTTGCATCACGCAAATACTACCTCCTCTGGGCCTTCTGTTGTCTGAGCATTTCTTGCTGCTGCAAGCAGATACCGAATAGATGTAGAGAAAGTATGTGGGACTGAGTCACAGTATTTTCGCAGAACTATTTTGGGTATATCCTGCCAGGAAGGATGTAAATCCTTCCAATTCAGTAAGCTTGCCTCCAGCACCTCTGTGAGGAAAACCCCCATTATCTCCTGCTGGTGAAGCCGATCATTCTAGGTGATGAGAGTGGATGTCTTGCACCTATGCGCTGACAGGCAGCTATCATCTAACTAAACACTAAAGCTGCTTCTACTCAGCAAGATGACCTAAGTCTGGGAGGTTGCAAATATATAGTCTTTGCATCACCCAAGTGACCTTGCAGATGTTTTTTCCTACCTCCTCTATAAATTGAGCCAGTGTTGGAAGGATTGATGCTAAAAACAGTGGGTTAATCTCTCATGTATTTCTTGAAACATGTGCAAAGGAGAAACCTTTTGTTCTCTGACTAAAGTGCTGGCTATTTTGGATGTGTCTGTGGTTGTTCAGGTCTATGTTTCACGAGCCAGAGAGGGTGTAAGTTGGATTCACAGACTAAAGTAATTTGCAGATGTCACCTGAGGTGAGACCCTTACACTTTGGAAATATTAATACTTTGACTGGTACAGGTGAAAGAGATCTGCATTATCTGAGAAGGCATCTTAAATGTGTGCAGTGTCTGTAAAGAAGGTTGAAGAAGGTTCTTTGGCAGCACTGACAAGGTGTATTAGCATAGCTCTGGCAGGTTAATTGGAGGCTTTTGGCTTCTTATACAGCCTCAGATTAGGGTTGAATAATTACTGAAATTTCTACTGCGTCAGACTCCTGTTTTTGTTACTCATGTGGATGCTTTCTCTTCATCTGGTCAGTGACATTGTAATTTTTTTCCCCCCATAATTATAGAATAGTTTTCTATAATACCATTTTTAACTTGTAGTTATTACGTCGTGTTCATTGTCTGCCACTGTCATGGTACAATGTCTAGTAAATATCAATTTGGCGTGTTTGATTACAGAATTTGCAGTCATAATTTCTAATAATGCCCTTTCTAAATAATTTCAGAAATCAATATATACATTTTCCCTGTGTGAGAAAATAATTTATGTGTATTTATATACATGTCACCAGACTCCAAGGCACATTCTTTATTTCATTTCATATGTCATAACGTATTTCTTTCTGATATCTATTTATTTTAAAATGCCCAGAGTACTAACAGTATCCACATTATTTCACTTACAATTTCCTTTATCGCATTTGGATGTTTGTTATGATTTGAATGTTCCTTTGCCACTTCTACACATCTGTTTTCTTTTTGTATGTTTTTTCTTTCCATTTCCATTTTCACGTTTCATTGTTCTTCTACAATATCAGTTCTTTCACTGGAACTTGCAATCTTTTGTGTTTTCATTTCAGTATAGATATCCTGTTTCTGACATAATTCCAATAATTAACCTGTCAGGATTTTTTGTTTTGTCTTTATATATAGTTCATGTATACCCTTATTAGGAATTATCTTCCTAGAATGGGAGATAAGATTTGCTGTCTATGTTCTATTTCAGTAGATTTTTCTCTTCAAACCATTAGCTATAGTCTAAGATCCTAAATTCATTTTTGCACTCATGTCCAATTTATATTTAATACATGTTTCATTTCTGTTTAATGTAGTATTCCAGTCAATAGATGTGGTTTCTCTTGAGGAATTCCCATAAACAAGTAATCTTCATTAATGTTGTTCTTTTTTTACAGTGGATGAAATCCTCTCTGCTGAAATCCTCTTAATTCTGAACAATTCAACATCTGCGGGGAACATCAGTGGTGTCAAGTCCTGTGTTAAGAATACATATGCTTTATTTCTCAATAGGTACGTTTTATCATTGCTGGAATAATTTAAAAAAATAATTTATTTCTTGCAAGTACAGTGGCCATGTCCAAAAGCTTGTTTTTATGTGCTGTATTTTCATGTTTTGTAAGGTCATTCTACTTCTATTTTGAAAATTCATTACAATAAACACTTTGTCTCTATATGCAGCTTGAAGGCCCACTCCATGCTTTCTTTGGCTTCATGATCCTTTCACTAAAACTTGTTACCTGGTCTTTAGATTTAGCTGGTTTTATCTGTTTTTCCATTTTTTCCAAATGTAAATTGGAATCCCCTTGTGGTCTGCTTCTCATTTTTGACTCTTTGAAGTCTTCTAAGGTCTGGTTTCAAATTAGGGATGTAATGGAAATTATTTATTTATAGTTGCATACTTAACTTGGTAGCCATAGATATCCTTTAAAAGTTTCTTTACCTTGATACTCTTTCCTGTAAAACATATATTGCTGGGAGTTAATTGCTTCTGACTTCAGTAGCTCTGTCTGGTAACTATTCTGTTTTTATGTTACCTGAAACTAAAACTCAACAGGATCAGAAGAAGATATAATTAACATATACATGTAACTTTTTCTTTATGGCTTCACTTAATTTCTTGAAGAAATCACATTCTTGTACCCTAGGTGTTTACACAGGTTTCTGGAAACATGGGTTTTTTCAACAATTTTTAGATTCTACATCTACTTTCACCCTTTTCCTCAACTTCTGAATTTTCTAGATATTTTTTCTGTAGTGCTGCCCAGTTCTAGTACATCATAGAGTTTGCAGTGACATCGGCTATTTGATGGACAACATGAAAGGTACAAACATTTAGAGGAAGACAGCTGGAAATAAAGGCAAGATCAATGTGACTTGTCTCATTGGCTCCACAAAGAATATGTAACCAGTCAGTGTTTCCCTGTGATGCTCTCACTGCCAGGTTCAATAGCCATCCATTTTCTCTAGGAACACTCCTGATACTCTTCCAGGCATTATGCCACAGGATTATCTAGCCTTGCCAGCAAGCTTCAGGCTGTTGTGGGTCCCAGAGGATATGCATGGGTCCTAGAGGACTTCTTCTGCAGGGCCATGCTGTGGAGCTCTTACCATGACTTACCACTCCATGCTGTTCTTCCAAACTCCTTTGGAAATACCAACATGTATCCATGGAAGGAGGTAAAGAAAGCAGAAGATACAGCTTCCTTCCCCCAACATACACACCCGGTGATTTGAGGTTCACCTGCACCACACTGTCTTCTTCCTTGCTCTCTGACACAGCATCATTCCTGACCTTGACTTGGTTTGGAGTGATGGTTCCATCTCCATGCTGCCTCTGTTCTACTCCATGTGGGTGGCAGAGGGATGGCAGACAGCTGCACTAGCAATTTGAGTAACCCCTGTGAGGACATGCGGAAGGAAGGGCCGTGTCTCATAGAATCATAGAATCATCCTGGTTGGAAAGCACCTTGAAGATCATCAAGTCTAACCTTAATCTAAATCCACCCACCATAATCTAATCTACCCATTCAGTGCTTAAATCATGTCACTAAGCACTATACCTATATTTCTTTTAAACACTTCCAGGGATGGTGACTCCACCACCTCCCTGGACAGCCTTCACTCTTTTAGTAAAGAAATTCTTTCTAATATCTAGTCTAAACCTCCCCTGGTGCAACTTCTGGCCATTCCCTCTCGCCCTTATTCCCTGGAGACAAGAGGCCAAATCCCACTTCCCTACAACCTCCTTTCAGGTAGTTGTAGAGAGCAATGAGATCACCCCTCAGCCTCCTCTTCTTCAAACTAAACAATGCCAGTTCCCTCAGCCTCTTCTCATAGGACTTATTCTCCAGACCATTCACCAGCTTCGTAGCTATTCTCTGGACATGCTCCAGCACCTCAACGTCCTTCTTGTAGTGAGGGGCCCAGAACTGGACACAGTACTCGAGGTGTGGCCTCACCACTGCCAAGTACAGGGGCATGATCACTTCTCCACTCCGGCTGACCACGCTATTCCTGATGCAAGCCGGGACGCTGTTGGCCTTCTTGGCCACCTGGACACACTGCTGGTTCATGTTAAGTCAGCTGTCAACCAGCATCCCCAGGTCCTTCTCCATTCATTCCCAGGCCTCTAGCTTTGCATGGGTTTGTCTCTATTACATGCATGAAAAAAATGGTGTGTTACTTTTCCCCCATGAGCCAGGATGAGGACTGCTCCAAGACTGGATTTCACTGGAGAGGTAGATTGTGTCTGACTTATCTGCCCCACTACTGCTCTAGTCCATCAGTGCTGAACCAGTGCCTCAGGGACTGCTACCCACCTGAAAGGACTGGAGGCAATACTGGAGTTGAGATCAGCTTTGATTCTGACCTGCACATGGAGGTAAGGGGCAGCTGGGTGTTTCTAATTACCTCTTGTCACTTCAGCAGGCAAAATATTTCTTCCCTCTTCTTCCTTTCCTGCCCTTTCTCTTCCCTTGTCCTTTCTCTGCATCCCCTTCTCACTTTATTGAGGACCAAACTTCCACCTTGTGCTCACTGTATATGTTTGTGGTGACTTGGTCCACTAAAATGCCAAAAAACCACTCCATTTTTTATGAGTGTGTTTTCTGGAATTTAATGTGTCAAATTGGTTAAAAAATAAATGTGGCAAGAACTGGCATAAGTTATGATGCAGAAGCTTGTATTTGGGAGCAAGGGAGATGGGAAGGAGGAATGTGAATTACCCTCTTCAACAGTGGTGAGTCGTTAAGTCAACTGAAACAGCAACCTGAGAAATACTAAGGCTTGAAGAAGCCTGTGCAGGACAGCTAACACAATCTTGTGTCATGACTGTAGTGTGAGACGAGGAACAAATGGACGGTTTGCAAGGTCACCCTGTTCCCGGCATGGGCTTTATGGCAGCTGAAGGCACAGAGAAGGGAATGGCATACTGTTATTGATCACAGTCTGTGTCCCACTGTCAGTGGACCTGCTCCCTTCATTTCAGAGAAAAAAAACACATGAGACTCAAGGAGTTTATGTCTGTTCCAAGGTGAATGATGCTGATTTAGCTTCTCTTTGCCAAAAAGGCAGTGCCAGAGCTGTTTGTTGGAGTGACCAAGGCACTAGGAGATAGCTGTGAAGGTGAAATGTACAGCTGGTCTCAGACGTGTATGAACCTCTGATTAGGCCAGTTTGTCACTATACCCTTCATCAACAGTAAAACTAGGCACACATTTTCTTCCTCTTTATTAATCTATAGCACAAATGTTTAGAAAACAATATCCTACAGCAGACTGGAGAAACTTAAAGCCACTCCTGAGAAGCGGTGGGACTTCCCTTCATGGGCTTATGCAGTGGACTTGAGATTGAAATAGCAAGCACTGTATAATACTGTCAGGTGATTTGATTACCTTGTGGATTTTCTAGTTTTTTGGGCCAGTGAATTCCTTGAGTTAGACCACTACCTGATAAAACACACAGTAATTAAGTCTTCTTCACAAAGTCTGTTTAGAGCACTCCTACATGTATCAGGAGGTAACTGTGACAGAACCAAGCCAAGACACGTTCCAGCTAACAAATCTTCAGAAACCTGAGGGTAGTTCAGCCCTTCTCCTTGTACTGGACAAGTTTTAACTATTTTACTTCAAAAGTACCAGCAAGCAGATACCCTTAAGTGTTGTCAAAAATTGGTAATGATAAAAAATGATGCATCTTTATGTACGTTAGTGAAGGGGATATGAACTATTTGAAACCTGGACTTGTGATCACAGTGCGCCACATGATTGAATCTGTTATCCTAACACAGGGCATACAATAAATGATCAAGAGTAAGAAAAACATATATGAAGTCATATTAAGGCAAAGTTTAACTGATGTTGACTTGGGAATGCCTTGGGAGAAACTTGAAGATCCGGGTTTGTCAGTGTTGACCTTTACCTGACTAACAGATGTTTTTCATATCTGTTTTTCTAACAATACTTGGAGGCTCCGCTGTGACTGGCTGAGCTTAATCTATACTGTTCATCCTTTGAGAAGTTACTACAGGCAGTATTCTTATTTTCAGTGGTATAGAACAGGGGTGGCCTGTCAGTGACCTGTGGGTTGTACGTTGCCTGCCATAATTATTCTGTGAGGCTGTGGCCTGATCCCTCCTTCTTTCTTCTGTGAAAACAGGTCCCCTACCAATTCTCTACACTATGGGCATGTGCCCCTACATCTTGCAACTCAGGGAAGAGTAGCTGTACCTCCAGATGTAAGATCTAATTCAAACACACCATCACTTGTCTCAAAGGGCATGGAGCTTAGTCAGTGCTGGACACAGGATAGATGCCTGGCCACTCAAATGAAAAGGTGGCAGATAGCTCTCAAGTTTTTCTTAGGAGATATGGGGTCTTCTCCACCTGAAAAGCTAGACTTCTTCACTCACATTCTCTGTCCTACTGATGATCTCTATTGCTGTTTCCTCCTTGTTTTCAGATTGTGATCTGTATGATTAGCTTCAAAGAAGCAGTACTTTTTCCTTTTCCTTTTCTCTTAAGTAAATGCAAATTAGCAGCTAAAAAAAAAACCAAAACAGTATGAGGAAGATGGAACTAATGCTTTTCATATATTTATTATATTTAGTACAATAAATACACAATCATATATACAATACAATCTATAATAAATATATAATAAAGTATATAATTATATAGTAACTGTAGAAAGAAATAATGTACAATATATTATAAATACATTATTGTTAATACATTAACATATTTAATATGTGTACCTTGCATGGCTCACTTCTGGGTAGTGTTTTATATTAATTAGTTTTGGATGACCTGAATTGTGTGAAAAGACTAATTTAAAAAATAAGATTTGATATTTTAAGGCAACATTTTGAAACAATTTTGAAAGTCTTGAGCAAGAACAATACTCAAACAAAATTTCAGTACAAAAAAAGAACCTGCACCACTAAATCATCCATACATCCTGACAACAAGGAAAAAAGAAAAATTGTTTTAGGTTCAAAATTTTTTCAAAGTTTAGTTTATGGGAAGTGTCATCAAACTTTTACTTAATCAATTGCACAATGGGTCTATGAAAGTTAAAGTAGTTTTCCTTTTTTTACTACTAACACTGTAGTACCACATATGGCCAAAATAATGTTTTTTAAAATCTCAAAGTAAAGTTTAACTGAAAGATCCGAACAGCAGCTGTCAAACATATTTGAAAAAAACATACTCATTTTTTCCTTGAAGTTCAGCACAGTTGATAGTTACATTGTTTTTGTTGTCTTTCAGTCTCAACTATGTGTATATATACCTGTGCTGTAAAAAATACTTGGCAATCTGTTTTGAATACTGGTCCATTGTAAGAAAGGAATTTTTAAAATTTTTACCTTTCTTACCAATTTGAAAGATACAAACAGAGTTTTCAGCTTGGCATAATTATCTGTTTCAAACTGAAAGATCAGTGGCCTTATATATGTCAGTAATCATCACTCACACAATTGGTGCAGTGAATGGCTTTGTTTCTACTGGATAAATTAGTGTGTTCTCCCACTGTTCTTTTAATTTAATTATTCTAAGATATTTTAGCATTTAAAAAGCCTCTCTTAAAAGTTTTTTCTATAATTTTACTTGTAGTTTTTTGTTTTTTTTTTTGTTTTTTTTTTTTAATAATAATTAACCCCACTGATGCAACAATTTTAGATGTAGATCTTAGTGTGACCAATCGCTCTAACAATTGGGTTATCGAGCTCTATCTCCAGCATTACCTTGTTAAATCATCATGTGTCTATTAGCAAAGGTTTATTTCTTTCTGTTCTAATTAATGATGTCACAAAACATCCAGCCTTATATTTTTTTCCTATGCTTCCAAAAAACTTTATTTCCTCTTGATTACAATTCTTCAGTATGACCTAAGTTTCTCCTAATTTAAATTTTCAATTTTTTTTTTTCATTAGTGCATTTCTTCAGTAATCACATGCATTAGAGAATCTGCATAACTTTCTGTTGCCTTGACTGCATTAATTACTTTTGTATTTGCCACATATGGAACATTAATGTTGCATTTATCTCCTACTGTAAATAGTCTTTTAGAGAGAGAAAAATCATAAGACAACTGGTTACAGATAGACAAAATTTTAGAAACATCATCATAACCTAAGAGTAATGGGTTAATCTGACAGGGCAATGCTGTGTTGCGTTATACCAAAGTGTCCAAATATTCCTATCTAGATCAGCTGTTTAAAAGTGCAGTAAGGCAGAAATTAAAATGTTCATGATTTGCAGTCAAAATCATAATAGTTCTGGTTAGGAAGAGAGAAGGCAAAACACTAATTTTGACTCTTTTTAATGGAATGTGGTTTTTTTTTTCTTACTTAAAAACATTCATGTTTTTTAAGATTTTATACCAAAGAAAAGACACCGTTTAAAACATGAAGAATTAAAAATAATTTTCTAATTTGTCTGGGAGCTGACCTTGCTCAGCTGACCTTAAAAACTCTGTAAGTATAAATTCCACCTTGAGGTGAATTTTTTTCTTTTCATTCTTTCAGTTCTCCTTCAAAGCAAACATAAGAAAACAAGCAAGCAAAATAAAAATCTGCACTGTTCTGCAATCGAGGTCTTCAGTTTCATTTCTCATTTTAAATGCTTCATTTCAATCATCATTTCTGAGCACAGTCTTTGGGACAATGAGTCTTTGCAACAATGGAAGTTTTATGCACGAAGATATTACTGTGGTACTGTTCATATCCACACAGCTGGTTCAGCATTCAGATTAGAAGATAACAAGTACAAGCCACGTGTCCTCTCTTATCTCTGTTCCTATCATTTGAGCTGATTTTGAAAATTTGATGCCATTTGATTAAACAACCCACATCTCTCCAGCCAGGTTTTGCCCTCTTTGATATACTGATGGTAATCTTGGTCACTCTAACCTCCCTCGAATTCATAGACTGAAAAGCTCTCTCGTGTTAGACAGATCTCTTCAGTCTCTGGATTTGAAACACTTAACATGATTACTACTGCCACTATTAGAGAGCATTGTTTGTGAACAAAATATTTGTCAGCCACTCCCTTATTTCTGCATTTCTCATCCTTAATGGAAAACAATTCCTGAGAGCTTCAAGGGAGTGTTATTAAAATTGAGATAATGGATAGCACCACCCTCACATTTAAATATTTACTTCTACCTTCCTTTTGAGTTTCAAAGTGAAATGAACAGCATTTACATAACATAATTTTAAAGAGCATACACAACTTTTAATTAATTCAAACAGTCCTTTCTAATCAATTGCATCCAATTATTGAGAGAAACGTGATTCATTCAGAGTGGAAATCATCTTTTCCCCCATCATAGTGGGAAAATTGAGCAGGTCATCATCAGTACCATTGCCATAAAGTTCCTTCTGCAGTTTTTGCATATGCATTTAGTTCTCAAGACTAAAGGGGTAAGAAAACCTCACTTTCACAGATTTGTGCCCCACACTGTCTATCATGACTCCCTGAGATGTCTCTAATTCCCTTCCTCCTCTCCTCAAATCTTACACTGAAACCCTAGCTCTCTCTGCCTGATGGTAACCACCAATGGGCAGTCTAGCCTTACATGCCTCCTGTCTGCCAGCTGGCCAAAGAAGAATCTGTAATGTTGAGCTCAGGCTTCAGCCTTTCCTTCAGCAGTACTTTCCCTCGAGTCTTTGCCCCATGTTTAGTGACTGATTTTCATGCAACTTGTCTGAACACAGTACCTCTGAGATACCTATCTGTTTCTCAGTGGGTAAAACAGGTAATGGGGGAAGGCAGGAAGATTATAGCAATCACACATAAGCTTGATCTTCTTAAGAAACCAACATGAAAATCCTTCTGTTTTTAGTCTTCACCCCCTTTTTTCTACACAGGAGTTATTTCTGGTTTCTGGATTTGCAGAGACCTTGTTTTTGTCGGTTGTTTTTTTAACAGAACTTTTACAGAAGAAAAAAAAATAAAAAAAGAATCTATGTCATGTTGATGCTGATTTTCTTGCTTTATCTTCTAGACTCTGACAAGCCCTAGCAAAGCTTCATTTAGGGTCAGAATGAAATAAGAAATCCAAAAAGCAGCATCATGAATCCCAGTAGCAGGCTGGAAAGTGCCCTGAATTTCAGGCTCCATTCATCTTACTTCATCCTGTAGTGCCCATCAGTGGTGAAGCTCTGGCTGCATTTGTTTCCACATAGCACATCTCTCAACCATGCTTCTGAAGTGGTGCCCATGTGAAAAAATGCAGAAGCAACATTCAGGCAACATAGCCTCTGCACTGGCACTACATTTCAAGTCCCCAGCAGAGATGGTTACATTTGATTTTTTCTTACAAAAACCTCCCAAAGGCCATGTCCAACCAAAGCACTCACAGCACTAACCTAACTTCAACTTGGTCTGAATAAGCTGTCCTGTTAGGACCTGCAGATCTACATCTTGTCCTTTGTTCTAGCTCAAGAACAGAGCACAGATGCCACTGACAGTATCTTCTTGTGTGTACTTGATTTTTTATTTCCTTCCTAGCATAAAAGATTTCCCGAGTTGATGTCTGCAGAATAGCTCTCCATTTTGAATGCAGTATATAGAGTATGATGAGTGAGATGGATCAACATGTGGAGGGATTTGGACTCTTCTTTGGTATCTGTTTCCATCTGTCAGAACTGGAAAATAGAAAGTAATGTGAATCAGTTCACATTTAACCGTAATCTCCACTGTAAGGACTGCCAGAGATGACTTTGGCACAGTCTGCCTGGGCAAGTATCCAAGACTGCTCGTTGTATATGTCTTGACTTAAGGAAGCCTCCAGGCACGAGCACCCCAAATGTTTTTGCTTAGAAATGAGTTCCAAAACATTTACCATTTATGTGATCCTGAATTTTGTAACTGTATTCATTTTTTTTTTCCCTTTTGAACAGGGTTTACTAATGCTTCAGCTGTCTGATGATATCAAGGAAATTTTACTTGATGTGCACTGAAACATGCTTAGAAATCCTGCTGCCTCTCTTCCCCTCCTTCTCTAAGTCCTGCACAAGAGAAGAAACTAAAGAAGAAATAGTTCTAAGGCAGAAGATAGATTAAAAGATACCTTAAAGTGACTCTCAGCTTAAATGAAACCAACACCCCTTGTCTTCAGACTTACTTCTATTTCTAACTTAATTCTGTTGGCATTTGAAGGAGAGAAAAAAAAGCAAACAGCAAGATATGAATTAACTACAAAGCACTCCTCTTAAATTATAGTTCTGCCTCACCTCTCTGTTCTGCAGCTAGTGAATGACAAATCAGGAGTTGTTGCATGATTCTAGAATGACAGAGCCAAACAGGACTGAAAAACTTGTTCCATTTCGCCTCTCATTATGTAGTCTGAGCGATTTGGTAGGATTTCTTACATGTTTTCGATATAAACCTTGTAAATTAGTACATTGATTCTATAGTGCAAATATTTCCTTAGAGCAAGCCACTGTCAGTTTACTGTTAAGAGGACAAATAGAAAGACCTAATAGCTAAGATGAAATACATGTATGATGATTGAGGGAGGAGCCTGCTACTGAACATACCTGCCTACATAACCAGTGTGTACTGAAAATGGAGCTAAAAATGGTGTTAAATCTTTGTGAAATAACTATGCACTTTTACATAAATACCAGTATTTTCCTGTAAGATACCTATTTTTCACAAGACTGAATGAAGTAAAAACATAAATTAAAACAAACCTACATAAAATGGCTGAAACTCTCTAATTTTCAAGCTCTAAATATTTTTTCTGTTTTGGAAATATTTCAATTAATAACATTTACATCACTGTTAATGCTATCAACAAGGTTTCAACAAGTATTTCATTTAGAAAAAAAAAAAATCTGAGGAAAAGTATCTAGTTACAGCTTCTTAACTTTTAAGATACCCAACATTTTCAACTACATTAGGAAATGTTTGCTTATCTATGGTTTAGGAAGAGAGAAACCTGCTATTAACCTTGCAAATTGACACCTAGATCTCTAAATGAGGATGAATCATTTATTTTTGCTAAAGCTTCACTGATTTACATTTGGGGAAGTATCCCTGAATGTATAATGCCAAGTGTTGCGGTCTGTTATTGTAAAAGTCACAACAAACCACAGGGAAAACATTCTAGCTCTGTGACATTGCTTCCTTTTTTCACACCAGTAATGGCATGCAGTTCTGAAGTTGGATAACTTGGGTTGAAAATATCTTCAGGCAATGTAGGGCTACTGTAGCAAAAGCTGTATCATCCCACTTGATCACCAGAGCAATGAGTATAACCAAGAAAAAGGGGGCAAATGAAAAGTTTCTAAATTCTACCTTCATCAGAAGAGACACTAGTTAAAGGTCAGCCCGTGCAGCTGCACTTGACCTAACTCTGGCTCCAAATTAGCTCTGAAACCACCTACAGATGTATGTTTTTGTTTATACCCTCCCAGTAGTCACAATATCTAAATCAGCTCAAGGCAACAACTCATAAACAGGAGACTTTGCTTTAACACATTTATTTCTGTTCCAGGTAGCGATTTAAAAAATTGTAAATGTAAATTTTCTTTTTTTTTTTTGTTTTTGGTGCTGATGTCAGAAAAAGTCATATGCAATTTTGAACCATTTATTCAATTTTTAATTTAATTTCAAAACATTGAAAAGTGCTTGTTTTGTTTCAGCTCTCAGAAGCAAAACAACTTTTCATTTTTCATCTACTGTCTCTTATTTTTCCTTCTTGCAATTTTCCCCTAAGTTTCTGAGCAGAAAATTCAAGGTTAAACAAATGTTTAAACTACTTATCAATACATGCCTGTATTTTGCATATTAACACAACCAAGACAAATTTAAGGATAATGCTACATAATCTTAACTTAATCTGCAGTTAGGATGCTTACCCTGGCGAAATTCTCAATGTATTATCACCCTGTCCTCTCAACATTGTCTTCCTGTACCAAAAACCCCTTAAGTTCGGAAACAGTTTTCCTACAAACCGCAAGAAGTAATTTCCATGCTGAAGAAAATATACTGATACATCATTGAAATGAATTTTTTTTGCCGAGTTGTGTGAGATAAAATGGGAGTTTAATGTGAATTAAGTTGGTTTTACACT
The DNA here is from genome assembly GCA_020745705.1 of Hemiprocne comata. Classification (NCBI taxonomy): domain Eukaryota; kingdom Metazoa; phylum Chordata; class Aves; order Apodiformes; family Apodidae; genus Hemiprocne; species Hemiprocne comata. The sequence continues at coordinate 96,499,010 of CM036587.1, read as the reverse complement.
AATCCTAGCATAACCTTAGCTAAAATGTTTATAAAAATAACAGAATTTTTGGAATAACTTTTCTTTCTTGATTTGGAACGCTGCAAAATCAATACATGAGATTAAGCCATGTTTAGCAATCTTACATTTTGTATTCAAATAGAAAGATTTTCACATTTGTTTCCTTGCACGTCTTGATGAAAGTGAATTGTAGAGATAGAACATGTTCGGGAATATTTAATGAAGTATGGTTCAAATACTGGTGTCATTTAAAATCAGGAAGACAGAAATGATCTAATGTAACTTCCTCTTAGTCTCATTTCAGCTATGCTCCAACTGAAACAGATGTCTCTTCTTTGTAGGAGAGTAGGAAGGTTAGGGCTTACTGTTGGCATGATTTAGATTAAGAATATTGTGCTTTGTCAGTGGAAAGAATGTGGCTGGATTCACCCAGGGCATCTAAGATGCAACCTTGTATAATAATAAAAAAAAAAGTAATATTTCTTTTTACCTACATTTTATTTTTTCAAGATCTCTTTCAACATAAAAGGGTGTGTGTATGTGTGTATAAGCATATATGCATATGTATAGAAAATACTTCAGTTCTGGGTTTTTCTTTTTGCAAGCATAGAATGCTTATTTATACTTGTCATTCATTATTTTGCACATCCCAAAGCCACTAAAACAAATGTGACCCTCGGCTGTAAGCAACAAAATTGCATGTCCATCTATAAAACACTGTTTTGCTTGGGGCAATACATCTTGAGCAAGTGTATAGCAAATCTCAATGCATTTTAATATTAAAAATTTAAGCCTGGAGAATGGTCTTATCCGGTTCGCAGGCCCCCTTTTCAGCCCTATGGGAAACATCTTTGTTAATGTATCAAAAAAATAAGTAATGAGGGGGGAAATATGTGTATATATAATAATAATATGCATTACTAAATTGATAAAATATCTCCAAATACAACTACGTCATATTTGATACATACGCCTGACAACAAGCAGCCTGTCACTGAAATGGAATCATGTATATTTAATCCTGTCAGAGTTAGCCAAATCCTGCCTGACCAGTGCATCTTTCACGAAACTGCAAAATTCATAAGGAGGGGTGACTCTGGGGTCAGTGTTTCCTTCTCCTGGCTCTTCTCCAGGTCCAGTATCCCATTCTCAAGGCACTCAGTCACCCACCTCTTCCTGTACCGCTCTACTTCTGCTAAAGCTGGTTACAAGTACTGCTATGTAGCTCAGCCAGCGACTGAGCATTCCTGTGTATGAAGGCACAGAGAGATTAGTTTGTTTGTAGTTTTTCCCCCACAGGGATTGTGACTTGGAGGTTTACCACGGACATAACCTGTGGCAGCAATGGGATTATACAATAGCAGTAGCTGTATCTGGAACCACAATCTCCCATTTCTAGACGTCCCTAAGAACATTCTTATGTACTAGAAGTTTCCAAGTCTCAGCTACTCAGAGCTATCAATCTTTTTTGATCTTTGTTGTCTCTGGTTTATTTCTCGATTCTGAGTCAAACTCTGACACCTTTTGTCTGTGCTCCAAGCAGATGAGAGCTCAGCCTTTGTTCCCAAGCCTTGCCAAAGCTGTATAAGTACGTTAATGTCATGCTGACCTAACCACATCTACATCCCTTCTGGCCAGTTAGGAGATTATTTTATTTGCCTGAAAAAAATAATAATGCACACATAGCTTCTTGCAGAAGCTGGAGTTACTGTTACATATGATTGGTGAATGACCATATCTCTTCTGTTGTCCTTTCCTGTCCCATTCTCTTTTCAGATTTTTCTCCTCTTCTAGGTGACACTTTGAGCCATTAGGTATCGATTTTGCAAGGAGCTGTTCAGCTTGTCTGTGAATCCAGCTCCCTTATTTGCTCTGGATAACCTTATAGTATATGTAAAATCCTGTTAAAACCACTTATGACTTCTTAAGACTCTTTCCTTAAATAGCTGCTTCTTCACCATGTTTTTGCTTTTTAAAAAAATTATTATTATTTTAATTTTTTGGTTTTATTTTGTGGGTTTTTTTTTTAATTTTTTTAAATACTATAGCTAAACCCATACATTCTTGCATAGTACTGCACATCAAAATAATTATTTTTTCTTCCTCAGTCCTGCCAGTATGTGTACCCATTTTATGTCACCCTCTTTCATTGTCTGATCCTCAAAATGCCCCTGAATGGATGTCAACTCCTTCTCCATTTTTAAATCAAATTATAATGAACAAATAGTCCTGTCTTTGTACCAGCATTTACCACACAAGGTCTTTGAGACTCAGTCTGCCCAGACCACATTGCCTTCCTTTCTAAAACTGACTCTTAATATGTGTGCCAAGAGTTGATGTACCTGCTTGTCACTTTTTGTCTAAAGGGAAGCCAGAAATATTATTTTTTTAATTTTATTTTTTTTAATGAAAAAAGAGAAACTAACTCTTAAATGTGGCACTGCACATATTTTGGGCCAATCTCTGTTCAGTTTAGTCTCATTTGTATCTTTATTCCTTTCTGACGGGTCCTTTCATGTTATTTGATGAGGCAGTATTTGAACTCCGTCAGTCACTACCTGTATTATTAGGTTAAGAATAGAAACAAATGATTATATTGCCACAAAGGTGTCTCTGCAGGGTTGCTTTAAGAAGCAGATTTCCTGATTAAAGCAGCTCCTGGCTTCTTTCATTTTTGAAAGGCTTTAAGCAATCTGAAATGTTACTTTGATTCAGCCGTGATAAGCAAGTACATGCAGAAACACTGCAGTACAGAGCTGCTTTTTATATTGTGGCTTTTTGCAAAGGTTTAAATTACTAAATCTAAATGAGGGTCATATAAAAGGAAGAATGCCTCTTGCTTGTCACAGCTACAGCCTTTTCTGCCTGCAGTAGGCAGGACATTGACCTCTACCTGAACAGCCTGAGGTAAGAGGAGTAGCCACTGGAAATTATTTATAACCTGACCAGCTCATTTAGTTTCATCCTCTGAGGCCTTCGGAGCCGAACTGACACAGCAATAATGGCCAGCGAACTTTTGATCCAATTAATTGTTAATGAGAGGTTTGATTAGCAAATAAAGGCCCTATTAGGTTAGCTGATTGTCTTTCTTTCACAATACCAGAGGTCAACTTTTTTTTTTTTGACTGAAAGAAAAGTACACTGTGTCTCTGGTTAAATTAATCACATGCTCACAGGTGTTGAGTAAAGTTGAGGAAAACGGGCAGCTTAGACACCTGTCTGTAACCATGATAATGCAATAGGTATTCCTCACATTGTTTATGATTAAGTTTTTTGTATTGCTTTTAATTCAACTTTTAATTCAATTCCATGCCTGAGAAATATTGTGTTAATGCATCCTTCTCCTTGTCCTTCTTTCTTTCAGGCTTCATTCTCAGTTCTGTTTTATTTTAATTACACTGCCAGAATTCTCAGCCAGTTTCAAATTAGTTAATTCCTCATATGTATTTAAAATCTTCCAGTGTATATGCAAACACCATTCCAGTGTACGATGTTCTATTCCTGAAAATTTCCCTCTGAGTTATGACACATTTCTGTAAAATTACAGTGACTAAAAAGAAATGCAAAGATTAAGGACAAAACTGAACTACAAATGACACCTATGTAAATTAAGAGTATTTTGATCTCAGTGCAGCCATGCTGGATTTATACTAGTATAAATCTGTAAATCTGACATTAACAAATTGATCCCTGTAGAGTAGCTTTTGTTATCTGAACATTTAATCTTCTTCCGTATTATCAATAGAGCTTCAAAATACAATACTGCTCATTGTCTCCTCCCTCCAACCTGCATAATGTACAGAAAGCAACAATTAGAAAAACACTAAGTTTGTTGTCAAGCTTTCAGATATTAAAAATCTGGAGATGATGTTGTCTGTTTTTGCAGGGTCTGATGTAGTTTTTAATTACATGATCACTTCCTGCTTTTCTGTTATCCAGTTCACAGGATGGACGGATGTTACGAAAAGCAGCAGCTCCTCAGTGTTTCTTTTCTTAATGAAGGCTTTTGACACATTATTGAGTGTTGTCTGGACCTTGCTTACAAGAGAAAAATGGTAATTTTTTGATGATGTATCCTGGTCATAACTGTAATACAAAAGTATGTAGAAACAGTGTCAAAAAAGCAGTGCAAAATAACATAGTCACTGTATTTGTTGATTTTTGTTTTTGTTTTCTCTAGCAGGAAAAGCTGAGATGTAGAAACATTAATGCTAGAAGCAGAGACTGTCTTCATGCTCAGAGATGTGTTGGAAGCCACCCCAACACAGCTTTGCTCTGGATGCGGCAGACTGGGGTTTGTAGCTGTTTCCCAGTTAGTGGAGCTTCAGAATGGATATTCAGACTGGTCAGCAAAAGATAGCTGCAGGGAGCTGTGAACAAAATCATCCCTTTTTATGTTGGTGGTAACTTCAGCAGCTTGGTAGTCCACCTGGGCTGCACCTATGCTCTTTGTTTTTCTGTGTCTTTGTATGCATATGGCCTGATTTCTCTGTATGTGTTCTCTGTTCTCTGCCTCCCTACTAACTGAGAGCAAAGCTCTTACTAATGTAAAAGTGAGTACCCACCATTTTTGCAAATCAGAGACCCGTAAAATGAACAGTATATGATTAGTAACCACCTACAAAATGTTTGGCTGAAATGACTAGACCAGCCTCATTAAGGACCAGTATGACAAGAGGCTAAGTTTAATCTAGTTCTCCAAGGCTGCTTTAACTACAAAACTCCCTGTAATCTTCTCTGATCCATTAACTACTCTGCATCATGCATAGCAGGGTTCAGGTAAGGTTGCTCATGCATTGAGACCTTGACTTTGCACAGGTTTTGCTTCTGCCTGGCTTTTCTAGGTTTCACATATTTTGGACATAATTCCCAGGTCTTTGTAATGAATTAAGAGTTCGATCTTACATCTGTCCATGCCTGAACTAAAACCTTTTTGGGCCACTACACAAATCTCTGTGATATCTCAAAGGACCACTAACTGTGACAGCAGTTGCAAGGGTTTTGTCTTTTGCATAGAGACATCCTCAGAGGTAAATGAGTGCCCTAGTTTGCCAAGGGCTTTTGCAGAACTGTTTTTGACCTTCAAGGCATGGCTAAGGCCCTGAAAGCCCTGATCCTTTGCCAGCATCTGATGGGAATCCTCCTCTACTCCAGCCAGTCAGAGCTCTTCTGTCTCTAACTTTCTCAGACTTTAGCAAGTCCCATGCGTTACTTTACTGTCCTTCACTGCAGTCCTAATCCGGCTTTTAGTACTGCATTTTCATTCATCCCCAGTCTTTCTCTTTGATAAAGCTCCTAGTGCCTGTCTCTATTTTCAGTCACCCCGATAGCTTGTTTTTCTGACATTGACATTGTTCTTCTGACTTTGATGTGAAGCTTTACCCATATGTGCACATGCAAAAGTGGACTTGTGCATGTGCCGCTGTAGACATGCACGCAATGGTTCAGATTTCTTAAAGCCATAACTAACTGAAAGCAGCCTTTTACAATAAAAAGTAGTGCAGTCCAGGATAATGCTATCAATTCGATGCATAATAGACACATCTTTTCTCAGGGACATGATCTTCCATCTTTATACATTCTGCATAATATCTCCCTTTGCACATACTTCCACATAGTATAAAGGGCAAGCCACTGGGTACAAACAACACAATGGCCTTGCAGTGTAGATGGTAATTAAAAAGAAAATCACAGAAACTAATTTTGCTTCTGTTGAAGCTAATGGCAAAATCTCCACCTGATATGGCTAAGATGGGAAATGCTCTGTAAAAATTAGTTACCGCATGTGAAGATAGATAATGAAGACATATGTATGAAATAGTATAATGTGATTACAGAAATACATTAGTAGTTGTGCAATAACACAGGAAGAGATAATTGAACATATCTAATTGGGACTGAAAGATGCATTTCAAGATGAGCGGCTGTCAGTTGAAATGGAAAATCCTAGAAATAGAGAGAGGAAGTCTGTTCAAAACAACAAGCTCTGAATAATCATAGATTCTCATTGCATGGGACAGAAGCTGGCAAGTAGAGCTTATGAGAAGATCAGTGTGAGAAAAGAGAGTAAAGCAAGCAAAGACAGCACAGTTGTGCTGCGTGTAGATCAGCTTCGCCTCCTACTGTAAGGAACATTTGGTTAGAGTTTTTGGATGGGTAAAACCAGAAGCCTGCAGGACAATATGTAACTGTGGTGCTTCAAGGGTGCCTTGGAATCCAAAACCTTCTGAAGGCACATTACTGACACAGCCTTTGCTGACGAAAGCTCTGTCACAGACTTCCCACATCGAGCTCTGTGCTTCAGACCTCATTTAATTTAACTTCACATTGATCCTCTTTTAGGCACAATCCTTCCCTCACCCCTTTTCTCCATCTTCTCTGTCTTTAAAGTACTATATACACACTTAAAGCTGGAGAAAATTAATGTCTAACAAGAATAGAACTAATTCAAAGAAGAGAAGGGAATTACTATTATAAAATGGTTTTGCTAACAGTATAAACAAGAACTGAATTGCATAAAAATGTATGTCTATGTTACTAGAAAAAGCATAGCTAAACCTCTAGCTTTTGATTCATGTAATTCCTGGAATCTGTTTGTAGTTGTATATTGTACGGATAGGAAGAATTAGCACTTTTTTCCACAGAATGGTTTTATTCTTTTTAAACTTGAAGTGGACTGTACTTCAATATTTCTATCTTAGTCTTCATGAAAATGTTGACTCTAAGCAAAAGGATCATTAAAGTTCACATTCATTTTGTGAATCAGTGTACCAGCTTCAGTGCATTAAGTATTTTTTACAACTTTTAAAACATTAAAACTATCAAAAATGACACAGAAGTAAGTGCAATATACTATCTTAAATTATTGTTTTGTTATTAAAATTTGTTTTGGCTTTCCCCTACCCATCCTATCAAGGTGATATAATCTCACAATCAAAATGTCTAATTTATTTCCTCGTGTTCCCAAAGTTATTGAAAGTGGCCGGTGCTGCTCTAGCATAGATGCCAAAACTCTCATAGGCAAGTAACAGAATATTTTGTCTGATTTTATTTTTCAATTTTCATTAAACTAATACAAGGAAACATTTAACCTAAGATAAGAGAATAAATCAATTATTAAATAAATTCGGTGGGTAAATGCAAAGGTGGTTTATAGAAATTACTTTTTGGAATATAGACCTTTAGAAAAAAATTTTCACAATTTCATTTATATAAAGAATAGAACCTGATAATGAGAAATTTATGCTTGGTCCAGTGCCAGTAAATTCTCAATCGACTGGAGAGTTTCCAATCTACTGAGAGGATGGAATGAGAGGGTTTATGAAGGGAAATTGGAGATATGTTATTTTTGAGAAGAAGAGGGGATAGAAGGATCACCTAGGCATTATGGTGTACGGGATGTACACACCACAGAATGTTTTTCCTCAGTCTTTCCAAAGCCACAGATGAGCAGATTCATAGAGAACTGGAGATTGGATTACACTGATTACAGTACGAAAATGATATGGTTTGGCTGTTATCACAGATGGCTGAAGTCGAGCTATAAGAGAATAGACTCCAGGCTGATACACTTGCTGTGAATTTAGACTCTCACTAGCCTCTTGACACCTTCAGAAAAGGTGATTATTTGGTCTTTCTATGGATGAAATGTATTTCTTCCTCATTTATGGTAAAGCACTCCTGACTCATTACTGTCTAAGGTTGTTAGAAAATGGTGAACTGTATGGAGAAGTGATTATTCACAAAAGCTAATCCCCATGTTCCCTCTGTGCTAAGCAGAGAAGGATCCCTGAAGGAAGTGTCAGTTAGGTCCTAAGTTTAGGTATGCAGAAACACTATCTGTGTTGGCATAGACTGGGAAGCTTTCTTATAAAGAATAACCCCATTTGGCTAATGCACATCCCTGTGGATGACCCCCAAACTCACTACACTGAAATGCAACTTAACTGATGAAACAATTATTCCCAATGTTTTCAAGGTTATTCATTTCCCCAAAAAAGTTTTGGATATTAAAAACTCATGTTGAACATTATCCAACCCTTTGATTCTTACAAAACTTAGTTCTGTGGACATGCTGTCAGCCCCAGAAACTTGCAAAATACAAAGCCATAAGATAACAGAAATGAGTAAACATCTTTGAATCCTATTTTTTTAATCTTTCATTGCTGCCACATGAATTTTTGCACAGTGGAAAATTCTATTCCTCTCAAATTTATTCAATCTGTACTTGATACTCCTCTCCTGATGTGAGAAGAGATCCATATTCATATTTATTTTGCTCTAAATTAGCTACTCGCTTATTGACCCTAAATAGTTATCATCTCAGCTGGAAATATATTAGAGTTCTAGTTGCCAAACAAATATTCAGCAAAAGATGAATAAAAGCATATGGGGAGGAAAAACCCACAAAGTTTTCACTGCCAATATAATGGAAGGCATTCTGGCGGACAGCCATCTGCACCCGCTGAACAGAGGGATCCTGGGATGACATTGATCGATTTAACAGTAGGAAGGTATTAATGATATTCAGCTCTGATGGCTGAGCCACTTCACACTCATTTGCATTTCCATTCATCATCTCAGCATTTATCATTATGAGGAGAATGCCAGAACTAATTAAAGTCTGGGCTAACAGGGTGACATGGGAGTCCAGCCGCTACTTATACTGAGGAAATATGGGAAACTTTCCAGCAGGAAGTACACCAACCTTACACCAAACCCAATTAGCTTAATTCCTAACTAAACTGTTTGAGGGTCCTTCATTTGAATAAACTAAGAAGCTGGGATTGAAGTTACACAACGTTTTTTTCTCCTTGTGTTCTAATGGTTTCATGACTCAATAACATTGTCTTACGTGGACATTTGGGAGGTTTCTTTAATGTGATCCATCTACTCCTCAGCTGTCCCCTCCCAATTTTGTCATAGCAAGCAGAGAGACAATTTCATATTCTACAATGAAGTTAAATTTAAAATACAAATTCTAACATAATTTGTTCTTGAAGGGACCTAAAAAGTATTGTGAAGTCCCTAATAAAAAAGAAAATCAAAAGCTGAAATACACTGAAATCTATTGTTTCTGTTTATGTATGAGGGCTAATAAACCACCTGTCCAAATAGACATAAAATTATTTTTATTTCTAGCACAGCAGTATTAATTTTTTCTTCTTGGTAGGCCAATGCTAGCTTGGCATACTCTCACGAGCTGTGCCATTAACTGCACTGAGACAACCCGTGTGAGCAAAGCAACCAGGATGCAATCTTGAGTACCTCCTGGTAAGTCTTTTGGTTTCAAGAATCTACTTGCTGAGAGCTGGAATAATCGTAGGGCCTGTCAAATTCTGCTTGGGTCAGGTCCCTAGCACCGTTAGACTCCTTTGACATTAACAGACAGAAAGAATAAATGTGATAGGAGGAAGCTGTAGTAATAGAGAGAATTATAGAAAAGTTTTGTGAGTAAATAATTTCTTTTACATTTTAAATTTTTTGCAGGATATGTCTTTAAGTGCAAAAGTAATCTTTCCAAAGTTAATTTTAATAAGCTTTATCCTTACCAATGTTTCCAGATGCTGTTTGATATTTTAAATAAATATTTTGTTGTTATTATTTCTACAAACATCTGGAGACATTTAATCTAGGCTCTGGGTAACATGGCATCATTTCATTGCCCATTTCTCTTCTCTTCTCTCACATACAAGTAGGTGAGAGATCTAGCTCCCATGTCCACAACGAAACCTCTGCAGATTTATGTCTGCCCAACACTTAGGAGAAAATACAGTCTTTATGCTGTTCTACAATGGCCTTTATGGTTTTAAAAGGGATGCAACCTCTTTATCTGCCTAGAGATATCCCCTCATATATATCCACGGGAGAAAAGGCAGTGCTTCTGTGAGAAATACTGGATATCTCCAGTGTTGATTCAAAGCAGTCAAGAGATTCATAGATTAAAATAAAATTTTCATAAGTCCCTCTCAAGCTTTGCAAGAGAAATAATGAGCTGGTAGTCTTGGTGTGAAGATCCTTTTAAGAGGAAACTTAGCCTTTGGTGATTCCATTGTATAGCTCCATCTAGAATGCACATGAAGTAGGCAGGCATGGATGAACCGGTCAGGTTCCTTTTATCAGGCATTGATGAAAAATATAGGCATTTTATAAAAGCAGGATGAAGAGGTGCAGCAGGTAATTTTCATTTTCCTTTCACGCTGGCCAATTTTAATTTAGTCCTCCTTTGTGGTAGTGGTTTTATCCTCTTCCTGATATATATTTCTGACCCATTCACATGGCCAGACGGTGTGTAGCCTGTAAAAAGATCAATGAACAACGAAGGGTTAGATTATATTGACTTAATGTTGATTAGTTTACACTGGGTTGTCTGCTGCAAAAGATGTCAGAGCTTTTGTAGTTCATTAGCTCCCATCAATTGAACACTGGCTTAAATTAGTACATGAGACTCTTCCTTTCTGTAATGCAATTTCAACTTGCATTTCATGCTTAGCTTTCCTATCTGTACTTCCATGTGACAGCTGTTACAACATTTTTCTCCATGAGAGAAAAGAAAAAGAGACTAAAAAAATCAGACTGCTTATTAGGTGAGTTTCTGCTCATTTCACCTAGGGAAGTTATCCCACTTGTTATGATCAATATGATCTCTGACACCAGTTATATCAGAAGTGTTACTCAACTGCAACATGTCTTGTAATCACTCCAGGAAATGGCAGCTTATGATTAAAAAATATGACTTTACTAGATGATGCACTTACTGTCAAAAATCAGTTGCAGCTTTTGGAATTTAAGGTCTCAGACCTTAACACAGCAGAATTTCTTAAAAATATTTGCTGTTATTAAAAAAAGTGTCAGAAATTTGGTTCTGAAACAGCTCTAATAGATAGCTCCAATAATAACACTTTATTATCTTTGAGGAGAGAGAAAGAGCACAGATTGAGAATCATGGAACGGCTGGGATGGGTAGCAACCTCTGGAGGTCATCTGGCCCAACCAACCTGCTCATGCAGGGCCACCTGCAGCCCAGGATCATGTCCAGTTAGTTATTAATATCCCCTAAGGGTGCAGATTCCACAACCTGCCTGGCCAACCTATGCCAGTTCTCAGTCCCCTTCACAGTAAAAAAATTATTTATTTTCTTAAGGAATAAACAGGACAAAACAAGAATAGGTTTTTATCCTCCATTCTGTCAAGTAACAGCATCTTTGCTGTATGCTGGCCAATGTTCTGGCTGTGCTCTGTGACAGGCCCATTCCACCACCAATACCAAAAGCTCTAAAATATATTATAAAAGTATAGATGTTACTGCCAGAAATACAAAATGGGTACCTTACAAAACTTATTTTGTCATGATTTATCCAAATGAAGGAGTTGGCAGAGGAACAACTGCTGAAAAGAGGGCCTGTAGGAGGTGAAATATGGCAAAGATTGAAGTTTGCACTTGAAAGTAGAGCTATTCAATAGAGATTTCAAATCTTATATTTATGTTGTCTTTTTCATAACTTGAGTGTTACTAATTCTCCATTTTCAGAAAATAACTTTAGACTGCTTGGAACAGCTTTTTCAAAATATTGCTAAATCTTTTGATTTGGATTTTTAGAGACTATTTTTATTTCAACATAGTTTAGTTTCACTGTGGAAAAAAGAAACCACAAAGCCAACAAACAACCCTTACTTCTTAATATCAAAATCCTAACTGAAAAGGATAAAGAGAAGACTCTTTGTGTTACTAGATCTCTAGTGATTTTAAGAATTATCCTCAATATCAGTGTTATTTTTAAATCTCCATTATTTAAAGTAGTTACGTGATAAATATACATCCTAACAAGATGTCTGTTAAACATTCTTTCCTCTCCAATAATTTAATCTAGTCAAGACACATGTTCATTTTCAAGTTATTGGATGAGGAAAGTTCTTACCCTACACACCTGCATCACTTCATTGTCATTCTTCTTGTTCTTAAGCTCATGTTCTCATTCGTGATAAAAGTGTGTGTGTATACCATATAGGGCAGAAATTCTTTCTTAATATTTTTAGACAGGCAAAAAGACACCAAAACCAGAAATAAAAACATATTGCCATCTAGCAGCCATTTTGACTTCAACATTTTAACTCAGATGCATCAAATAAGATAATGTAACACGATTTCTGTGCATCCTGGAGTATGAGATATAATAGTTATAGATAAAACTGATCCTTATTCTGATCCTGTTCGTGTATGAAAATTCTGTAATTTGGACATTTAAATAATTTCAAAAGGAAAAAAGTACTAAACCAGAATGTCAGGGATGTTACTCTCAAAAGCTGATTATAACATTTCAAATTAGGATTAAATTTTGCGGGAAGTCCTGTTTTCATTTGTTTTAGCAGAAAGGGCTACTGTTAATACTATACAAGCTTTACCACAAATTTTTAATGACTGATGTCCCTTGTAGTACACTTTGCAATGCACTGCCTTCAGATGTCCTGTAAGCACCTAGCATGATCAGAATAAAACTGGTGGACAATCCGATCCTAACTATGCCTGTGGCTGTTGTTCACAGTTACATCCCACCTGAAAGAACTAATATAAGGAAGTGCAACTCATAGACATACATCACTTAATCTCAAGATAAATATACACTGTTTTTTCTCCCAGGACAAAAAAAAAAAAAAAAAAAGAGATCATGTTAGCAGCTTTATTTTGAGTTATAATTTTTTTTAAAGCAATTATTTAAATTCTCAAGTCCCAACAACATCTTTACCTCTATAGGAAGTAGGTGTATAGATAACACATTAATATAGATAATACACTACATCTTTTCTAAAAAATATCAGATGACATCATCTAATGATGATGGATCTAATGAAATAAAATTAAATGAATATGTTTATTTTATTAAAGGAGGCTTTTATACAACACAGTCTAAATAAGCCTTTTTGTGTCTTATAAAATTAAACTCATAGCTCAAAGGACTGAAAAAAGTTTGAGAATCGTAGGGGTTTTTTAGGCTTGTCATGAAAATAATGAAATATACTGAACTTCTGTCTTCTTGAAGCCACAGAGATTATTCGTGAGGTGAATTTTTGTTCATAGGTGTTTTCAGGATCTGGCCATTTAAAAAGTTTCCATGGAGAAGTAATCAGAACTGTTCTGTATGATGTTGTTTATTATTCATAGTCTTATTCTTGCAATAAAATAGACAATAAAATGTTCTTAAAGAAAGAAACACTGCAACAAAGTGTTCTGTGGCTCTCATGTAATGGCTAAGGACTTCAGATTAACTTGTGAAAGACTGTTGCTTATTGTGTCCATGTTTATGTATTTACAGGAACACATAATAAAGAGTTTTTAAACTCATTTTCATAATATTTTATAGGGAATGAACAGCATCAGATAAATATGAAAAATAAGACTTCTGGAAAAGGCAAATATACTCCAACCTCAGTAAAAGTAAGCATAGCAATCATTATCATTGTAACATGATTGGCTGATAAGTGGCATGTCTTCTCAGTGTATGAAGCTGAAAATAATCACGGAAGCTGCTGTATACAAGACCTACTGTGCTTGTGTAATCACTAACTGTAACAAGCCAAGGAAAGAATAATAAAAAAAGGACGAAGTCAGTCCCTTGGAAAAAAAAAAAAAAGGAAAAAAAGAACAAAAAAAGGAAAGAAAGAAACAACTTTAAACAACTTGTTTTCCCTGGCTCCTTTTTGTGAAAAGGGAATAGTTTCGCAAACACCGACAGCTTTATGCCATATGTTCCAGGAAACTAGGGACCCTTGAAGAAGAAGAGGCTTTTGAATTATTGATCAATGATTAGCAAATGCAATCGAAATTGTAGACTTGATGTTGTGCAGGGATTCATAATTTATGAGTGGACAAAATAGCAGGTAGCAGAGGTAGTGGTAGGTGATTTCAGCCCCCATATTGATTACTTAAAACAACAGGAGGTAAGTGTAGTGTGACAGACAGAACAAAAACTGACAGCTCACTGCCTGTCCATCACTACAGACTGAGCGCTGGGGGAATAAAGCTTACTGTAGAAGCAAATACATTTCTATTGTGTGTCTTTGATCATTATGCTGTTCCACTAGACCAAAGGACATATTTGTTTATAATTTATGTATTCTCTTACTATAAAAGATTGATAGCATCCTATTAGATACCGTAGTATCTAAATATCCAGATAGTTTGTACCTGTAACAGCTTGAGAAGCAATATTGTGAAACATTTGCATAGTCTATCAGCAAAAGTAAAAACCTGGATATGGAAAGGAGACAAGGTGTGTCTGGCACCAGCCTAAAAGTCAGCTCTCTTTTCCATTCTTTGCTGCAGTCTGACAGCTCTTCTTGGGCTACTGAAATTCTTCCTTACAGATCAGCCTTCGAGAGCACTAACTCGGAGAAAAACCCATTCTAAAGAAAAAACAACAAACAACAAAAAACCCACCAAACTAAAAAAAAACCAACAACGTTTCCACCTGTAATTTTATGGATTGATGAAAGACGACTAGAGGAGTAAGCAAGGGTGAGTAGACATCCAGTCTCCAGGTCACAACCGAACAATCATTTCTATATCTGAGGAAGCAATCTCTATGCATGTCAAAAGAGGTAGACTGCATCATCCTTGAACCCCTAAAAGCAGCTTGAGACAGCACTAAGTGACTTGGTGACTTTAGTGACACTGGAGGGGTTTTGGGCCTTTTTGCTGGCACACAGGAGCCTCTTTGGTTGGAATTGTGCTGCTACAGAACCAACGCAAAGGCACATGACCTGCTAGTGGTCCTTGCATCACAACAGGGAGGTATGTGTGCATGTGTGTGTCTGAACAAGTATTTTTCTGTCCTCACTGTATGTCAGTATGATCCCTAAAATTATGCAACAGCCTTATTAAATAAAAAAAATATTTTTAAAAAAGGAGAAAAATTAACGACTGACACAAAGATATGGCCTTCTGACTTTGAGGTTAACTATAATCTGAGTTAAATTTGGAGCATGCACTGCTGCAAGTGTCCTTCTTAACAACAGAAAAGTGATTTGAACAAGAAGGCAAACAATAAAAGAGGAGGAGTTTTCAGCATTAAGAGAGAAGCTGGAGAAAAAAGATGTCTGTGAAGAACAGGGAGGTGGACACAAGATAAAGATAACTGCCCACCAACAGCAGCATATCACGGAAATAGGATGTTGTGAGTCAATTGGTCAAGTCACAGAAAACCATAGGATAGGCCAAGGAAGGCTGAGTGATGAGTGTTACCTGGGATCTGTATCTAAAGAAAACATTCCCCAAGAGTTGGTCTTAAGGTTTGCAACCACTTCATTAAATTTAAAATTTGTTGTAGTAGATGGGCTCTGTAGAAAGGTTTTGAGAACATGAGCCCTATTTCTCAGCTGGGGTAAATTAAGACAGGGCACATGGGTTCATGTAAATAGATAATTTGCCTGATGAATTACCTTCAAATACCATAAAAGTCTGATGCTTTTGTTGTTAAGAGCATCAGACAGTGTAACCTCTCAGTCCAAGTAATTGTTGGGGTGATAACCATAAAAAATGGGCACCATACAGGAGAAACCTAGCTCTGTTGGCAGATTGCCTTTAGTGGCAACAATGTTTTCAGCTGAAGGAAGAGCTAGACAAGATGGAAAGAATGAGCAGATTACCTGAGCAACAAAGGTGACCCTGGAAAATCTTCAGGGGAGAAAAGGAGTATCTTTCTCTGCATGCACTTAGAGAAAAGCGTTAACAGGAACTGTACATTCCCTGAACCTAGCAACTGCATTTTTACAGCATCTAGCAGAACAATATCCTCCTGCTTCACTGTGCCTGGTAGATCTTTGAAATTTCCACTTCACTTTGACTATGCACAGCTGTTGACACTGCTAAGGCCATTTGGGAGACAAAGATTTCCCTGTTTTTGTCAGTCTTCATCACATATCTTCCAAGCAAAAGCTAGCATAATTAGAGGAGTCTGGGACTACAAATTTAGATGACTGCAAATTTTTATTGACTAAATTTTTAAGAATAAATTTTTTTTATAAAAATAGAATAAATTTTATAAAAATAACTTACATTTTTAAGATAACTGATATTTCCTGTTTAAATTCCATGTTATGTTAATCTTACAGCATATGATTCAGGGATGCAAGTGAACAAGAAAAGTAGAAGATAGTATTAAAATTAATACATTTGAAAATCTTTTAGAGTGGGCATGATTCGCTTATTATGAGTCTAGTACAAATGACAGTTTTACATTTACAGTATTCCCACTTTAAAAGTAAAGCTACATTTTGCACAGAATGGCCTTGTTTTTACTGGAGAAAGAGTCTGCATATGAGTTAAGGATGCATGAAGTGTCGCTTTTTTCTTTATTTATGAAGAAAAGCAAATAGGAAAGTTTGTCCTTCATAAGTCATGACATAATCTGCTTAAAGCCTTTGTAGCTTCATTTTTGATGAGTGGTGCATTCATCCCAAACTTATGTTATTTAAATTCTATAGAGCAACACAACATAATATGTTTTACCTTTTTTGATTTGTGTATGGTGGCACTAGCAGTGATGCTGCATCAGAATTAACAGGTGATTAATTTCCCTACAAAATACATTGCAGGAGTTTGGCAATTGATTCAAAATAGTTATTTGTAAACGAGTTTTCATGTTGGGGGTTTTTTGTTTTGTTTTCCATAGGAAACTGAGGGCAAAACAAAACAAGGCTCTACAAGGACCTGAGTGAATAATTGACAAGAAAAAACTTTTTAAAAAATCAGCCTTTTTTTCTCCTCCTCTTCTTTGTGGAGTATACAAGAAGATCAGCCTCCATGGATGTTTATATGATATTTAAAAATAGTAATGAAACTTCTAATTTATGGGATGAATGCAGGTAATTCTTTATGCCTTCTTAACGTTCCATATTCATTCTCTGGAAATGATAAGGGGCTGTAACTGGTTAAATGATATTTTCGCATGTCACATGATAGATACTCGTAGATGAGCCACGTGTTACTGTTCCTGCATCCTGATTTACTCAGTGAAATCCACTTCTAACAGAAATGCCAGTATGAGTGAGTCTAAACCTTATGTAATATAACACATAACTGTGACCTTCGCTTCTTGCAAACAGTTATGTGTGAATTTTTCAACTAGAAAACAAACATAAAAGAGCAAATGAACTAAAGACCAAATTCCTTTCTCCAGAAGTTGTGTTGGATTTTCTACTTTGCTCAGTTTGCACTGGGGAGAGGGGACTGGGAGAGGAGAAAGAGTCGTGGAGGTTCAGCAAGGAGAAGTGAAAGTAAAGAGAGGACAATGTAATTTTTTCTGCCAAATGGACGCCTATCCTGGATGCAGTAACAGCATAAACTTCCTGGTACAAAGGAGTCTCAGAAGAGACAACTAACCTTCTTTAAAGGGATATCTGCAGAATAGGTATCTGGGGCTGCTCTTCATTTAAATATTTTCGCATTAAATCATTGCCAATAGGGGAAGAGGCAACTCACATATTTGTGTATTTCTCACACATCTTTTATCAAAGTCACAATATGATGTGATGCTGGCACTTTCAGAGGAGCAGGGGTGTCAGAGTAGTATTCATATTAAGCACAGAAGGCTAAGTAGCAGCAATATGCCTTGCATGTTACAAGTTAGGCATTTGTTTCAACTTCTGACTCTAATGAGGTACATCACATTATCAATATATACCTGCATGCTTGGTTGCTTGCAGCAGGCTGTGGAAAATAGGCTGCCCAAAGAGGCTGTGGCATGTCCACAGTCAAGACCAAACTAGATAAAGCCCTCAGAAACAGGATCTGCCCTCACACCTGACTCTGCTTGAAGCAAGAGGTTGACAATATGACCTCCCTCAGACACTTCCCACCTCAGCTGTTCCATGATTCTGAACTGTGAGAAGGATGTAAAGATTAACTTTGTGCTTCAACTTCTAGCTGTGGTCCAGCAACAGCAAGAGTGCAGACGCAGCTGTAGGAAGTTCTCTTGCACTGGTTTCTTTCCGTCTAGAGACCAATTAAATAATATTGCAAACACATTTTAAAACATGCTTGCATATAAGGATGTGTTGATCTGGAAGTACCTGTTGAACTGCACCAGCAAATATTTTCCAGACTACAAAAAAATATCAAAGTATGGACCACATCTCTGTCAATCCAATTGCATAAAGAGGTGAATTGCATTCCGTGTTGGTCATTCCCTCTATGACCTCTTGAAATTCAAGTAATTTACTTGTCCTTTCCTCTTGTTTTTGTAAAGCCACATCTCTCCTGAAGTGCATAAGCAATGGACATGCTAAAGATAATGTGTACGCTCGCAAATATGTGAACTTATATGACCTGCATAAAACCATTGCCTATGTAAAACCCCAGGAGATGTTTTTGAAGAGTTCAGCTAATATAGCCAGGGTAAAAAGAGGTAATCTCAGAAACGTTATCAGTGTGCCTGTGAAAGTCTTAATGCTTGGAGTAAATGACAATCAGTAAATGACAAATTACTCTAAGGATTCAAGTTTGGAGCAGGTCTGACCAGCACATGCCATAGCATGAAAAAAAGAACAATTGCTTTCCTCCACAAGTTAAAAAAAGATCTTAAAATTGTTTGGGGAGAAGCTAAATACATGTATTCAGAAGAGTAGGACCAAGCATCTTGACACAAGCTTCAGTCTCAGACTGGTTGGTCACTTGCATAAAGTATTTTTAATGGGTTTGCAAGGACTTTGGTAACAGGAAGATATCAACAGTATTTTGATATTATCCAAAAATTCTGTTGAGGAATTTACTCAATGCATCTTGGTATATAAACATTAAATCCTGTGTTTGTAAAAATGGCCTTTTTTTTTCCCCAAGAATGAAGAAGCATTTTCACAGAATCATAGAATCATAGACTGGTTTGAGTTGGAAGGGACCTTAAATGTCATTTAGTTCCAACTTTCCTGCATGGGCAGGGACACCTCTGACTAGATCAGGTTGCTCAGGGCCCCATCCAACCTGTCCTTGAACATTTCCAGGGATGGGGCTTCCACACCTTTCCTGGGCAACTTTTTTCCAGTGTCTCACTGCCCTCACACTAAAGAATTTCCTAATGCCCAACCTACATCTCCCCTCTTCCAGTTTGGATCCATTACCTCTTGTCCTCTCAGTACAAGACCTTGTAAAAAGCCCCTCCCCAGCTTTCCTGTAGGCTCCCTTCAGGCCCTGGAAGGCTGCTATAAGGTTTCCCCGAAGCCTTCTCTTCTTCAGGCTGAACAGTCCCAACTCTCTCAGGAGAGGTGCTCCAGCCCCTGGATCACCTTTGTGACCCTCCTCTAGACTTTCTTCGGGAGCTCCACGTCCTTCTTATGTTGGGGGCTCCAGAATTGGACACAGTACTCCAGGTGGTGTCTCACAAGAGCCAAGTAAATGGGCAGAATCTCCTCCCTTGACCTACTGGCCACACTTCTTTTGATGCAGCCCAGGACACAGTTGGCTTTCTGGGCTGCAAGCCCATATTTCCAGCTCATGTCGAGCTTCTCGTCCACCATCACTTCCAAGTCCTTCTCCTCTGGACTGTTTTAGATCCATTCTCCACTCAGCCTGTATTTGTGCTTGGGATTGCCGTGACCCAGGTGCAGGACCTTGCACTTGACCTGGTTGAACTTCATGCAGTTTGCATGACCCCACTCCTCAAGCCTGTCAAGGTCCCTCTGGATGGCATCCCTTCCCTCCAGCATTATCTTCCAGTTCTGCCTGATGTGTAAAAACCAGGACAGTAACTTTATTAGGGCGGATCAGAAAACAAATCTATTGGAGAAGTATTCACAAAAGTTTTACTTATTTTAAATATTGTACTTCTTTATTTATAGAAATGTTCTGATCTTCTGAAATAAGTTGAGTGAAAGTACTGATTTTGTAATTGTTTACTATTTAGGTCAAAAACTGTAATCAACCTGTGCAGCAATCTCTACTGCGTTCACAAGAGAAGGCTGATAGTCAATGCAGAACAAAACAGTGCCTATGGGAAATAAAAATTATGGCAAAAGGAAGAAACATTAATTGGGGAAAAGACTCACCTTATTTGGGGGAAGATTTGCATGGTAATTAACATTAGAAAAATTATACTTTTATTGAAGTAAGGTGAAGTAAGTGATTTCAACTCTTGCGAGATAGGACATTAGTCCTGGTAATGGGCTTAGCTCCCACATTTGTAAACATGTTTTTTTTAAGTTTCCTGAGAGCAGCTAGACTTTTCCACTCCCTTATTTTGACCCTTCAAAATCCTCCCAGGCCAATACCCTTTCTTTTCCAGCCTAGAGGTGGACCTTGTCTTTGAGGGGCCTGTGCTGAGATGCTCACTTTTATATTGGAGTGCAGGCAGTTTAGTCCCTAATGACACATGAGCCGGAAACAAATGAAGAATATTATACCAACCCCACTGCCCCAAACCCTTATAGTTTGAGATTGAGGACTAAAGGACCCTGCTGGATCATTAGAAGGGTTAAAAACTCAGCTTTTAAATTATATTCTGTGCAATAGAAACTACAAGCAAGAGGCTAACCCGAACACTTCGGAAACGTCCCATGCATTAATGTGGTTGTTTTGAGAGAAGGGTTTTATATAAAACACCCTCCCTTTATGTGCAGAATTTATAAAGAAACGTTTTCTATTTTTCTTAAGTATCACAGCAAGAGTGATTACAAAAGTTGAATAAAAAGGAGGGATGTGGAGAAAAAAGATGAATACATACTGAAAAGTAGTTTTTCAAAGACAGTTCCATGATCCATAAACTAAACTTTAAAGAAAATAAATAAATTAAAAAAAAATAAATTATTAGCATAGGCCAAAATCTCACATGACAAACTTTCCTGGGTACTGTTAACAATGCTGATCTTTCCTTTCCACTGGGGATGAAAACAAACATGACCCACCCTGGGGTAACTTTAACTAAAGGGCACCACTTGAGAATTCGCTTAATAATCTCCGTCTCAAGTCCTTCAGCCAGCACCAGTCACCTTGTAATGAGTATCCGCTTCACAATAATCTCCCTTTTCCCGAAAAATGGTATAAATGGAATTACAACACAATTGCCTCTTTTTATCTGATGAATGTGAAGCAGCAATATTGTGTTAGCAGGCCTTTTTGGAAGATATATTGGACTTTAATAAAATTTGATCAATGCATTTAAGTCAAATTGAATTATATGTAAGTGGATAGGGTTGACATATGTTTCAATATCTGCGAGTGATACATTATTCTCCAGTGAGCATAAAATTTAATGAAATATAAATACCCATTAATCCTCATGTTTCAACCAATCAGTCACCGTTGCTCCTGCCTGCTGTTAGCAGAAGCAGGCCCAGAAAGTCATCTGTTTTATCTAAGCAGGAGCTCCAAACTGGAAAGACATCAGAAAGCTTGGGGAAGTGAGAAGGCACAGAATAGGGAGAAATTTGCCAGCACTTTCGTTGTTCCACGCTGTCTAAATGAAACTATGTAGTGGTCAATTCTCTCTTTTAATTAAAATCTAAAAAAGGAAGCACTAATCATTATCTGTGAAACTGGAATTCTGTGAGGAAACATATTTAGAAGGGCTCTGGGTGTTGCTTTTTCTTTTTTAATAAATGCCCACCACATTCCTCATTCCTTTTTTGATAGGTGACTTTTTAGGGCATATTTTGCATCTTTCCCAAAGCTAAGAACACCTTTCCTTGGAATTATCTCTAGCACTAACAATCCAATCAAGTTGAACTTTGAAAACTGTATTACAGAAAGCATGAGATAATATGCTGTAGTTTAATTTGTAAACAATGAAGTTCCACATTTGATAAAATATTTCAGTTTATATAGTTGAAGTTCAAAATAATTTATACTTATATAATACATATATAATATATTATATATATTATATATATATTTACTTATAATAGTATATAACTCTGAGATTAAGCCTTAAATAGAGTGATGCTAAGCTGTACCAGTTCAGAATTAAAAAAAACCCTAAACAACAACAAATAAAAATCACATGAACTTAATTCTGTCTTTGCCTCTGACACCTAATGGTAAGCAAGTACCAATCCTGAAATCCTTTCCATTTTCACTCTCTATGACTTTGTCAGTAAAATCAGAAAACTGAAACAAACGAGCATGCATACTTTTCATACATAACTTTCAGGTAAATGTCAAACCAATCTTTCCTCAGCATATTCATCTAGTTGAATTAACAAAATTACATACACAATGAATTTCAGAATGACCAGTTTAATTCCAGAACTGTGTGCCTATGTGTAAAACCAGTCACAAAGCCAGCCTGCAAGCCCTTTTTCATGGAGAACACTCGTATTTGGGTTTCTTTATCTGCTTTGACGAAGAGGCTCAGAGAGTGCTCTAACCACCAGCTATAAGATACCCAGCTGCAGGTCTCTTCCAGACTGTTTCAGTTCAACAGTCAATGAAATGAACTCTCATTGGGACCTAGCAATAATTGCTCTGTGTCAAGTATACAAGGACAAGAAAGCTGAACGCAGGAACCTCTGTTACACCAGAATATTTTCCAGTGCTACAGGAGGATATGGCCTTCTACAGTGGATGCCCCATTGTGAGGTGAGGAGCACTACATTCTTTTTCTCAGGTTGCTGGATGTGGTTTGAATAGCATGTTGTCGGAACTCCCACTATTACTTCTGCAAAGAACAAGCGAACAAACTGAATCAAATATTCTAATGAGAAGTATATTAGCCATGCTTGCTTCTCAGAGGTGAGTAGGTTCATTTCAGCAAGGACATAGGACATTACTGTAAGAAAAGAAGTATCTTAAACAATTTCAAGCCAGTTTAATTCCTTCTTTAGGAAGGAACAAAACCACAGAATTTGCTCAAATATTAATTGTATGGGCGTCTCTTATAAGGAATAACATTATCTATAGTGTGTCATCCTTGTTTTATTATCAACCTGATAGTAATCTAGTTTTTACTATTGCATTCGTTATTTCATCTGAAAAGAAGCTGTCTTATACAGAGACATATGGTATATTATTGCTTTGTATTAGTTTTGCAATCAGTGAAATGCTCTTTTAAAGCTAATTGCCATTCAGAGATTTCTACAATCCAGAGATCGGCATGCTTAGGCCATTTCCCCTTCCTCCAGTTTGGAAAGCCTGCAAACGACTGGAAAAAGTCTGTAATTTCTTCAACACTGCATAGGAATGTTCCTGCCACAGGGCATCCTCAAAATGGCTTTGGGACTATGATGTTCTACTAGAAAACCACAGAGCATTCAGAAGCTTGAAGAATCAATTTGTCGTCTTGCAGTAGTGTGTTGCTTGCATATGATCTAGAGCAGGGATGCAAAAAGTCAAATAGGTTACCACTAAAAAGGAGTAAAATATTTAGGTAAATAACACCGTGGCATTTCTATTTTGCTGTATCATCTGAAGTAAAGGTACCATATAATGCAGGAATAAGCGTATTTTCCATAGCATGAAGAGGAAGAATATGTTATAACTTCTGATAAGATTTTGATGTGTCATAGTGATCGTAGATCATTTTGAGAGACAAGTCAGAAGTGTTCCAATTTTGATACTTGAAGCAGAACATGCTAGAATATCCTAGTACTTGAACTGACATTTTCAGTGACACAGTTGTTTCAGAATTTGTTTGCCACTCATAAACTGAAGTCCAAGAAATGTATGGCACCAGTGTGCATTAAATTGCCTGAGTTAGTACTTAAGAAAACAAGACACAAGACTGTTTCTCTAATGCAGAGATCCAAAAGGAGTAATTAACTGTGTTTCTTGTCAAGCTTAGTGATCTTTCACTTCAGCTTTTTGCATCCTGCAGGATCCAGATCTCAAGTGCCAGACTGGGAGTATACTCCTAAGACAGTTGTTTTCAGAAGCATGTAGACAAACAGATTAAGGTTGACATTTTTGAAGTTAATATGTTTCAAATCACAGTAAATATGGCTCTGCAATAACTATAAGGATAGCTGAGGACAAGTCAGCTCTTTTGGAAGTTCTCCTGTTTTTCTTCCAGTACAAGATTGTTATAAGCTGAAGCCCACAGCTGCTAAGTTTTTCCAAATTCACTAATGGCTTTGCATGGCCTTGAGCATTGGGTGCCCCGTTCAGCACAGCACAGCTTCCAACACAGCTGTGCAACAAAGCAACCACCTGGCCATATTTGTCATTGTCCTCCCTTTCCCTTGCCCATGAAACTGCACCTGACTGTAAGGCTGCTAATTTGTGAAGGTCTTGAACACCTTCCTTCTGATAAGCTTGTCTCTTTCAGCCTTCAATTTTAGCCTTTTGACACATGTATCCATTGTCTTTTTTTTTTTTTTTTTAAGAGCAGTTCCTTGATGAACTATCCCCAGAGCAATCTAGGCAATTTTTGGGTATCATTGCAAAGGTTCTATGATTTTGGTAAACCCTTGAGATGTACATTTGCAGTGAATGTTTCTAATAAATAAGGCCTCAGAGGGGGAAAAAAAGATATGGAGACTTATTATTATTCCTTTTAAACATTCACCACCTTGAGGTACAAACTGCAAAAGATAATCTGGATATAATTGTCATGGGCAGCATACTCTGGATAACACAAAACACATTACTGGGATGAATGCTGACATTTGATTAATGTTATTCCTTTCATTTCTGTGCCAGAGATTGCAAGAACCCTATACAAAGTGTTTGCCACTGACTGTAGTGTAATTGTTAATATGTACTTTCTGATATGTCAGTGAAACTGTTCAATGTATCTATGCATTTTGGTGGTTTAGAGGTTTCATTTTAGTTCTCAGTCTGTTTTATATAAAACTTATGCTGTCATTTGTGCAGTGTGAAATGTGTATGAACAGAAGTTAGTTTAATGGCAGTTCTTTCTAGTAAAAAGGCATAATAAGCACAGGGATTTAAAAGCTATCCTAAGATGTGGTCTGCTTAATTGCAAAGCATGTTATAGTTAAAGCCAGTGCCATTTTAAGATTTAACTCAGAAGCAGCCAAAATTGTCTGATGAAGTATTAAAGACCATTATACAATCAGTTTTCTTCTCAAAAAGTTCTTTTGCATACTACAAGAAAGGACTTGAAATGCCACTAGATTTTACCCTAGAAAAGGCAAATAACTGCATGTGAAAATATTTAGAGGCGTGTAAATATGAGGATAATTTTAATGAGCAACAAATCTTTCTAGGCAAGAAAATAGCAAAGAGTTTTGAAAAATGAATTGTTAACATACTGAGGAAATAAAATACAAGAAAGAAAACCTAAATTACTCTGGTATACCAGATCAAGCCCCCCCGCCCCACCAACCCCTAGAGACAATAAGTATTTTTCTACTGTTATGAAGCCACTTTAAATCAGAGCCAGAGAAAGAAAATATACACAAAACAGAGTAATTGCAATAATTTTCTTAGTTATATACATTTTCTAAAAGTAAATTTAAGGAATCTTTTAAGACAAGGAGTTGGACGATTGCTCTGTTAAACTTGGATTCCTCTGAGCTGGAACTGGATTCAGAAGGTGTTTTCAGTAGAACATGTCTTTATCCATGAGCTAACTGTTCTCCTACAACATGCTATAAGTTCCAGAGTCCATTTTTTGTGATGTAACTTTACAATTACTTGCAATAAATCTCTGTAGATAACATTGCAATGGTTGAACTCATAATAATGAGTTATTATATTATGGTAGATATGTGGTATTGCTCAATCCACCACTGACCATACTAGGTTATCAAGGTAACAATGGTCAAGATTTTGCCACAGAGTTGTCTGACTTATTGGCCCAGTAGATGTTCTCCTTCTACAGATTCGTAGTTGCAAACTACACTCTGTAGTCTAAATTAAATTGCAAGACAAACAGATATCACTGGATAAACTATCAACTGCAATAGGACACAAATGGAAGGTCAAGCAGAAACACATTACAAGCTCTGAACATGTATGCACTTCTCTATGCAGAGTGACAAACCTCTAAAAATGTCTTGAGATTTGGGCAAATGGTTAAAACATGAGAAGTTACTGTCATTCCAAATATATAGAAAATATATGTAGTAACAATGAACCTTACTCACCAAGAGCAGGAAATAATTTCAGTCCCAAGTAAGATATGAAGAGTGAGGTTACCATTTGTTTTAGGACACGAGAGTTGTCTTTTCAATTACCTAGTATTGAGAACTTCTGTAGTTATTTCAATTTATTATAAAGAAGACCTAGACTATAGCCATAGACTATGCAAATACATATTTCTGAAATCTCCACTCCTGTTCTCCCATCCTTCCTTAGATCTCCAGGTTAGTATCTTGCTGAGTTTCTTCTGAAACTGAAAAGGGTTGTTATGGCTGGAATTGTCCTTTTAAAAATTATATAAAAGTTGGTTTAGGTTGATGTTCAATGTTAATGTTAAAGCCAAAAAAGTCAAAGCAATATGTAAAATGAAAAATAAATAATAGAATGAAAAGAAAACTGGTATTTGAAAATACCTATTTCAGTGCACTCTCTCACACACACACATAGTATTTCTTTCTATATTGTTTATCCTGAAAAAAAAAGGTTAGTGATGTAAATCTTTACAGTAGCTGGCTTTCCCCATGTAGTTGCAACTGCCAGGACAATAAATTTTAAGTGCAGAAATGTACTGATGGATTGGAAGATCAAGGGACTTTGATTTATACTGTCAAACGGTTTACTGTTATGGCTTGGCAGCATTACCACGTTGATAAATTTAAGGAAAATCTGGTTTTGTAATAAGGATAAGTTGGTTTAATATCACCTAGAGCATAAATCTCTGTTAGTTCATATATTATTGAGAATGAACAAATAAGAAGATGTCCCACAGAAATACTATTTTAGGACACCAAACTTACCAATAAACTATAACATACTAATTATTTGAATAAAAAGCACATAGTAACAGAATTAGAAATTTGTATTGGAACTGTAGGAGAGAAAAGGTATCAACAAAGGAAAACACCTGCTCAGTCCAAATGCAAGGGAACAGACTGCTTAAGAAATACCTTGCTCTGTGCAGATACTGCAGTGCTTAATGTTACCTTCCTATGTTCTGTATTTCTGCTTTTTAATTGTGCACTGCCAAATGCTTTATACTGTTAAAATATGTCTACTGTAAAAATGTAATTTATTTGATTTAATTTTATTTTTTCATGCTAGTAAAGAATTGGAGAAGTATGTTGTGAGAACTTGAGTGACCTTCTATAGCTTATGAATAGGTCTTATGAATATATGATTTCAGGTAGGTTTGTTGTAATATTAATAGGATTAAAAATTTTGTTGGATAAAAGAGGACCACTTCGATGGAATGGGTGTGGAATTAGGAACAGCTTTTTAATAAGTAGCACATGATATTCTGAAAAATATTAGCATGATGTAGCTCCAATAATGAAAATACAAAATGGCATAACATGCTGGAATAAAGAATTCCAAAAATTACTTATCGGGAAGTCAAAGTGGGATTCTTCAACTGGGGCTTTTCAGGGATTAATTCTCACCAATAGTTTATTTTAGAATATGAAATTAAATCTGAGTTAAAAATGTGGATCAACTTTATATATGACATGAATTGGTAGAGTGTAGATCACAGGCAGCCATTCAGAGTGATTTAGATTAATTGATGAGATACATTCAGCTCACATGTTCATTCATGCAAGGATGTGCTTTAACACAGCCAAAACTAGGGCAAACATCTATGACCCGATAAAAATAATTTGTTTCCATAACACAGGTTTTCATCCAGAAGAACAGATTAAAAAAAAACTTAGGGCCCATAACAGAAAAACAGCCCCCCATGAGTACCATCAGGGTGTTGCTGCATCAATCAAAAAAGAGTAAGCTTATATTTAGATACTCAGGCAGAGTAGTAGTAATAAGAAATAAGGACTCCTCTGGATAAGGTACTAGTGATATTGGTAGTGAATCATCAGAATATATAGATGGAATCCACATTTCTATAGAAGGCTAAGGATTAGAGACACTTGAAAATAGTAATTATAAAAAAAATGTTAAAGAAAATTTTATAAGTTTTACATGTTTTAAACTACTTAGCATATTAATAGAAAGGTGACTAGCTACCATTATAAAACCTGAATTCAGCCTACAAAGTAATGTAAGGCCTCAAGCAAGACTTAAAACCAATAGTATGAGAATAATATGTAATTTTTAAACTCTTGCTAAATATCAGTGAATTCTGCATGTCCGAAGCTCCACAACACATAAAACTTTTAACATGAAAAGATCTCTAAATGATTTCATGTATTCTCTTAGCAATCACTCATTGCCTAAATCTGACACACCTATGGCTAGGTACCTACTCTCCATCTCATTTTCAGATTCAGACTGGATGTTTATTAGGAGGAATTTTTTATGGAAGCCCTAGTTCTTGGAAAATCAAATCATTGGGTAGTTCTTTCTCCTGTAAAATCTGTAATTGCTGCTGCTTTAAAATATAAGAAAACCTGTTATGATTAAGTCCCACTCTCTCCAAACATATTCCAAAGAGTTTACAAGTTAGCCAAGAGGAACAAATACTGCGGAACCTTCATTGGAATGGTCTTGCCATGTATAATTCTTCAGCATCTTTGCAATGAACAAAAACAATTATAAAGGCAAGTACTTAAGATTAAAATCTTGAAAACAGAATGAAGTTGTTTCTTGGGAAAATTTCTTCAGTTAGGAACTAATTTTTACTAAGACAATTTTAATTAACTATAGATCTTAGTAAAATTCGGTATATCCAAGACATACCTTAAAAAAAGATTTTGTCATTTCTGTGTTTCTTCCAGATGAGATTTCTTTCCCTTGTGGAATGGATGTCTTGCAAGTTTGAAGGGTAGAACGTGGCAGTTTTGATTTTTATTTGAATCAAACAGCAGTATTATTTATTATCAGTTTAAATTTTCTTAAAAGTCTCTTTTTGGGTGCCTGAAAGAAACCAAAGCCGTTCATTTACAGACCTCGTATCAACATCAACATTCTTTTTTGTGATTATGGTGCCTTGTATCTGAAAGCTGTGGTTTAAATATGAGATAAATCTTGGATAAAACTATGAATTATTAGAGAAATGATCTTCCATTTAGTAGGCTCTTATCATCACAAAATGGAGGATTTTGACAAGATGCCACGGTCATTGGTATCGTGCTGCCTACCATGATATATACTTACTATATATGGGCCTTTGCATATATACCAATATATGTGGACCTTGGCAAGATACTTTCAAATCACTGATATGTTGCAAATGAGTTTGAGAATTAGAGATTTATCTATTTTTTCTGAAGACCATTTGTTTATCCCTCAGGCAGGAAATTTTTGCAGGAGGGTTTCATACTCTTGCCCTGTCTGTGTTGGCTTATTTCAGCTTCTCTCTGGAATCTCTGAAGTAGTTCAATATTCCTTGTTTTTCATTTTTCACTTTGTTTTTATTGGGTAATGTGGCATTCTTTATGATTAGATTAAATCTTGTCTTTGCATTAAGAACGAAGTAGGTGACAGGCTGAGCTGTTAACTGAGGTGTCATACGTCTGTATGTAATCTTGGGGTGAGTGAATATTTGGGTTACATTTTCTGCTAAGTAGTTCTGCAAAACATTCTGTGCTGACATTGCAAAACATGAATGCTCCCTCAGAAGTCCTCAAGAGAAATTTAGTTTTTATAACACATAAATTAGGCTTCCACATGGTGAATCTTGACTTTTAATGACTCTTTAAACTGTGAGCCCAGTTAGCATTCATTCTTTCCTTAATTAATCTCTTTATTCCTAGATATTCCAGGGAAACACTTAATTTCAAGATGTCCAGCAATCAGTTGGAAACTCAAACCCATATTCCACCTTCATAACAGTTCAAAAAACTGATGGAGGGGATTTTAATCAGTCCAATAGCTAAGGCTAATATGGCCTGTGCTCTGCATCATGTTATAATCAAGACTGCATAGGGCATTAGATTAGGACTGCCAGAGCCCTGCTACTATGGTGCCAGTTCTAGAAAGATCAGAGAGAGAAAGTATTACTTGTTCCACATGTGCGATACAAAAATGATGACTTGCATTGAAGTCACAAAGTATTTTGCTCACAAACTCACTCTTATCTGGCCTTTTCAATAATAAAATAGTTGGAAGAAATCCCAGTACTCTCATCCTATGTTTTAATTTAAAAAAAACCCAATCAACTATTTCATTCATTTTGGTTAGGACTATGAGTAACTTTTTATGGTACAGTCTTTTTGAAGGCATTTTTTAGCAACAACTCATTCTTATTCTACACTATTTTTTCTGCTTGGCCAAGCTGCAAAAATAACTCCAATGTGAAGATGTTTTTTAACACCTCAGAGCTAATAAAATCCTTTGTAGACTACTTCCTAACGTGTTTGAAATGATACAGAAGACGCTCTGTAGAAATGAACCTGAGTACAGTTGTAGATTTTGCCTATTACACAGATTACAGTTTTCTTCAAATTTATTGTGAAATGGCTGACACAATGATTGTCTATTTTAATTGCTGTCAGTACTGTCCTGCACATTAACTGATACTGTCAGCACAAACATTTGAAACATATAGTCCTACCGTTTCACACCTGACCAGTTCCTTGAATACAAAAATAATTCCTTGTAGATAAAGCTTCAACTTCACTAGGGTGTTCTGTACCTCAGTGACAAAAATAAATATCGAGTTTGGATTTGGATTAATACTGAAACACAGGAAATATCACCAGGTGTTTTGCAGTGGGGAAAAAAACCAACAAACCCAAAACAACCAAAAAACCCCACAAAACACAGAAATTTTGTCGAGACAAAGCAAAGTGTTTTTTCTTGCTGATGCAGGATTAGCTTGCTGAGTTTTATAGAAAGTTTCAGTTACACAAGAAGAAACTTTACTAAACTTCACTTCACAAGAGGATATTAGGACCACAGCCTGCTGTGCTATGTTCCCGTCCTCATATAAGTGAGTTTTTCAGTAGTTAATGCTAAGGGTTCATTAACACAGGGGATTTTAGGCTTTACAACAGCCAATATTCTAACTCTTGTAGACTCATGCCTTCTAGTAAGTCTGATGAGTTCTGAGGCATCCCATGCAAAGCAGAAGAGCATTAAAGGGTGCTGAATGTTTAAACATCCTCCGCTACTCACATATGTAAATGCTAACTCTTGGAATATAATGCCTTGAAGTGAGTAAAGCGGGTAATTTTAGGTTCATGTGTCCTCAGAAAGGTGATAATTGGATTTTAATTTTCTGCTTCTTCAATGAGTTCATTAGGCTGCGAATGAAACACAGAAAACTCCTACTACATCTTTGATTGCAAACTTGACCCAAGGAACGTGTATTGAGATTGAAGACATGATTTGTCTTGCTGGATAAAAGTCACAGCTTCTGGTTTGTGAAGAAAAGACTCGGGTCTTAGAATTTGAAGTTCTCATAGTAACAGGTGTCTGACAATGTTGAATGAAATAATTCTGGAGATGGTGGCATCTCCACAAAGTTCTGAAGATTTGCATTTTGAATTTGGGCAACTGTCGCTGACCGATATCAAAGGCTATCAAAGGCATTCCATTGTGTGGGTGGAGAACTAGTCCGTTCCCCACAGCAACAATGTACCATCCATGCGAGAGCTGCACAGCCATCCCATGGAGACTGTTTTTCTTAAGTGGTGTATCACTGGTGATTAACATTCTATATCCTAGCAAAGGGAAAGCCAAGTCTTCATTCAAAAGAAAATGCTTTCATTTATACATGCCAAAAGACTTCATTAAACTATATAAACTGAAGTGTTTAGATAAATCATTTCTGTCCTTGAATCAAACAATGCTGACAACTTTTTTACACTTTACTGGCTCTGAAGAAACAATTAGCTAACAGACTCTATGCCCACAGGTGTGACTGCAAAGTACAATCATCTTAAAAGCTAACTGAATGATTTGCATTTATCTTTGAAGAAGATCATAAGCCACAGTGAAAAAAAACCAAAACACAACAAATCATTATAGCAAATTTAGTGTTGTAATTTCAAGAGTTTTGTTTGGATATTTTTTTATTCCTAATGCTTAATTTTCCACGGAATCACAATGGATGTGTTATATGTCTATAATGTTATATTTAAGCTTACATATACTGTCTTTATATGCATGACTTATATAGGATGTAACTCTTCCTCACTTAATGAAGTTGAGTAATAACTTTACAAATAATCCCATTGTAATAGGGCATTGCGCATTACAGCCCTTTAAAAATTGAGTAATGACTACACTTAGTACATAATTAACAAAATATCCTATTGTCATATATTTTTAACATTTATCTTTTAATATAATCATTAATTAATTGTTTTAACACAACATTTAAATTAATATTTTTATCTTCCTCATGTTTCTTTTGGCAGGGATTAGGCTGGTAATTTTTATTTGGTATATGTTTACAAACTTCAGGCTAAATTTTGCAATCCTTTGTTCATGACCTTGAGCACTTACTCAAGTAGTCTCATCAGTGGTAATTTTCCTTCGACCAAGTGCCTTGATCACCCGCTTATCCATTTTTCCTTCAAGCACATTGGTGCTACGTGCTAACGCCCACAATTTTCTCCTCATTTAAATTCCTCCTTAAAAGCTACCGCTTTTGTAATGACTACAAATCACTCTAGTCTTGCCCTCGTTACTCAAGTGGCAAGTTGCTTTCTGCCTTTCTGCCAAATTCCATTTGTCTTGTTGCTTCATTCACCAATTTACCCAGCTTAGTGTTGAGGGAAAGTCCAGAGATACTATACATTCTTGTACATCCTTGCTTGCATTCTTTAGCTTGGCTGAACTGAAGTGGACTTCTGAGGACAGCTAGCCTCGACACAGAGAGTGCTGCTCTGCCTCGTGGGCGCAGGTCTGAAACTAACCAATATATGCTGAAAGTCTCTAAGTTTAATGAACATTGGCATTTTCTTCTATTGGCAGAACAGTGCTGTTAGGATTTTTGTTGAAAGAGTCGTGTTTTTCTAAAAAAGTATCTGATTTCAGATACCTACCATAGAAAATGTAATCCAAACAGCTATAGAGTGATGTTTTAAAAGCAACAGAAGAGTCCGTCACAGTGGAAAGTGGTAGGCAAATGTAACCTGTAGGATTCACTACCAGAAAAACAACTGCCAGAAAAAAGAAAAGGGATTTTCATAAACATTTCAAGGGAGAACTACAAAGTGAAATAAATTATATGTCAGCTAACCTTGGACTCTATCACAAAAAATGTGCACAATCTGGGTTTGCAGAAGCTTTGATCAAACATTTGAGTGCATGCAGCTTTTACAGTATCAGGAGAAAGGAAACAAAACAAAATCCAGGGAAGCTGGTTAATTTAAGCATCTGATAACTGTTGTGATGGATTAAATGTGAGGTACTTAATGCATTTCAGAACTCTGCAAGTTATCTGTGCTCAATGGGAAGCTGAGAGAAAAGTGAGGAAATATAATAAAATTCAAACCAAAGTTTTGTTACTTGTTTCAGAATGCAGGAATATACCCAGATCTTCTCAGTTAAAGTTGTCTGGAGAGGTTTTTGTGGTGGATCCACAGCTATCTGGATGTAAAAAAGGTCTGTCAAAGGATCTGACAATATGAGGGTATTTTGTTGAACATATTTTGTTTGAGAATCCTTGGTGTGAGAATACAGAGCGAATTCTATGTGTTTACTTTTATCCTAAAAACATTTCTTACATGTAAGGTTACATAAGCTAATGGATAATTTGACTATTTTAGGAATTGGAGTTGGCTTTATCATAATAATCTTTATTGCTAGCTATTTCAATTTTGAGTTATTAAAAGAAAATACCCATTTCTCTGTCATCCTTATTAGCAATATTATAGATTAATTAGGTCCACAGTGACATGATTAATTTACAAAACCTTTAACATGAAAGGCTTGTTCATTTTCCTTGAGACAGGCAGGATGATATTTACAGTTCTTCAAATATATTGCATAAACTTTGATTTTAAGTTTCTGATTAAATCTTAAATTAGTGGTAATTTTTGAAGGAAAGATACATTTACCTGTGCCATTGAAAATTCAGTTTGATTGATTGAGATCAAACTAAAACATGCTGTAATAGTTTTTTTTCTCACTGTGGCTCAGCAGCACAGGATTTCAACTGTATGTTTTATTCCATCAGTCAAGAAAGGCTGTTATTATGCCAACCTACATTTCAGAGACAAACTGACAAATAGCATTAAACATATACAGAGTCAGAGAAGTCATGGTGGAAAAAACAGATTAAACCAAGAATCTTGCTTTAATAATGATGTATTGGTTCTAGTTGAGGTGAAATTTTATCTATAGCCACAAGAATAGACATTTTTCCTTTTTAATGTTATAATTAGTTGTAAACCGAGAAAATGTAGCCTTAATCAGGGCTTATTTTGCTCTGTATCTGTTCCAGCATGATAATAACAGATGAACTATTTTGTAATAAATATGCCAGCATTAATATCATGTAGTTTTATAGCTGTTCCCAGAACTCAGAATAAACTCTACAAAGTGGAATGATGGCTATTTCACCCAGTAAAAAATAAGATGACCTTGTTTTTTAAACTTTCTTGTGTGACTAGTTTGCTTATTTAGCAAATGTCTTTATTAAAACATTTAGTGGTCCCTGAATATGTATTTAAATGCTTAAAGGCTTCTGTAAAATGTCTCTGAAGTTAAAATCTGGTGACACCTGCATTCAGGTCTTCTGCTTACAGAGAAACTCCTTGGCAACAAGTGAACTGCAGTTAGAAACACTGAAACATGCACTCTTCCCTTCCATGTTCCTCTCTCATGCAGCCATTTGCTAGGTTTAATAATTAAATTTGTTAATTTTAGTAGAACAAATTGGCATAGGCGTTAAGATTATTGCATTATACTAAAGAGAGGGCTTCAAAATTCTAACCTAACTTTTTTCACGTGGCAAATACTGACTCTTTAAAGTTTCATTAAACATAGAGAAGGGGAAAAAATACATTAGTTATAATGTAAGAAAATAAAATTACTGAGTCTTCTATTTCCTTATCAATTTATATTCCCATTCCTATAAATTGCAGAGCATTTTTATTAAGACTTTTTTTTTCTTTTAATAGCTTTTTAGATTGCCTTAAAAGAGGGTACCTTTTGGAGGAGAGGCGCAAGAGTTGAAGAGGAAATTATTAGCTGAGATGGCTTAGAAGGTCTTATTTGCTTTTCCTTTAAGAAAGACACAACAAGAAAAGTCACACAAAAGATGAGTGAAAATGATAGCAAAGATTTTAAATTCTGACTCTCGTACTTTATCACACTACTGTCTGTGGAAAAAGGAAGAGCATGGGATCTTAGCAGCCACTGCAAAATCTGGTGAACTCTTTAGGACATATATTTTTGCTTTTCTTTCACTGAAAATAAAAAATAAGTCCCAGAACTATTTTAAAAACAAATCCTGGATTAAGATCTATTTGTGTTCTCTGCAAAACATCATCCCCCAAGAGTTGTTACATGCATAAGACATCTTGTGAGCTTTCCAGAATCAATCAGGTGATGTTTTGGGATTTCAAGCACCTAAAAAATCATGATAATCGGAGGCTGAGGTTCAATAAGTAGACATATACATTTTGCTGCTTTAGAAAGATGTTGTTACTTATATCACTGCAACTTGAAATAAAATTCATGAATTTATGGATGATATTTTTTCTGCCTTGTTTAGGTTCTCACAGAACTGGACTTTTGAAAATTCACCCAATTTTTTTTTTTTTTCTCAATAGCACAACTTTGGCTAGTACCATATCTGAAATCAGAGTAAAACTGATGCTATTAATTAAAAAAAATAATATTGGGAATGTTCTAAAAGAAGACAATATACAACATACATGTCAATCTTGCAAAATGTGGAATTCCCTTCCTTTTGAACCTACCAGAACTTCTCCCCAATATACCATGAGCTTCACCCTAGGTAATAGCAAAGTTAGGCACAGTCTTCACCCTGTTTTATCTTTACAAAAAGTTCAGTTCCTCTTCTGAAATATCCTTGCCCACATGCAGCTCATCAGTATATTGTCAGTCAAGGACACAACCTTACTTTCATTAAACGTAATAGCAAAAATAGGTTTTCCTCTTTTGATTACAGATACCAGAAGGCATTGCTCATGTAAATTCAGTCTTCTGAAACCATCAGCACTTAAGTGGTTTGGCCTGTGCCCCTCGTCTTAAGTGGATGGATTACCAGGGCAAGGGAAAAATCTCACTTGGGCTTTAGCGTCCAGCGCTGCATGAGCCAAGTAGCTCAAGATTAAAATGCCCCTAATTGTGCTTTGTAATAGAAAGGGGGATAACTACATTTAGGAGCCTGACCAAGGGGCTCCCTAAAGTTCTTGTGGCTTTAGGGGATGATGGGAAATCCCCAGCACCTCAGGTCCCTGCTGTATGAGCTACTAGCAAGCTTGGGAGGCCTGGGAGCACTTGGCACTCAGTAGTACCTGCTCTGGTGGGCTCCTGCCAGGCATCCTGACTCCCTGAGCCACTTATGGGGGTGGGAGGAGCAAATGAGGAGGATGATCAGGTTAAAAAGATTGATTGACTATGCACAAGAGACTGGATTTTATGTGGTAGCTCTAGACAGGGTTTTTTTTGGGTTTGTTTGTTGATTGACTACCTATCTAATGCATTTGTTCAACAAAATAGGGCATATTTTGTGACATGTGAATGGAACTTACTGGAAAATGAAAATTCTGTCTTCTAAATATCTCAGTATTTTCTCAACCATTGGCATTAGAAGGAAAACAAAATTTCCAAAAAGCTACAGTTCTTTGTGAAAATAACTCAGCTATGCTTCACCTGGAGGCCTGGATGTCATGTAATTGGGTGTGATAGTGCCACTGCCACCTGCTCCTTTGGCTATGCCACAGAGCCTTTCCCACAGAAGAGGCATACAAGGGGTACAGGGTCACCTCTTGCAAGCCTGGGGTTTTTTTTTTTGCCTACTGACAGGGTTACTTACTGGTTACGTCTAGGCATGCTGCTCTGACAGAATTTGTCCCTTTTGGCAGGCAGTCTGCTGACTGCATAGGGTGCCATGTGTTAAAACACAGCAATCTGCAGTAGCACTGTCTGGTGATCTCAGGTTTCTCTCAGCTCTAACTCCTTGAGGCTTCAGCCTTTTATTTTTGGCTTTGGAGCTGCAAACGAATGCCTGGCTTGATCAAAGCTTACACAATAAACGTAACGATAAAGTTATAAATAGATTGCTGTCCTGAGTGTCCAAGTGCATAGTGGTATCATGCTGATCTTCTCTAGCTCTTCTAACACTTGATAGTCTGCAAAATACCAACAGATCTGATGCAGTCTTTGTGCATATTGTAAGGTAAAGAAGGAAACTTTGTATGTGAGGAAAATGCCACTGGGCATAGAAAGGAAATTTACATTTTCTTGAGATGAAAAAGTTGTCCAAACAGTAAATGAAACCTCAGCTAAGACTAGTTTTGGCTAAATACTGATGAACACATTAGAATTATAACAACAGCAAACCCAATAGTATCTGCCTATTTTTGTGTTATTTTACAGATTCCTTCTCTGCTATTCCTTCTCTGATATCTCCTCCTCTATATTTCAAAATTAATTTAAGAATGAGAAATAACAATATCATGATCATTTTTTGTCTTGCATTTGTGTGTAGGTACACGGCAAATTAGGTTAAAAATCACCTGGCTGAGAACTGAGTTCTGACTTTCCAACTTTCAGCATTGGAGAATTACTAGACCTTGACTGCTACCACAAATCTGAAATTACCACCTTGGAGGTACGCACATTCGGTTAACACTTTAAATTAAGTGCCTCAAATAGGGATTTAATTTAGTTTTAAGAGGAGAGATATTGTATGCTAATTAAACACCAAATCATTCCTAAAAAGGTATTTACCAAGGTTTAACAACTGTGTAATAAAAATAGAGCATCTACGTAGCTGCTTACCTTATATAAACAGGCTTTTAATAATCAATGGAAATTCAATTAATATAAAAAAAAGATCCTACAGAAGCTCAGTAATTGTATATATAAATAAGCATGTAAGGCCCTCCATTTAAAGTGCTTTAATTTTAATATTTTGGTATATATATTCAGATTGTATGTTAGCATCCCCTCAACTCAGGGTTGGTGTGAGCAGTATTGTTTGAGTTTTCCTCTCTACTGTCAACTATCTAACTATAGTATGGAATAAGGTTTCTCCCTTTTGCTGATGCTTACAGAGAGGAGTGGTCATCTTCAGTTAGGCACCTAACCAGCTTTTCTCAGAAAGAAAGGAAGTTCCTATTGTGCAATATTTTTGTGAAAGGAGTTGTAGGACATCCAAACTCAGAATCCACTTTTCTCATGGTGGACTTGAACCACCCCTAAGCAGTATCCTAAATTTATCTCTCATTACAAACTACAATAAGGGAATAGAGAGGTTACCAGTCTTCTAAGCACTGTCTGATACTTAAATAAAAAATAATTGTTGAAATGTGGGCATCAGAAGAGTGAGTGGGAAGACTAATTAATTGCTGCTAGTAGACAGACTTTTATGTTGCATGCTGGATGGAAATGTGTTGAATGAATGAACAAAACATGCAATGATTTCTCAGTGAGCTTGCTGTTCACTGATAAATTTACAAACATAAGAACTAAAGAAAAAAATTAACATTAAAAAAATTGGAAAAGTAAACCAAAATATATTTTCAATTGCAATAGTGAGAATTGAAATGTGAGTTCTTTTTTTGACAATGTAGCAACTAGTTTGATGTAGATCAAGATTTCATGAAGCATTTCTCTAGAAATGAAGTCCTGCAACCTCCTGAGTACTTTAACAAAAAAATCAATACACAACAAACAGACAGTATCTAATTTAGTGGGGGCCCACACAACATACACAAACCCAAAAAATTAAGGAAATGAGCCAGCATTTAACTGTATATAACTGACAATCCTCCAGCTGAGAAGAACTCCACCAGTGACTATGCCCCAATAGTCAGGTCATCCCTAAAGTGCTGAAATTGGTTTCTTTCAGAACTTTGTATGAAAGGGGAAAAATGAATGCCTATGTGTTGGCATTAAGAATGGAAGACAGAATGAAATTAGAGAAAAAAAAAAAAAAATCACTTTGGAGAACACAACTCCCTTCTCTCTGGTAGCATTGATTTCTAGAACTGACTCTGAGTTACATGATTTTTAAAGCTCTAAATCATCTTCTGTGCTTCTGGTTTGTGTCTGGAGATGGAATTTGAAGATTCAAATACCACAAGAAAAGCTGTATTTGAAGCACTTCCAAACCAATCTGGAAAGAAACATAACTTCAGAGAGTTCAGGATAGCTTTTCATAAACATCAAAACATTTTTGTTCTGTTTACTGAAAATTTAAGGCAACTGATTTGAGGTTAACTCTTCAACAGTAGTATTAGTATGTTAGGGAAATACCAGCATTAGACTGGGTGCAATATCTTGGGCGTCATGCATGAGGAAACAAGAATAACTCCACAGAAGTATGTTTCCATCTCAAGCAATGTGTGACCTCAGTCTGTGGTCAATTAAAACAAATATGTATCTGTTGAATTCATTATTTGTATGATTCATCTTATGTAAGTATTTCTGGTTTATATTAAAAGAGTTTAGTCCTAAGCTTAGTTTGGGGTTGATATAAAATGCTAAAAATTAATTAATTACAAAAGGAAGCACAGAAAATATATCTAGACTTAGGAAGAGTACCGATGTACCGATTTGGTTGCTCATCATGGTTTTGCAAATGGATTGTGCATAACTTTCCCTATCAACATGAAAGCTGAATACTGTTAGATTTGCCAAGGATGACAACATTAGCTGTATACGAACACCTTAGTGGTCTTCAAACCACAACCATTCTGAAACCAA
This sequence comes from Hemiprocne comata, assembly GCA_020745705.1. NCBI lineage: Eukaryota > Metazoa > Chordata > Aves > Apodiformes > Apodidae > Hemiprocne > Hemiprocne comata. The sequence continues at coordinate 96,459,172 of CM036587.1, read as the reverse complement.
CCCATAGAGGTATAATTTTGTGCAAGAATTTACTGCAACTGAAGCAGCTGTCAAGTCCTTTAAAACCTTTAAGTTGTATAAGCACTCTTTTATTGCTACTATTCTGTTCTGCTATTATTTGTCTTCTAAGTACAAAATAGAATTTAAGGCTTTGTTGTTCTTTGTGTGGCCAGTTTCCTGTTCATCCTCTTCGTTGTATCATGTGGAAAATGTTTTTGGGTTGACTCTTAAACTCTTGACCTCATACTTATTTAAAATGAAGGGACATAAGTGTGCTCATGCTTCTAATCCACCTTAGGATAGTGCAGACCTGAGGGCACATGAATTGCCTTTAAAGGTATGTTTGTCTTTCATTTACAGACTTTTTTCCAGAGCCCTGAAAATTTAGCATAGTTATCTGCTGGAGTGTATAATCTCTTCTTCCTCTCCCTTTTTTTGGATCATTGAAATGTAAATTTGTCAATAAATTAAGGGTCTCTCTTATTCATATGTATAGATACTTATGTGTATATATAAAATCAAGGAAAAAAGATCAGATTTTAAACTGATGGAAATCACTGTAATGCCCTTTCACTACAGATTCACCAAACAACACAGAGATGTCCCACTGTTTTTAATACTTGTTTCTTTGACTGTAGTACAAAGTCATTCTGAAAGCCAGAAACAGTTACTAACATAATTGTATTAGGGCTATATATTTGCTCCACTAAAATCAATACAACATTTTTCATCGGCATGCTTTAGCCTAAACTTTTTAAATTATTGCATGAAGCAAAATCATATCAAATGTGGAAAAGACAAGGTTTTATATTTAAGTAGTTCAATGTAACATAGGTAGAGATAGAAAATAGGATATCTGAGTCCATTCCTCTTTTTAATCTATTGGACATTATTTTATAATTAAATCCTAAAATGCTCCCATTGAAAGTATTTTGGAACATTACTAAAAATCCAGTGTTTTGAGGAAATGAGGAGAAGCATTGCTGTCTCTGTTTTGTAAATATTTTTTGTTTTATTTTCTCAATGAATGTGCCACTCAGATCAATAAAAACCAGGTAAGACATGCCTTTACTGACTTATTGTAAGTCCCCACAGTTGCTCTCTAGACTCCTGATTTCAGTACCTGATTTATTTCACTTTCAAAAGGTTGAGGCACCTGTGTTCCTGAGACCTCAACATTAGGCTTCTGCCAAGCCCTCTCTTTTGTTTTACCACTCTGGTGTGTCTGTCTTCACCATGTGTGCATGATAATTAGAAAAGGACCTTAAATATAATTTTGGCCACATATTCAGATGTATCACTATTCTTCTGGCAAAAGCCAAATCAAATAACTTTTGAGTCCATAAGTTTCAGGGTCATATATCCAAGCTTCTAATTCTGCATTGTGATAACTTAATAAAAATAACCTGAGAGAAGTGTTATTTCAAAAACAGTGGGAGCTACAGTCCTACATATATTTTGAAATCAAGCCAGTATTACATAGGTGCCTAAATGTGGATTTAGAACTCTACCTTCAGGCATCTGAAATCTGTGGCCACATCTATTTTAAAACATCCGCTAACATGAGGAGGAGTAATTCATCCTTATTTGAGGTCTGAATTTAAATTTCTTAACTTTGGATTTCCCCTTTTCTTTCCCATTTCCCACAACTGTGTTTAATGTTTCAATCCGCCTACTTCAGCCCATTTTTAAATAGTACATGAATTAAAAAATAACAGGCAAATTAATGTTAATATCCACTTTTATCTAAATTCTGTTTCTGGGACTAAATATTGTTTTGTCTGACTTTTAAAAGAAGAATTGAGGCTATGTAAAGTAATGACAAAAAAAAAAGGATGCTAATTCTTTTTTTTTTAAAGGAAACAGCTGGAAAGTGGTATTCTCTTCATCTCTTCATCTTTTTTTCAACTTTCATAATTGAAATTTTCACTTGGTTGGTGGGGTATTCAGGTTCAATTCAATCTTATATTTTTAAATTAGTTAAACACTTATTTCCACTCTTGTGAACAGCAGCCAAGAAGGGTGAGAGTGGGAAGAAAGACCAATGTGTGGGTTAGTTTTTGTATGTGTATGGGAATGGAGGCTGTAGTCCACTTTGAGCCTATTTAAGGCTTTCTACAGTAAAGAAAGAAATACATAGATTTATTTATTTTTCTCCTGAAAGTGAATGGAAGAAAAAGAATAAATCCAGCAACTGCATTTTAACATTTAGAGCATTAAATGTGTGTGGATTGCGGGACTTCTCTTCCAGTCTCTTTTCATACACTCTTTTCAGTATAAAATGTGCCAGAACACACTGAAGTGTATGTCAAAAAAGAAAAAGATGAGCTTGGCTGCTTAGCTGAGAAAAAAATTCTAGGACTTGGCTCACAAACGAGTTAAGGCATCTCCTGAAGCCTTGTATGAGATGAAGTGCTAGCATTAAAATATTCTTATTGCCAGTAAGAGATTTTATTCCAGAATTTTAGATAATAAAACTAACTTTAAGAATCTGTAGTTGCTGAATTACTTTGTAATCAAAACCCGCACTTACCTTGTAAGAAAGACTCCTTTTTGTGTGTGAATCTTGAGGCTGTCCACCCACGCAAATAATATTTGCTTCAAGAATGTCCAGAATGTGTCAGTTTATAGAATAGCACAGGAATTACTATTTTTCTTTTGATGGCCCACATTTCTCCAAAATGTTGTGATCTCAACATGATTATGTATCATTGACATTTTTTCTGCACTCCCCTCTACCTCAAAAAATATTTTACAGAGTTATTTAATCATATTCTAGGATCAACAATAAAGCAGTGATCTGACAGCTAATTTTGCTGATAAAGTTATTATATCTTTAATTATTATGACATGTTCAAACAAGGTGTCATTAAAATGAACATTTAAATACACTCTTCCTTTCACATGAGTGGTGCCAAATAAAATTGTGTTGAATTATATGGTTTCAGTCTTGGCAAAATTATCCAAATGTAATCCAATGAATAGCTTTTTATACCATGTGTTAATTTTTTAAAATGACAGTCAAATAATTAAATTGGAATGTTAAGAGCAGAGGTTCTTTCTTCTGAGAAAATTACATTGCCATTAATCTCGCTTCTTGCTGATGTTTTACTTACAGTGCTATCAGAGTTCTAAAATCCAAACCTGAGTATGGAGTTTTAATTTTAACTTTGTAAATCTAAGAGCAATAAAAATTCGGGATGGTACTCCAAATTTCATCATAATTATGCCATATAACATTGAGATTTTAGTAATGCAATTTATTTAACGGCTCAGTGAATTCTGTACCGGTGTGAAATAGAGTTGTATGTGCTAAGGAATAACCAGTACAAACTTTTGTACAGCTCTGTCTGATCTTAAGATATTTTTATCTCTGAGGACCTAGAAATCTTTGGTTTGTTTTTAATTTAGTTCACTCTAAGGGAAGACATTCTGCATATGTTCGATTTAGACAGTGATGAGAAATTTCACCTAAGTGATGAATTAGTAAGGAGACGAAAATTTAAGACAATCTTTTTGGTTTTACTTTTTACTCACAAAAAGAGCTTGGCCTAACTGTTATGTTATATAATCTTTATATATCTAATATAACACATAATAATATACAATATATAGTTTATATACAGTATATATGACATAATAATATATATATTTTATATATAATATGATATATTCTGAGAAACAAGCTGTATAACAATAAAAATTTTCTGTATAAGTATTTACTTGTGCAAGATGCTTTTCACTGGGACTGTTTTATAGGCTATGCAGAAATTAGTTCAGCCAATAGTGAAATGTCATCACCTCTAGAGTAAAATGTGGCAGTTGTTCAACAATGTACATAAATGATACAAAGCAGTACACAATGATTTAAAAGTATTTAAATACTTTATTCCGTTGCAACTGTAGAGAATATGTAAGTTGGCCTAATGTATTTACTCAGTTTGGACTTTGTCCAGGATGCTGCAGTTAACAATTTTAGCTCTTAGGAAATGTGCCAGGGGATATCTAATTAGCCCACTTGGTCAGTGTCTTAGATTTATGTATCGTGCACCAATAATACCTCCAGCAGCATCTTAGTACGACATTGATTCAGTACGGAGCCGGAATGAAGAATACCACCTACCGAGTGACCAACACCACTTCCTACAACAGCTGGGGTTTCCTTGGAGGTCTTCCATCCCTATTACACAGCAGGCCCAATCTTGCTTAGTTTATGAGATCTGACAAGATCAAAGCCCAAGGTGGTATAGATACAGACTTATTCTGTCTTGTGTATTTGGCTTGCTAGCAAATCTATATCAAATACATGTATCAAATGATTTCTAGTCAGATGCATTGTTGTCATATGTGTGTATATATGAAAGAAAGAGGAAAAAATATTCCAAAACTAAAAAAAATAAAATAAAAAAAAAATTTGCAACAGTCACAAAACTTCCCTTTGTTTACTTCACCCTGAAAAATCGTTAAGATCTATTCTCTTCTTCTCTCAGCAGTGAGGAAATGGGAAGAAAGACCATCTCTATTTAATGTTAGTAAAATTATTTTAATACACATTTGAAGTTTTCTTTTCTCAGTATGCTTTTCTACTAATTTTAAAATAACAGTTCAAAGCATCAGGACAGTCAGAGATACAAACCAGCTAGGCAGCCTTAATGTATCTCCTTTTATACATTTGTTTCCTGCTGGAATTAATATGGTTTGTGTTAGTCTTCTAATACACTGCCAAATGAATAGGAGGAAATATTACTAATTTTCCCTCATCCCTCAGAGGGTTGTGCTTTAAACAAAATTCACCTGTGTTCTTCCAGGGTGCTTTAGCTTAAAGGGACTGGTATGGTTGAGGACGTTGTACAAGTTCCCTCACAATTTACTGCATGCACAGACAGTGAACATGCCTAAGCTCCACTAGTTAGTGGTAGTCTCTGGTACACCACGCAGTCCTCCACTAGTAAGACAGTGTGTGAAGCTTAGTGTAAGAGCAGACCAAAATCTTAGGTCTTCTGGGAGTTGTAGTCAAGAGCAGAACAAGAACTGTACAGTCCTGAATTTTACATGTCACCATACCTAAAAGAGAGGTATGCCCTAATGTCAGACAGATACTAGAAGTCTCCCAAGACAAGCTCTGGGGTAAGATGAAAGGAAGAGTTTATTTACTACAGTCCAAGTCCTAAAGAAATGGTTACCAGACTCCTCTCAGATTTAAGCACTTGGTTCCACATCCTCTTTTGGCCTCCAAGGAATCCAGTGATCCATTATTTATCAGAAAGTTATTTGCAGCACTAGCGAATTATTCACAACACCCCTGACACCATCCCAATGTTTTTGCTAATGGCCTTGTTGGAGTCATCTTCTGTCTGAATGGTAAGCAGAACAAGCTAACAATCCTACTCATAATTAAGTATTCATGTACAAATTATTAATCCATTTTGATAAAATATTCCCCTGTGCCCGGGGAGGTAGGCCTTGGACTTCACTGTGCAGTTTCAGCATATCAAACTCTTCTCCTAACAAGAATATATTGGTGTGCATACTCTCTGCAAGTGTACCTGTGAGACCAATGCATGCAGCTTGTGGAGTCTGGATGTGATGATAACATATTGTTTCAGGAGGACAGTAGATTTTTGCTAGATTATCTCTCATGTGACTGTGATGGCTACTGCAACAGACTGAAGTAAACTGCTGGATGTAAAAACAATAATGATTTTAGAGGACTATTGGGAAAAGAGATTTCCACCTCCAGTGTTTTCCTAACAATAGTGAAATGAATGTAAATCATGCTTAGAACCTCACACGTCAGTCACAGTCAATGCATATGGGGCCTATATTTACAGGACTGTATTTTTATTTTTCAATTTCCTCTTCCATGTACTTGAATCTTCTGTAAAACCCAAAGTCAAAATTATTTCTGTCTGATATCCCCCAGGCTGTCCTCATCAAGTAAAGCAATCAGCTAACAAAATGACTTGGTAATACACTTACCATTTCACATTGGTTCCCTTCCTTGTGTATCAGTATATGTTTTCACTTTCCCCTGTAGGATTTGCAGATGACAGTTTCAGTACCCTGATTTATAAAATTTTCATCTTGGTAATTACCTACCTACTCTGAGTCTGCTTATGCTTCTAAATTGTTTACAAGTGACTATAATGAACTAGTGATGAAGTTTCTCTGTTCATTGTTTATTCCTTGTGGCAATGAAGACTGACTGAAGAACACTGCTTTGGTATTTCTTTTCAACCTTGAACAGCATACTAATAGGTAGGTGGATTGACAGGTAGACTGATATTGGCGGGGGTAGAGGAAGGGAAAAATTGCTTGACAGAACCTGTCTTTATGGCATATGCACAGTGATCTCCAAAGTAAGGTATGCAAAAGTACCAATTCATTCAGTTTAAGTCTCATTATCTCTTGACCTGTGTTTCAGGACTAATAGCTGACTACATATACATATAAAGTGCAGAATTTCAGTTTTCATTCCTAATGGTGAAAGTGTCAGTCCACTTACAAATAATTTACTACTCTTATTAGCACCTCTCCTGGTGTTTCAGGGGCTTCTAGAAACATATACCAGCTATTATAACAGTTAGTTTGGTTTTAGATCCAAAGCTCAGCTTTTTTTATAATGGTAGTTTTACTTTTCTTATATGCTAATAAGTGACTGTCACTTTATGTTGCCACTGTGTGGCAGATGTGCATTTGTTCATGTTAAGGGATCTGTGGATAATATGTTTCAGATTAGCATTACACCTATTTTAAAAAGCTGCTCTTCAAGTTGTTGGGTTTCTTTTAGTTTTTAAGTGAAGATGTTTGTTCACTAAACTCAAGTATCAGAATATTCCCAAGCATTGGAAAATTATTCTTCAGCTCAGATTTCTGCTTATCTCTCATTCTGTGTGCATAGTCATCTAAAAAACAAAATCTCTTTTTTTCAGCTTCAGAAAGCTGAGATGTGAGAGCAAGAGGTGATTGAGAATCTGAATGCTCAACAGCGTAGGCCATGAAGTATCTTTGTTGGCACTTGCGAACTGAACTGGGACAGCACAGCTGGATCTGAACATTAATTCCTCAATAATTGATGATTAATCTATTAAAGTTTAATGGACAGCTGATAAGTAATGGTCTGGCTGCCATGTCACTTGATTGTAAATACAGCAAGTTGCCTGGAAATAGGTTTTTTCTTTTGCCCATCAGAGCCAAACATAGAGGAAGGAGAAAGAAAGAGAAAGCTAGATGGAGGGAGAGAATGTTTCCATGAGAAAGTTTGGGTCAAAAAGCCTCTCTGTATCATGGCAAGTGCAAACCACTGGTGGCAGTCTTAGGGAATCACTCATGCCAGTAGCCTTCCCATGTGAATGTGCCACACGGGCACCTATTTCATTGCAGCTCCGAGCAAATCTCTGCAACACATATCAGTTGTAATACATAGCAGCACTCCACAGGCTTCTGGGCAATATCAAGCTGAGCATGGTAAACCCTTTTTATTATTACATTTTCAAAATAGTACATGGGGTTTTAGACAAGAAAAAACCTTCAACCTCAAACGACAATAGTTAAAAAAACTACAATAAAGTAAGTTTTGTTCTGTATTTCCTTGAGAAGCTGTTAGAGGCGGAAGATTGCACATGTCACTGTGAAGTGGCAGAGTCTCAGCAAGATATTCAGGAGCTGTACTTGATGATCAAAGCACAATTTTAGGGAAATCTAGAGAAAACATGGCATGATCACTGTGTACTGCACAAATAGCTAATCCTGTCTTCGCAGGTGTCAGAGTGGCCTTATGTGAGCAGGCACTGTGTTATGTTGAGGCCTTGAGTCTCTTTCCAGACAACGGAACCAGGCTTGCAGTGACTGAAATTCACCAGCATGAATGAGATCAGTATCTTCCAGCACTTTTGATTTTGTCTTCTACCAATCACATGCTATTAGGAAATAGGAATTAATAATGTCTGTCTGTTTCTGTGGAAAAGTACCAACATATATATTTGCTGCATTTGAGTCTTTGCCTCATTGATTGTTATAAGATGATTTGTAATATGTTGATCTATCTATGGCAGTTTGGGTAGATAAGAGAATTTAAAATCCAATGGTTTCATCCCTCCCATCTGATGTTGCTCTGTTTTATGCTGTAAATTGCCAAGCAGGGCAAGATGCACAGTGCACAAAACAGATAGAGAAACCTGCATCATGCTTAAGAGCTCACCAGCTCTTAGGTTATGTAACTGAATAATTCATATTTGAGGTGGTGTATTATTTGAACATTTCTGTTCAGAACAGATAATTTCTAGTTGTGTACTTTTAAACTATGAAGCAAGTGTTTGTCATTCATCTTCTTCACTGTTCACTTTCATTCATCACTCTGAGGGAAAGTGTCAAAGCCCAGTACTGGTGTGAAACTATATTCTGTATCCTGATGGAAAGTTGTCATATGAGAGTCATACGTCATAGAGAGTTAAAACAGCATTCCCAACAGTGATAGAATGACCCTAATGTTGTTGGGCTGGTAGAGCTGCTCGCCTTATTACTTCCCTACATATTTAAAAACATACGGTGGTAAGCTTTAGATCCAGAACATTAATAAGAAAAAAATTGCATTGCCCTTAATTTCAAAACTAAGAATGATTCTGCTAGTATACACTTAGGTAAAACAGTCAATATAGACCACATAATCTTTGGTTTACTGAAGAAATTTTGTAATTTGTATGACAATTATACATAGAATTAATGTGTGATACTGCCACAAATATTTAAAATTAACACTTTAGCACGGAAAATATTATCAATAGTGCTTTATTTCAGTTGTTCTAAATGCTGGAAGGACAATGGAGAAGTCTGAATGACAAGAAAAAACAGGTGAAATACTATGGATTAGGTTTTGATGAAATCGTGAACCTAAGTAAACACCATAAGAACAGAAAAAAGGAATGTGATTTAGAAGATTATATTTTAATAAAAACAAATACATTTATAATTCAGAAAAGAAGAAAACATTATTAATGTATATTTATATCCAAATACATAGGAGAAAAAATTAAATTTAATTTATTTTTAAGTCTATAATTGCAATTTCTATATGGAAAGACACATGCTCGTCTCAGTGTTGCTGCTGTAACAGATAGGAATCATGTGCCAAGGTCTGTTTTATGGATGTTTGAAGAGTCAGAGAATTTATTTTTCTATTAATCTTACAGAGCACCTATAAGGATGCATCTTAAGGTAGAAAGAACAAAACATGTTTGTTTTAAAGGTGTAAGAACTGCAAATGGATTGCTAATACATGTTTAGGCAATGATTCAAAGAAATGCTACTTCAGTTAAGCAAAAAAAGAGCTCCAGAATAAAACCTCACCCTGTTAATGTAGACAAATGTATGCACATTTGCCCTGGCTTTAGAAATATCAGAGCATTAGCTTGTAAAACAAACAAAAAAACCACCCCAAAACACAAAACCAACTCTGTGGTAGTAACTGTGAGCTGGAGAAAGCACTCCAGGCTCTCTTTAATAATGCACAGTTGGATGTAGCCATACCATTGATTAAAGGCTGGATATTTTGCGAGTCCCTCCTCCAGCACATGTTAGGAAGCATAACGCATGTAGTACCAGGCACACAGTTACCCGTTTTGATCATCCTTTATAAGTACCAGCAATGGTTCAGAATCCTCTTTGGGCTCACCAGTAACATTCAGTCTGAAGGGGACTTTTTCTTTCCAAGAGGAAAATGAGTACAGTAGCAAAGATATATAATTTACTTGTCATATTTGACACTTTTCACTCACTAGACACATAAAGACTGTATTCTGGTGTCTGCATCAAGCTCTGCTTTATTGCATTCATCTTTGCTGTGATTATTTTGTGAGGCTGCATGGAATAAGGGTCCTCTTCAGCATCCTGTGATTTTTAATATGGGGGTGGTATGAGTGTGTTAAAGACGTTACATGCTTCCTTCACTTCACAGAAAAACAGTGACACTTCACAGAATCATCATGGAATCATAGAATGCTTTGAGTTGTAAGGGATCTTGAAGATCTTCTAGTACCAACCCTGCTGCATGGGCAAGGACACCTCCCACTAGACCAGGTTGCTCCAAGCCCCATCCGACATGGCCTTGAACGCTTCCAGGGAGGGGGCATCCACAATTTTCCTGGGCAACCTATTCCAGTGTCTCACCACCCTCACACTAAAGAACTTCCTCCTAATGTCTAGCCTAAATACTACAAGCCCTTGTAAAAAGTCCTTCCCCAGCTTTCCTGTAGGCCCCTTCAGGTACTGGAAGGCCACTGTAAGGTCTTCCCAGAGCCGTCTCTGCTCCAGACTGAACAACCTCAATTTTCTCAGCCTGTGTTTTTTGGACAGGTGCTTCAGCCCTTGAATCATCTTTGTGGCCCTCCTCTGGACTTTCCCCAGGAGCTCCATGTCCTTCTTATGTTGGGGGCTCCAGAATTTATACATTTGAAAATGAGTTAAGGTAGTTAATAAATGAAATTTAAGTACATATCAGTAGATTTTATTTGATCACAATTCTTCTTTTCCCCTTGGGAAAAAATATAGGGAAACAAAAAATATGTATAAAATAGATCTGAAAATTATCATTTATATTATTTCAATACTTCAACACGTTGTATTCATTTTATGCTGGATATTCAATACCATTTATGTAACCACTCTAGTGAACTATGCATGTTCTCCTAGCACAATACATTAAACCAGCCTTAAAATAGGATTCATTAAAGTGGGCTGTTATGAAGGAGGAGTGATACAGGTGGAGTTATGTTATGACAGTATGTGTTTCAGCATGTCCAACAGTAAGTGGATATGTAAACTACTATCATTAGCTGAGAACTCTTCAAGGCAAAGACCTATTCTAAATGTTTTATGAAGACCCAGGTACATTTAGGAAACCATAGAAATTCATCAGGATAAAATAGGGTTGGTTGGGTTTGTTTGTTGTTTGATTTTTGGTTTACGGTTTCGTTTGCTTGTTTGTTTGGATTTTTCCCCACTTTTTATATTGGATTGATTAGCTTAAATTATTTTCTTACTAAAGCATTTGAATTACTTTCCTCACTTATCAGAAAAAGAGGGTAAATTAACATATTGAAATTGCAGAGGGGTTTGCCCGTGGGGTTGCAGAGACAACTGTTTTTCCCTTTAAGATTTATTTATCATCCTGCTTACCTTATTTAAGAGTTCCAGTATTAGCATTCATATACTAAGGTATTAAAATCAAGGGCTCAACTAATCTACCCTGTGAAATACCTAATTTGTTTAGCCTCAGTGCACAGAAGCACAGGAGAGTTAACACAGGGCTCTCATAAAAGTCTTACATCTTGTGACAACACAAAGCACCTCTTGGATGTTAATACACTGTGGGGCTTTAAACCTCATGCATTTTGCAAACATGACCTGAAAACAAAATTCTGCATCTTACAGGTTTAAACACTCAAATTCTTTGAAATTTTTAAGTTAAAAATGGCTAGAATTTTATTTCAAATGTTTATGAAAAATATTTGTTCAATTGCTTAGAAATAACTTGTGTGTGTGTGTGTGAAATATTTAAACTAGTTTCTAAAGTTAATTTTCACTTTCTAATTAATTTTATTAAAATGTTAAGATGCCAGAATTTTCATACTTTACATAGATGAAACTTCCACCCAATTTCAGGTTAAATACTTTTGTTCTCAAGTCTTGGTGTATATCAAGCTATTTTTGTCATAAATTGGCAAATTAGGGCCACAATGAGTAGATAAAAGAGCCCAAATGAGCAAATTAGTTGCTGCCTCAGACATCTTATTTTGAGTGTCTATTAAAAAAAATCAGGGGTTAAAAATATTAAAGAATTTTAATGTAAACTATTAGAAATACAATGGTAAAAAAAAGAAAAGTTTAATTTTCAGATGGTTTAGAATATGATTTAGGTAAAGACCAAAAAGCATTTATGTCATGCACTAGCTTATTTTATATAAATAATGATCAGGCCATGAAATATTTCTCTGGGCTTATTCCAGGAAACTTCTCAGCTACACATAAAAAATGTGCAGCAGTTACACCACCCATTTTCCCTATGGCTTCTGTCTCCAAAGAAGGTAGAAAAATTTACTGTCTTAGATCTGAAAGTTGCCAAGCAGACCTTCCTTTGGGAATCATCTTCATTACTGTCATTCTTAGAAGCTCAAGTCATTGGCCAATACTCCCTGGTGGTAGTCACTGTACAAACAGATTATGTATAGCTGTGTTTTTTCTATAATGCCAGCCAAGACCAAATTAATGAAAAGAAAAAAACTGTAGCTGTATCTGTTTCAGACTAAAAGCTGGAGTACTGACATGATTAGTCCTCTGCAGGAATTACTGCATGAAATAAACACGATACATTGAATTGGGTAGTGTAGAAGTTCTAGTGTCTAGACAACTGAGCAAAGTGGTGATTTCTACTGCTTAACCTTGGAATACACTACCTCGACTTTTATTATTTCCATTAATGCTCCTCTTCCCAATTCTTTTTTTTTTTTGAGTGACTGTGACTTTTAGGGTAGGTTGATAGATGAATGCAGGCTAATTTTCTGTGATTTTTCTGACAGCATTAGGGAGTAAGGACTTAGGTATCTGAAGCCACTATCCTGCCCTGCTCCCTGGTGGAGGGAGTAGAGAAGGTGTCCCCAGGAAGTCAGCTTTAGCTACTCAGATCATGCATAGTGCTTTGTGGCTCATACACTCTGTGATGAAGCAGAAGATGACATCTGATGTCACCTTTAAAGTACAGTTTAAGTTTATTTGAAAGAAAGCTATACAGCACAATATAAGAAAGGCTCTGTGTTCTCCCTGTGTTTATAATTATGACATCAGAACAAAAGCATAAAAAGACTGAATTATAGCAGGTAAATCAAACAAAATGCTTACTATGTTAATCCAGTCTGCCACTCCCACTCAGTCTGAATGATAGTTTATTTAATAAGCAGTCTTATTGAAGTGGGTTAGTTAGCCATTGAGTAAGTGCCACTCTGTAGGAGGAAGAGTTGCAGAATCCAGCAGGTGATGAGTACAGTGTAATGTTTAATTTTTACAGCTTGCTGACAACTGAGCCTTTGGCTACATCCAAAGGTGCTCAAATGTATTTTGGAAGGAATATGTATTTTCTACCAACTTGATGGTCTTTTTCCCCTTCTTGATAAAACAGTTAGCTTAAGTAGTCTGCAGAAGCTATTTATTCAGAACATTGCACATAATGATTACTTAGTTTCCTGTCTTTTTTTTCCATTCTGCAGACATGAGAAGCTACCAAAACAAAGGTAGATTTAGCACACCCTTCCAAAGATTTGTAAGTAGGAAATACATGAAGCTGTCAGGCATATAGGGGAGCACACAAGCAGTATTTTCAGGCATAGATATACATTTTAAAGCAAAGATGTTGCCCAATGGGCTCCTGCAGATAACTTCTTCAGGGCACAAAGATGTCTAATGGGTTCTTGTAGATAGATAAGAGCCAACACATCTATTGTGAACTAACTGCTTACCCTCTTACCCAATGTTATCTCTGAGATGCTTGTGATGTTTTATTTGTTTATTTTACACTGATGTATTTGTTTAGTGTAAAAGCACACCTTCCATGATGATAGTTGAGAAAATAAAGAAATTATGATGAATTCCATGCACAGGATCCATTATATCTCCTGAAAACTACGTCAGAATCAACAATGTCATGTTCCATAGCAGTGGACAGAAAACGGCTTTCCAAGTCATTAGTAAGCTAAATGCCATTATGTTTCCTCTAAGAAACAGTTGTACCAGCATGCCAAAGAAAAGGGCAGTTTTGATGGCTAAGGAATATTTCAAAAATTTGCATAGGAAACCAAATTTTTTTTCTGAATGAACACCAAGAGCATTTAATGCAGAGGATGAGTTTTGAATACCATAAGGTCCTATCAGGTAAATTTATTAAAAAAACTGTGAAAAGTTATAACAATAATATGTACCCTTCAATACATTCTGCTCAGTGAATATGTAAGTGCCTTTGAATCATTTATGCCTACATGCAGGAAACTGATAAATTTTGAACAAATTTAATTGAAATCACCCCTGGAGTGAGTCTGAAGGAAGGATTAAATTTAATGGCCTCACAGAGTGTCGTACTGTAGCACTAGACTGCTAGCTCTGAAGTCTATATTTTTTTCCCAAGAAAAGATTCTAAACCTCAATCAGCACATGAATATGAGTTTAATAATATCTCAGAAATGAAAATCACTTCACTTTGCCCTGTAATGAGATTTAAGGAAGATGTTCAGGCAGACAAATCACAAAGTTTCACTTTAATGATGTGATACAAAGATATAGGATTTTTGCTTATATGATTTTGAGTGGTTGCTGTTTTGTATTTCAAGTACTATGATACAGCATTATTTAAAAAATGTGAATGGAGATGAACAATATAGACCATTTTTGGCATTTCATTGAACCTGCATTACTCTCAGTGGAATTTCACAGTAATTTCTGTGTGCAAAGAGGTTTTCAAACTTGTTATTGATCCTTATCGTTGTAGTTTTCAGGATCTAAAGATGAATGGCCTCCTTCTATATTCCCCATTGTGTAGTCTTTTACTTCTAGTAGCAGCTTATGATGGATTGTAGCAGAGTATTGTAGCTTTGCTTCTATTGGAACACAGCAGAATCCAACACTGTATGAACATTTTCCTGTTAGGGAGAAATATGTTCTTTTCCTTTATTATTATTATTTCTAACTCTGTTGTGCTTATGAACTGGTTTCTGTGATGGTCCTTTAAAGTAAATTTCTCACTGCAAACAACTAACTGTATCCCTGTCTCTGGTGCCCAATATGGAACTCTGCAATCTTCCTCACAAAGGCACTATGGAAGCACTGGGGAAGCTGATGTCTGTGGGAAGTGTGCTTTGACCATTTAAATAATCTCTACTCTGAGCTCTGTATTTTATGCAACAGCTAACTACTCTGCTAAATTGGATTGTAGTTGTGAGGAGCACCCAAAAGTGCCATTTTTGCTCTCTAATCTAACTATACCTCAGCTTCTCTTGTGTGAAATCAGAATAGCAATTCCATTTCTTTTATAAAAGTATTGTGAAGATAAATTAATTAATCTATGCCAAATTAAGATAAATTAATTTATGTGGTGAGGAATGCCATGGAAAATGCTCATGAGGAAAGTAATAATTCTACATTCAGGAAGGGCTTGAGTTAAAGCTGTGTGAAGAATTGATTTTTCACTTCATTGGCTGACCTGAAAAATTGTGGAAAAAATCAATTTTGGACCAACCTGAAATGATTTTCTCTCATTTTTCTCACGGGAACATCAAGATGGGAAGTAATATATATGTTTTGGCTCAAACAAAACATCTAATTTGTCTAGAACTGAAATATTTCATTCTTATCTTAATTATTCACATTTTTTTAACCAAATTCAGGTAGATATTCTTAAGGAAATCAGCCCTTCAGGTTTACTGATTGGACAGTTTATTTTGAAAATAGAGTAGTAAGTGTTTGGGTTTTTTTGTTTGTTAGTTTCTTCTTTTGTTTTTAAGTTTCCTCCCTTCATTCATGAAGTGCAATTGAGGGTGAAAAAATATGGATAAACTTAAGTCTGGATCATACATGTGATGAATCAGGGTTGGTGAGCACGCAGATGGTTGTACTGGCTTAAGCACAAAAATCACCTTTTTTGCAGAAACAACACCACCACTACTTCAGCATCTTCTGCTTTAGCTTTCACCATTTTGAATATTCACTCACCTTTTCACAGTCCTTTTTAATGTCTAAATGTTGCTCAGATAGTTGCATGTTCTACTTCTGAACCGTGCCTGATCAGTGCACCTGCAACTTCAGTATAAACATTTCAATGGCCATTAGTGGTAGGTGCCCAGTGCCATAACAGTAAAGTGATTCTACGTATTATAGAATAACACCAGAACTCTTTCAATGCATGTATCTTTTCTTGAGAACTACCTCTTACTCCATACTATTCTCTACCTCATTGGTCAACCAGAGCTCTGGTATTTCTAGATGTGGCTTGGGTTTAAGTCATCAACTGGAGATGAAGAGCTGTGAAAAAGACTAAATTAAGCACCCACACTTGGCATTCTTGATACACATGAATCCCTACAACAAGAAATCACATTCACTTTGGAATCTGTATGGCCACACTTTGAACTTTAACTTTACCAAGTTGTGACACCTGCAATTCCCATAGCCAGGGCTACACAATGTCCACTCCTCATTTTCACCAGTCCTCTCTCTCCTCCAATGTCAGAGATAGACCACTAGTTAGTACCAGTGCATTGTATACTGCATAATCCATGTGGCCCTCACATCTTGAAGACCCACTGTTAAACTGCAAGTCCTTGTCCACACATAGTCGATTTGAGGTGAAATTAATTTCACAATTCTAAATATATACATATTAAACAGAATGTAGGCTTTTATAATCAGAATAAGTTTCATGCTATTCATTACAGTCCCAGGACATGCATGAGAACAGACAATCTGGTGCCTAATGATATGGAAGAATTAATCTGAAAAATATGTTTCCACTGATCTGGAATCCAGTAGTATAGAGAAAAATTCCAAGGTTTACACTTGCATCAGTATTGACTTGACTTTACAGTCCCTAAGGCCTGTTGAACTGAAGAGGCAGATAATCACCTAGACTGAGCTCTGACTTTCTTTAGGACTTTAACACTACAGCATAAAAGTTAAATAAGTCATTTGCATTGACGTTCACTAAGATGGACTTCAGGGAATTTCCTCTATCCTTTTTTTTTTTTTCAGGGCATGAACTGGAGAAAACTTAGAGTGAAGAGCTGGTGAAAGAGTGTTTTGAGCAAACAGGTTCTATGGATAATAAAACATTACTAGGATAAGTGGAATTAATAAAAGAGTTCAAAGGGAACTTGAAAATTAAGCATAAATCTACTGATGTGAGCTATCTATTTCTTTGATGAAACTGACTGTGACAAGCAAAGAGGGTGTCAAGTTTGAGGTAAGTCCTTAAAAATAACAGAGAATTCAGGGATCTTCAGATGATTCTGCAGAAGTATGAATCAGCAAAAATGCCCCTAAACCACAGATTATGGAATGCTGAATGAGTGAAACAATTTGAATGTCTTTGTCATCTCGTTTATTATTGTCAGAGACAGTGTACAGGGCAAAATGGGTAAAGGTCTATATCTCCATTGGAAGGTCAATCCTCTCTATCTCTGGTATAAGAACCAATTTGTCTCTATAGAGCTTTAGACCAACTAAGACAAAGAGATAAATAATTTCCTAGACTGAACTATGACTTGTTCAGGGGATTCTAATGCAGAGAAATAATTAGCAGTATTTGATATCAAATGAAGACAAGATGTAAGTATATAGATGGGCTAAGGGAAAGTGTTTTCCTCTGACAGTGTGAAACCTTTAAAAAATCCTGAGGAAACTCCCACAGACCATGTGAATACAAAGGAGAAAACAAATTTCCTAAAACTTTGAACTGTTAATCTATCCAGCTGATGCACAGAAGGAATTGCGATTACTAGGGAGAACACGAAGAATTTGAAACAGATAAAAATATATTTTTGTGCTGAAACTGTAACAAACCATCTCCAACTTTGCAGACCAATAAAATTATTTAATTTCAAAGACTGCAAATAAATTTTCAGTATAATCAGATTTACCACTAGCTCCACTCTAAAGCCACCAAAAATTACAAGCCAGACAGACTCTTTTCAAAACTAGCTGGTCGGGATTTTATGGCTTGCTGAATTGATTTAGAAAACCATACTGTTTACAGTTCCTTTATTTCTAAATACATTTAACTTCTATGCAATGCTTTTCTACAGAGCCAAGCCAGTATTTCATATGAGTTCCTACAGAGAACACTAATTGTCTGTGAGCTAGGACTTACACAAATAATTATAATAAAAAAATTAGGTGGTGGTTTACTGAAGGTTATAATGGGTTAAGTTGAAAGAACCTCAGAATTGTTTTAAATTGGGTTCAGGAATAACCATCTCAGCAGACTCACTTCTCTTCATTTGACTCACTGGCTTAAGAGTCGGAAAAACTGACTTGCACTGGCAGGCTGATCTTGATTGTCAATATAAATCACTTTGGCCTTTTGATTCCCTTAGACTTACATTCTTTTGCTAACACTTTCAGATCACAAATGACAATCAGACTAAGGAACACACTTAACACTTATCCTGGTATGTAGTTTATTTCTAAACTGTTCAGAAAACAAGTTGTATTTCTTAGATCTTACAGTATCAATATTCTACTGAATCTTATGATTTTTGAAGGATACAGTCAAGAGTTTGGTTCTGGTGACTTTCATATACTCAACACTAACTTTTAATTAATATCATACCTTATGAAACCACAACTCTCCTAATTTCCATGCAAGAAAACAATAATGCATAAATTACATCTTGGAGCATGGTAGCATTTTATGTGTATATTTTGAAGAGGAACAGCTGCAGGACTTTTAACTTAGTATTGTAACAAAACAGAATTATTACACTTTATTTTCCCATTTTGTAAGAAAAATCATTGGAGAAGCAGAGAAGTAAAAATTACTTGCATGATCTTGTATCCTTCCATCTAACAGAGATCTAGAACTTTTTAAAAAACGTGGAATAACTTCATTCATCAAGGGCTATTAAACTTTCTGTTTGGGCCTCACAGTCTGTTTTCTTTGACAAGCTAATTTCAGCATGAAAAGGACCTTAAGGCCTCATCAAATGCATAAACAAACAAAGAGAAATGTAGCTTTCTTAATACTTTTCAAGTCTAATAATACTGACGTGAAGCTTAAGCTTTTTTACTGAAAAAAACATCTGTCATGAAGTGTGAGGGCTGAAGGATCTATTGAAACACGAAAGGAAGTGTCTCAGGTCTAGGCAGGAGAGACTTTCAGGGAGAAGGTCGTGGTCAGTATAGCTCTTCTAAATCCTTACTCTCTGCAGTCGCATTCCTTCTTAATTTCTCCTCAGCCTGAAACACTTTAAGATACTGATGGTGTTGTCTGCTTTCAACATCTAGAAGATCCATGAAAAGTTATTTTGAAAACTGACTCCACAACAAGTGGTATTCAACTAAATGGTTTTATAATAATGGTTAAATAGTTTTGTTCACAAGTCTGTTTGCATAGGTTTTATATAACTATGAATAACATTTTCTTATTCTTCTACTAGTATCTAAACATCTTTTCTCCTGCATTATACTCTTACATTTCTTTCTCTGCGGTTCCAACTGTAGTCACACTTTGTAACAAAAAGCTGTTGTTTTTCTTCCTTCTTAGGGATCCTTTCAAGTTTTTCCCCTCCCTTTTTTTTTAGCCTTATCCTGGCATGTGTGCACACTCACTACATAATATGGTTGTCCTCTTGCACAGTCCCCTCCACTCAACCAAATCAAAAAGTTAAGCCCCCCCTTTAACACTGGTGTCTGCCTCCGTGGCTCTACAGCAATGAAGCCTACATCTTTCATAGGAAAAGTTTTACTCTAGGTTATACACTTGCTAAAAAAGAAAGCCTTCAGTCTCTAGAAAGCAAATTACTCCAAAATCACAGTAGCAATTTTCGCCCCCCACCCATGCCTTGCACAGTTACAAACCATGTCCAACATGAAAGGGTGGGCGGGGTACAAACAGATTATTGCAAAATTCCCATGAAAAATAATGTATATGAAACTACCCAGTCTCGAAGCAGCAGACAAAAAGTATTCACTCTGAATAGGTTCTCCAGTCTTTCTTTTCTTTCTTTTTGTTTTTTTCTTCTTAAATTGCCTTTTGTGGTCATAGCTTGGGGCTTGTGTTAAAAAACAGAACTTAACTTTTGCAGCTTCATTTTTACGTTACAGTAGCAGGTATTGTTACAAACACAGTTGCCCTCTAACTGAGGGGTTAGTGAGCCCAGTTGAAAAAGTGCAGCTAGTACAGAAACACTGTAAATTCCAAATGCATTACTTCTTCCCTTCTCCTTTCCAAATACAAAACATTCAACTGCATCGGATTCTTTGATTTTTGATAACAGGGCTCGGTTTCTAAATGTAATGTGCCCCAGGTTATTCTGTAAGTTTTTTTGGCCTGTGATCAGGAGCACACCTGACAGATGCAGACTACCTCTCCTGTCACCTTCGTGTAATCCTTCATGTTTTGTATCAAAGAATTCCTCCAGCAGTTGAAAGCAAATTTATCCTCAAAGGTATTTATGACAAATACAATAATTCCTTTTAATGCGGGGACTGTTTAATCCACCAACCTATTTAAGTACAGTATACCTCCAGCAAACAACCATTACTTCTCATTACCATATTGCACTTAAAAATACAATTAATCCTTTAATAGTAATCTAACATACATAGTTTCCTCTATGCAGCACCTCTGTTGATAGTAATCTGCAGAAATTGGTATCCAAAAGTTAATTAAGAGCAAAGTGTTCTTAAATACTAAGTTTCCTGTTCAGACACACAATGGCTTGATGTCATTGGTGCTTTCCCTGATTAAAAGGATTTACAATACATACTTTTGGGAATGAAGCTCTATAATTGCTGCTAATTGTCTTAATTTTTTAATAGTTGGATATATTTCACATAGGTCTTGTTTAACTCTGCTAGATATTTTCCAAGCATATATATTAAACTTTTCCTTCTATTAATTCAGAAACTAACTACAAGTTTCTTTTCTTCCTTACTCATTGGTCCCCAAACTATTTTGGTAAAGTATTTTTCCATAGCCAGTGATAATTATACTTAAATAGAGAATAAAAATAACTTCTTGATTAAATTTGCAGGCTTATGGCTTAGAACACATGGCCTCTCTTCTCACTTGCACAACTGATTTGCTGTGTCATTGAGCAAGCCAGGGAAGATCACAGCTGCTTTTCTCCCCATCTTCCACTGGAGAGTGTGGTTTTAAAAAATATATCCTTTTTTATCTGTCTAATTAGAGCTTTCAAGAATAATGGCAAAAATGTTGTTAGAAAATGAATATTGCAATTAATACAAATATTGAAACAATCATATGACTTATCTGGTTAAAACCTCTAACTAGGATATTTTATTTTTTTGAAGTAACCCCAGTCAACCATATTCTGGCTTCCTGAAGTAAACAAAACCATTTTCTGCCAGCTCAGTTTCCACTTATAGCTGAGCTGCTTCATGCTGTTTTCACTTGTGTTTTTGACTGGACTAGAGGAAATATAACAGTTGATACTGAAGAAATTGCTTGTGGGGTGCCATAAAAGATAAATCTAGGTACTGAAGGACCTGCTTTTTAATACTCACTTTCCCCGACTTGAAGCAGGAACTTAAACTGAGGTTTTTCTCACATGAGTATACTGCTCAGCAAATAAATGTCTATTGAAGATTACATTCTCTTCTGCTGAAGCTGTTTTACCATGAACATAATAAACACATCTCATCAGGACTTGGTGGGTTTGTATATGTCCACCTCTGGGAACTAAGGCACCAGCGTAATGAGTCTCAAAGGCTTCAGTTGCGATGGGGAGGTACACTAATAAGGATCTCTGTGGTATCTTGAAATTAGTAGTTGGATGTCAAATCCCATAACCTGAAATAGTTTTGCCAATTATGATAGATGACTCTAGAACTATATTACCAAGCCGTGCATCACAATAGGAATGGACCTGTGGTATGGGACAATTAGTGCCAAGAACCCAGGGTCCACAGTACATAGATGTTTTTGAGAGGGGAGGGTTATGTCAGACTGGCTCTAGTAAATCTCCTGGACTGGGCACCTCTTGGCAGCTGGAGGTTATTAAGTGTGTTCTTGGAGTGAATATTCCAAATAATTTTCATTTGAAATATGTCTAGTTTGTGTGCAATGGACCTGCTGTGTTCAGTAGGGGGTGGCATTGACTCTAACGCATATTTTTGACCCTAGATAAAGAGAAAACATGCTGAATTTCACTGTACATTTTTTCTTTAATTGTTACAGTTTTCTCAGGAAATTCTAGAATGCCTTCAGAGTACTTACTGTCTGCTAATTGTCACACAAAAAGAAATAGCAAAACTTTCACAATGTTGTCAATTAATGTTATTCATAATAATCTTGAGAATCCAAGGTAGATGGCACTGTAGAGAGGTTATTCATATGATTCATATCATCACAGTACTCATCTGGCTTTATTTTGTCAATTTTGAGCCTGTGAAGCCAGCAACATTCAAATGCACTACTAACTTTAGGAATATGTCATTTATTATTAAAACAGTCTGTTGGCAGCAAACTGCAAAAATTTGATGTTTTGCTTTTTGTTTGTTTTGTTTTTAAGGTAAGAGCAAAGTCTGTATGAAATGAGCATGGTTGATAGCTTTGGTTCTTACGTTTTAAAAAGCTGCCCTGAAAATATTCAATGTTTGGCAAGATATTCTACCATTTACCAGTTTCCAGAGACATTTATTAAAACATGTTTTTACCTGTTTTTGTCAATGCTTTTCCTTTTTTAATGTGCATACTACGTCTTTGCAGAGACACAACTTGTACAATTAATTGTAATCAATTTCTAGAATGATCAAAAAGTAAAACTTAGAATTTCAAAATGTGTGAAATAGCTCTAAGTACACATTTTAACACATGACTAGTAGCTAATGTCCACAAGTTTCACAGAATATGAAGAGAGAGATATTAAAAACAATGAATTGAACGTTCCAGATTAAGATAATCTTATTTAAATAATAATTGGCACAAACAGGCTTTGTGCTCCTGTACTTTTTTTATCCACAATATTAAGAACTCCTCATGTTTAACAAATTTGTTTCCACCTATGAAGTGTAATAATCCTACTTCACTTCTCATTTTATAGAAGAAACACACAGATACTAATTCATATCTGATTTAAATGAACATGTTGATGCTAGCTGAGGTATTCAGTTAGATTTCAGTCTTTCTAGCTGAGTTATCTGAGTAGGAATTCTTTACCTAAAGATGTTGATGTGGGAGGTGTTCCCTTTAGCAACTCTACATACAAATTAGATGCAAGAGTGTCTGATGAAAAAATAATAAAAATATCAAGAATTAACCTTATAAATTAATTTGAAATGATAAATCTCAGGCAATTATTGTTAAGCATGAATCTATACTATCAAGTAGAAACTACTGATAGGCAAAATATCTATACTCTTCATGAGTTTGCAGTAGAACAAAATGGAAGAGATGTACAATTTAAAAAAACTTCATACTTATGACATGTAAAATACCAGTGTTTGTAAATACTGTAATTAAAGTCACTAATCCTGCAGCCTTTACTTGAACAGATCTTATATCTTTGTATATAACTCAGCTAAGTCTTTGTGATTTGACTGATACATGAAACTTACCTTCAGTGTGAAAAAAAAAAAAAAGGCAAGGAATAAGATCAAACTCAGGGACTGTCATGCCCAGTGCTAGTATTACCACTGTCTTAACTTTTTACTACACTATTAAGTTAAATTTATACTTTCTTATAATCAAAAGTGCAGGATACATAGGTGGTTTCTCTCTTCTTTTTCTTTTTTTTATGACAGGAGAGAAAATATGTACAATGAAAAGGGAAAGGGCATGATTTCTTTCATGTTAGTTGTAAAGAAATAGGGCTAAAAACTATTCTAAAGATTTAAAGTGTTGTTTTGTAATCAAGTACTCTTAAAACATATCACCGAATCATAGAATCATAAAACAGTTTGGATTGGAATGGACCTTAAAGATCCTCTAGTTCCAAACCCCATGCATGGGCAGGGACACCTCCCTCTAAGACCAGGTCGCTCAAAGCCCCACTCAACCTCGCCTTCTTAAAATGAGTCACAGAGGCCTCTAAAATTGTCATTTACCAGCAGATAATCAATGAGCCTGGTGGTGAGGAAAAAGAGATATTATTTATCAATTTCTCAGTAAAATCTGAGACCTTTTTCCAACAGAAATCTATGTAACAAGTGTTTAGAATGATCTGGAACAAGAAGAAATATTAAAAGCATTTCATTATAGGAAGCCCTGCTCTATAGGATCCAAATTCTACAGTAATATCATAGTACAGTAAGGCTTAAAAGTGCACAAAGGCTTGCCTTTTGGAGTGTATTTATCTAGGTATTTGTTGGTTGTTAAGGCTCAGGAGCTAATTCATGACCATATGCTGATATTGACAGAAAGACATAAAAGAAAATTTCTTCCTCAGTCTTCACTTGTTTAGAAAGAACAGCATCACTCTGGTATCTTCCTACATTTTTCTAAACACTCTGATCATTCCCCTTGCTTCCCTTTGGGCTCCCTCCTCTCGATCCATGTCTTTAAAGTTTTGTGCTTATTTCATCAAGAAAGACTGTTATTTTTCATCTCAGTAAAGATTTTTCACTTTTTTTTTTTTCTTCTACAAAATGAAACCGATGTCTTCTTTTCAGCTTTTGAGCTTTTTTAGATCCTTGGTGATTAACTGCAACTTTGGTAGACAACCATTCTCCTGTGTTTCTTGAATTCATCTTGTTTGCTGCTGTGAACCCATATCCTGATTCAGCAGCCTGGCGACTAACAACTGAACCAAATGTTCCTGGGGACAACATTAACTGGGAGCAGGATATTCTATGTATCTAATATGGGTAGCTGATGGAAAAGTGATGAATGGATAAGCTTTTTCATGCCAAATCTGGGACTTAAGACACTGCTTGAACTGGTCAAAATAACTGGATAGAAGATAAATGTTCCATGTAGTGGAAGAGATAGGTGGGAGATGAATGGCTGATGGGAAGTCCAGATCGTGTCTGTGGGTTATTTAGAATTTAGGAGGTATGGATCATTAAAATCACTTTTCACCTTCCTCTAGATCTTGCTATCAAAACACAGAGCTGCTCCAATTATATGTCTCCAACAAACAGCCAAAGAACTGAAAGCTTGCTCTGAGATATCGAAGACCACAGAACTCTCTCAGGGTTTGGATTTCTGTTTGGGAAACAATCTGCTTATCAAGATGAATACTAGATTCCAGTTATTTAATACAATTTCCAATCTTTCAATTGAAAATTTTCCAGTAGGAGTTTGGGGTTTCCCTCTCTTTTTTTCAGAAAGTTGGTGCATAGGTCTTTGACTAATGCTACTATATTGCAAGATCAGAAGAAGGAAAGATTTACATGATGCAGAACTGATTAATGTATATGATCACCAAGATAAATGGAGAAACCAGAGACAAGCGGGAGAGAACTGGGAAAAGATAAGATGACAAGGAAGAATAAATACATTGCAGAAGGGCTATTATTTATACCTCTTAAAACCTGATGAGAACTAGGAGGTAGAAGATGAGAATATCAGTGTACCAAACAGAGAAGAAAGTGAAAGATTGTAGGAGCAAGGGAATACTCTGTGAATATGCAAAGGCAGTCTTATTTGGTAAGAAGGATAGCATATGAGACAGAAGATGAAATGAGAAAATTTCTGAATCCTGGAACTTGTTCCAAAGCACTTTGCAACAAAGAGAAGGAAATGAAGAGTGTAAGTTAGAGGCAAGCCAGGTTCGTCTCATTAGATAGATACTGAAGTAGGAAAGAGCAGCAGTACTTAGACAAAGACAGTTTTCCTGTTTAAACAGAAATAGATCTGGCAGAGACAATACGGTTGTTCACCTAGATATTCCCCATTATGGATTTGTCAAGTTTATTGCTCTATGTATAGAGTTTTGCAATTGCCTTTATTGATTTACATGTGGCTTTTTTTCTCCAACTTGACAAGACCATTTCATATTCTAATCCTGTCTTCCAATGTCTTTGCATCTGTCCCAGTTTGGAGTAATCTGTAGATTTAATAGGCTTACTCTCTGTGATATCATCCAACACTGTAATGAAAATATTGAATAATCTTAAATTAAAGACAGGCTCCTGAGGAGCCCAATTTGATAAATCACTCCAGTTTGACAGTGAGCCACTGATAATTATTCTCTGTGTGGTTTTCCAACCAGTTATGCTCACCAAACAGCAATATCATCTAGTTTATGTTCCCGTGGCTTACTTATAACAATGTCATGTGCAACAATATCAAAAGCCTTACTCAAGTCAGCATGTGTGACATACTTCCCCTCATCCACAAGTCCTGTTAACTTTTCATACAAAGAAATCAGATTGGCTTGACATGATTTGTTCTTAATGAATCTGTGTAGGCTGCTTCTCATTCTTATTTTTAAGGCA
The DNA here is from genome assembly GCA_020745705.1 of Hemiprocne comata. NCBI lineage: Eukaryota > Metazoa > Chordata > Aves > Apodiformes > Apodidae > Hemiprocne > Hemiprocne comata. The sequence continues at coordinate 96,433,018 of CM036587.1, read as the reverse complement.
CTTCCTCTAATTTTTAAGGCACTTAAAAATGCTTTATTATTTCTTTTTGCTGTTTTTCAGAAATAAGAGTTTTACATCACCTTTTTTTATTTAATTCTGACAAGTTTGCTGACAAAGTTTATGCTAATATGGCTGAGAATAAGGATTTCCTTTCTCTAGTGTTATTCAAAATAGAAATAAGAAATTTATCTTGAAGAGCTTTCTCATGCATATGTTTCTGTACCTGTAAATGCTTCTATGCTGGTTTTGGCTGGGATACAATTAATTTTCTTCATAGTAGCTGGTATGGGGCTATGTTTGGGATTTCTGTTGAAAACAATGTTGACAATAGAGGGATATTTTCTTTATTGCTGAGCAGTGCTTATGCGTAGTCAAGGCCTTTATACTTATCACCCCACCAGCAAGGAGGCTGGGGGTGCACAAGAAGTTGTGGGGGATACAGCTAGGATAGCTGCCCCCAACTGACCAAAGGTACATCCCATACCATATGACATCATACTCAGCATATAAAGCTGGAGAAAAAGGAAAGAAGGGGGGGATGTTCAGAATGATGGCATCTGTTATCCCAAGTAACCACTATGTGTGGTGGAGTCCAACTTTCCTGGTAATGTCTGAACACCTGCCTGCCCATGGGAATTAATGAATAAATTCCTTCCTTTACTTGTTTGCATGTGCAGCTTTTTCTTTACCTATCAATCTGTCTTTATCTTTACTCATGAGCTTTCACACTTTTTTCTCTTCTGATTCTCTCCACAATCCTGCTGGAAGAAAAGTGAGTGAGTGACTCCATGGGGCTTAGTTTCTGCCTGGGATTAAACCACGACACCATCCAATGGCCTCTCACTATTTTCGTATTTCCCACCATCTATTTTCTTCTCTGTTACATCTTTCTGAAAGTTCAAGGTTGTTAGAATGAAAGCAGGTTTCTCTGTCCACCTTGCAAAAGTTCTTGGATGCTTTTGATGATTTTCACACCCTTTATTTTCACAGATGGAACCATTATCAGAACAGAAAGAAAGCTCTGTCCCTCCTGGCTTTTCTAGGTTGTTTTTTCTCTCTCTCTTTTATCTCCAGAAAGTGGATGCTTTGGACAGGTTGGTGCATTTCAGTTCAAACATTTTTTTGTTTGTTGTATGTGGGGACAAGTTGGTTTATAGGGCAGAATCAATACTGCCACTAGAGCAAAATGTGTAAATTGCACACTCCTTTCCTTTCCGCTTGTGTGACATTAGAACCCATTATCTGCACTGGGTTTTCAACAGCTCGCTTAAGTGGTCCATTAAAGAACAAAAAAGTAGTAACTTCTATCCCCTGGAACCCTTCAAAGACATTAATTTACCAGTACTTGGTATTAGTTATATAGAGAAACTAGATGGTGTAGATAGCTATGAAACTTGTATGACTATGTTTTAGCTTTGTTTTTCTCATGCTGCTAAAATATCTGATTCCTGGCAAGGGCAAATACAGTTTTGAAAACAAGCTATTACAAAGGAGACACAGTCTATGTCCCATCATAAAACTCACCTTCTATTCTTGCTTGATTTATTTCAGAAAACAAAAGCTGGAATTCCAGAAAAACATAGTCGAAATTAACATTATAAGTATTAACATATTCTATTGTATAGAGAGTAGGAACAATTGCAACATGTGCTTAAAGTACTTAGCAGGTATTTTGTCAAAAAAACTCTATTGACGACAGAAGCAAGAAATCTATTCTCTTATTATTGGTGGAAGCTGCACAGTTTACAATATACAGGAGGTGAACAATGATCAAGTTAGGTGAGAGAAATAAATCACCTACCAACATTTTAGCATCTGTATCTAAGTTTCCATAATGTTTTAACAAAAATATTTCAACTGGCAGTTGCGATAGTTATGTTTAAGCATTTGGACAATCAGGCAGATATGTGGCAGAAACGTAGGTGATTCATTCCAAAACTGGGTCCTGACTAATCCTGTGACCACTTGTAAATGATCTTTTATACTGCAAGTAGTGCATGCCACTGGGAAACATGGTAACACAGCTTAGGACAGTTTTATCTTTCCCTTGTGAAGTGGTTGGGATGACATAAGAAAACTTATTTCTTATGTATAAAGTGTGACATACAAAAATCTCACAGACTGTAAGATATGTTTTTCCCCAGAAATCAGTGTATATGAAATTCATGGTCCAATTCAGAGACAGATAAATTTATGTTGCCAATCGATAGGCATGCTGCCATTGTATACATCATAATAACTTCATAATAGTATGAAAAATTTATTTTATGTTGATAATTTTATTATTCTTAATAACTTGTTTTGGTTTTAGATCTGCTAGGCTGGGTGAAAACCATTCATGTTTCTACGTGTTGATATTCTAATTACCAGAAGTTGCACATTAAGAGACTTACATTGTACAAAGACAATATATTACATTGTCATATTAGTGCAGTCTGAACTATTAACTGAGATGCCAAAAGATATCTTCACTCATGTTATTCCACATTCAGTTATGAATACTTTGAACAAGTAGCTACATGCTTTGTTCACTGCTGATTCCACGTCTTCCCCAAAATATGGAGATTACCTGTAGTCACAGATTTATTTCAAATCTCCCTGTATTAAGCCAATAAACAAACAAACAAACAAATAAATAAATAAATATATTTTTTAAAAAACAACACCCCTGTCCCCCTGCCAGCCAGCAGCCAAAACCAGAGAAATAAACAAATAAACACTTGCTTATAATCTTGAAGAAATTAAAAATCCCAACACCATGATCAATAAACAATAATTGTAAAAGCTATTGTTACAGGTATATTATGTTTTATTATATGACAGTGTCCATTCACTGTTTCTGCCATTTTGGAAATTCTGATTATATTGGTGTTACTTTCTGGGAATAAGAATGGCTGGAGATCACTGTCATCTATAAGTTAACAACAAATATTCATCACTAAACTCACAGGAGATACACCGTTTCTCATGAAAGTGTAAATATATTTGATATATTTTGGTTCATGGCTATGTAGAACTCTATCTGAAATCTCAGAGTGAGCATTATCAGTAGTTTTCATGGATGAGAATATTATTAAACCCATCAATTTCAATCACAGCTGGCTAACTTTACTGGAACTCCTGACTTCTCTCAGTCAACAACTATATCTGTGTTGGCTCCAAGATAGGAGCCAATAACAGATACATCTAAACAGAGAAAGTAGTGAGACTTTGGAGATCACAAAAGTACTTATTCGATTCCATTTAGTTCTACCTTTAGTCAGAGAGTGGAATTTCAATGTAAAATAATTTCAGATAACACTATAAATTCTTACTGGTTTTGCATGCACCTGCACTCACCCTTTGGTCATTTCTAAGGACGAATCTCAGTTGCTATACTTATGTAGATGGCATCTTTATTGTGCATTGACAGAACATTTTTTTTTTTAACAACAACAAAAAAAATCATAGGGACTTTCAGCAGCACAGAAATACATGATGAGTAGTTCTCAAAACAGAATCCCATGTCTGCGCAAACATCAAGAATGACAATCATACCTAAGGAGAAACCATTGAATCCACCAGAGTATGGCTTTAAGAAACACTTCATAGAATCACAGATTACCAGGTTGGAAGGAACCTCAAGGATCATCTGGTCCAACCTTTCCTGGCAAAAGCATGGTATAGACAAGAAGGCCCATTGCCCTGTCCAACTGAATCTTAAAAAATGTCCAATACCGGGGAATCCACCACTTTCCTGGGGAGATTATTCCAATGGCTGATTGTTCTCTCATTGTGAAAAATTTTCTTCTTGTGTCCAATTGGAATCTCCTTAGGAGATTGCCCCTCACCTTTTCCATCTTTGAAACAGTGAATGAAAGTATGAATACATGTGCATGTACTGAAGGAGAAATAAGAGCTACTTTTAAGGTCCTTCTTCAGAAGGTAATGATGATTCTTAGCAACTTAAAATTTGAATGCTTTGAGGCCACGTTTCTGTTCCTCTATAAAGGAATTGGAATATAACCCTTTTGCTCCAATATTTTGGTGCTTATCCAGAAAGTGAAATGAGCATTACAAAATAGTTAAGACCAGTCACTTACACAATTTGTGGTCAATCAGTGTCAGTAAAAGAAAACAGAAAATGTCTACATTTATTCAGTTCATTATTCTGGAACACTTCTGTTATGAAGGAAGGCTGAGGGAGTTGGGGTTGTTCAGCCTGGAGAAGAGAAGGCTCTGGGGGGACCTCATAGCGGCCTTCTGGTACCTGAAGGAGGCCTACAGGAAAGCTGGAGAGGGGCTTTTTACAAGGGCACATAGTGATAGGACAGGGGTAATGGTTTGAAACTGCAGGAGGAGAGATTTAGGTTAGAGATCAGAAGGAAATTCTTTAGTGTGAGGGTAGTGAGACACTGGAACAGGTTGCCCAGAGAAGTTGTGGAGGCTCCATCCCTGGGGGCATTCAAGCTCAGGTTGAATGGGGCTCTGAGCAACCTGGTCTAGTGGGAGGTGTCCCTGCTCATGCAGGGGAGTTGGAACTCAATGATCTTTAAGGTTCCTTCCAATTCTAACCACCCTATGATGCTATGATTCTATTACTCTATATGCCTGTCTAAAATTGCTTGGTGTATTAATCATTACATTTCACACTTGCTGTATATTGATGAGGACATATTTTTTCAGAGGCATTTTTTTTAAAATAAATTAATTTTTTACCTCTGAATTAATATTTGCCAAAGGAAGAAAATGACCAAAACTTTAAAGCATATTTTATCTTTGCTGGATGGTGTGGGTTTTTTTTAGTATATTTGGGGTTTTCAAAACTTTTATGGCAGTTAAGTTGTTTCTACAGAAACTTGTGGGCCAGTAGTCCCTCACCTTAGAAGAATCCTAAGGCTTTGGAGGCAACCAACCAGGTGTAAAAGAGAAATATTACTATGTGAGAAACAATGGGAACCTAACAGTTTTTTTTTAAACAGAAAGGGTTCTTAGGCTAGAAAAATAAAAATTCTTGTTATCAGTATTAGCACTGTTGTGAAATAATAAATGAGAAAAATATAATGGTTTTCTGAAGAAGCTGACAGGTATCTAAAACTTTGTGAACTTAATCTCTGTTTTACTCCATTTTATTCTGGTGCACTCTTTTTTGTGTTTCCCATAAATTTATTCTAGAAATGGGTGTTGCAAAAAAATGAGATAAACAATGCATAAAAGAACAGGTAAAATATTGCTTTGAGATTCCTAAGAAGGTTGTTCAATATTAGAAATAGAAAATAGGTATTACAGGTAGGTTGATTTTTATTTGTTTTTAATTCAGACTTGTAAGCTACTGCTTTTTAAGGTGGGAATGGAAATGGAAGAAGAGAAACTATTATTGGATAAAGAAAATAATTAAGCTTGAAAGGGTCGTGGAAACCAGTGGCATGCAAAATACACCTAAGAAATACTATGCACTTTCAGGCTTAATTTTCTGTGGCCTAGAGAGCCTCACCTTGGACCAGAATGTCATATATCTCAGTCCAGTTAAAACAGCTTTTTTGACCTGCTGTGTTTGAAAATGAGCACTCAGATGAGATGCTGGTTGTTAATCACTGTCTTTGCCCTTGGAATATTAAATAAAAGGGAGTGGAGGGAAGAGAAGGAGGGAGGGAAAGAGAAAAGAAGCAATAGAGAACACCTCTGCATTACATTTTAATGAAAAAAAAAAAAAGAAAGTTATTTAATAGATTTCTCACAAGAGGTACTGGAAACAGAAAAGTGATTGATTTACTCTAGCAATTGAACCTTATTTTAGTTGAAGACAAACAAACAGGAAATCTAAAATGTGCATGTATTTAATATGAGAACAAAAGAACAACAATCCTAGTTTCCAATATTCCAATATTTCAGTGACCTATGTTTAAGCATTGGGGTTACAAAGTCAAAAACCAGAATGTCCACATATAACAAATTAAGGTTCCTGCTTGAACACTAGATTCAACTAGCTCGTTTTCAAAAAAAATGTGGAGAGACTAAAAGTATTTTCATGTGCAGAAATTAAGAAAATTTTTCTTTAATGATTTTTCAAAATAGTTTCTTTTCACAGGGCATATAGATAAGTTATAACTTAAAAAAAAAGTCTCTGGAGGATCATTTACAAAAAAATACTTTTTCCAAAGCCTAAATTCAGAAATGAATAATGAAAGAAATCCCACCACAATATTTGACTAGAAAATGATAAAACACACAGAAAACCCAAGAACACTATATCTTAATATCTGCTAGCTATTTTGATGCATTAAATAACCTCATTCTGTCTGGGCCACCCAGGTGAGCCTGTTCTCCCACAGGTCTTGAGCAACACTGCAAAGAGAAACCAGGGGAGAATTGGTGATGCAATATAATTTGACAAGAAATTAACAAAAAAACACAAAGCAAGCAAAAAAACATATAATTTGTCAGCTATAATTTCAGTGAGCAGTTTAGAAACTATCCATCTTCAGTAACTTAGCAAACTTTGATAACTGACTTGTCTATTTGCTACCGTATTTCCACTGCTTCTGTACAAAAAACCGTAAACACTAATCTTAACTGCAGGTTTCATCCATATGTATCATGCTTTCCTTCCATTCTAGAAGAACCCCCATAAAACAGTCTCTGCTCATCAGAAGGTTTCTTCTTGGCAAAAAAATTTCCACAGCCTGAATAACTGTAGGTTTCCCTCTTGTTTGACTTCTTTGAACATAAGATCAAGTCTTAAGGGGAATCTAAATTTGTTATATACCTTCACATACAGCATTGTTATATATAGTACTTTTTTTGTGGGTTTTCATCAACATTGCTGTGCATAGAAGAGGAAAGGATTTTGGTTGCAGCAAGACAGACATTAAAATATTTGCACAAATGGTAACACTTACAGGGAGTATGAAAAATCAAAGTTAATGTCATAGTACATACTGATGCACTGAGATCACAGAAGGGTACAGTACAAAGAGAAATCATCAAACAAATTTAACAGGTCTTTTAATCTGCCTTTGAAGTACCATCATTTACACAGTTCTCTGAAATGCATAACTCTAACTGCAAGTTTGTTCATCTCTCAAGGCGAACTGTAACAGTCAAACTTCTTTGGGAAGAAAAAGGGAAAAGAAAATTTTAAGTATATGCTTAATGCTTAGCTAGAAATGGAGAAGCAGAAATAGTAGTATCAGTACCTCTGTATTCTGGATGGGAGACAATCACTCAACCTACCTAAGTTCCTCATCTTCAAGTAGGAGTTCCTTGAGTACACATTCACGTTTTAGTTTGAAGCAGCAAAGCACTTCTGAGGAAAGTTTTCCTGTTCTCCCCAGTTAACATGTATTGATTCAGAACTCAAAGCTGCCTAAGAGTATGCAACCTGGTTTGAAACAAACTAGGAAAATTTTCCTTGTGAATGCCCCAAATATACTCCAGCTGCAGATGGGGGTTCAATCCAAGACAACAAACTAGAGCTAGTCTGAAGTGAACCCCTGAAAAATGTGCATGGTGTGGACACTGGCTCTTCCTAAGCTCTACAGACCTGGTCCTGTTGTGGTGTAGTACTCCCAGATGTAGTAAACTCAATCTTCCTCTCTCTCTTACATGAGCTCCAGCTGCAGTCTCCCTCTCTCTCTTACATTAACTCCAGCTACAGTCCTAGGCAATGAAGTAACACTCATGTCCATATCTTTCCACTTGTCTTCTCTGGCAGCCTTTATTCATCTCAGTCTCTGTGTTAAAAGCCAACTTCTCTATGGGATGTTGTCTCTGCTCAGTATCTTGTTTCTTAGTGAAACTTGTTGGCAGATGTTTGCCTCTCATGATTTTTACTTAAAAAACCTTGCATACCCTTTGTATTAATATCACTTATACAAACTTAAAATATAAATAACAAACAAATAACAGAGACTTTGAAAATCAGGAAAGGTCCTGCACTCGGTATAATTTTAGTAGTTCCTTCTTATTTTTCCCCCTCTTTGGGAAATCTGAACAGGAAGAGAAAGGAAAAAAAAGAAATCAGATGGGCAGATAAAGCACTTTCAGTCTTTATGTATGTGTAGATAAATTTTCTAGCAAAAACAATAAAAAGAAATATTAAAAAAGGGGAAGTGGTTAAAATACATTATTTCTTTTAAAGCTTACCTAAATGTAGGAAAAACATGTTAATGTTTGGCTAAAGATCTGAAAATAATATTTTTTTAAAATCTATTTCAAAATAAACGCTTTTGGGGTATCTTTATTTTAATTTTTAAGCTATATATATTTTAAAAAGTGTTCTTTTCACATGTCCAACAAATCATTTATTCAATGGACAAAATTTCATTGAAAAACATGTGAACTGTTTTCCTTTTTTTTTTTTTTCTTTCTTTTTTTTGTCTTTCTTTTTCCTCCCTACAAAAACAATGCATGCTTTCAGGTAATACAATTAACTGGCTCTCTTTGGTGACTGGGTTCAGCAGATCACTTACCAGTGATTCAGGTTCTAGGGCACAACACACAAGATATAACCGGATTCAAGTTATCAGTTACCCTTTTCCCAGATGGGTTTTAGTTCCTGTAAACTTTTCCATCAGAAAATGAGGGTAAATATTCTGCTTTTTTGTGTTCTAGCTGTTGAAAATACTTGATAGTTTGAAAGATCAACAAGTTTGCACAAATCCAAATAGAGCCTGTAAAAGCTTCTGCAAGCTGTGGGTAAAAGTCAAAGCCCTTTGTTTGGCCTTGAATTGAAGCCAAACCCGCAAACTCTTCATACACTTCAAATTCTGTTGTTACTCTAGAAAGGAGAAAAAAAAAAGAAGCATTTGAGCTGTAAATGTGCAATCAATAGTTTTGTCTCTCACTGGGGAGAGCTAGAGTGATATTTCTGCTACGTCCTTGAACCGGAATGCTATGTCATCAGGTGCATCTGTTACTCTTCATTGGATTTGCCTCAGTCTTTAACAAAAAGACTAGCTACCCTCAGGATAACTGGGCTCCTGAGTTGGTAGACAGGGAGGGGGAGCAGAATCCCCCTCCTGTAATCCAGGAGGAAGTAGTTAGTGACCTGCTGTGCCACTTAGATCCCACCAAGTCCGTGGGTCCGGATGGGATTCATCCTAGGGTGCTGAGGGAGCTGGCGGAAGAACTGGCTAAGCCATTCTCAATCATTTATCACCAGTCCTGGCTGACTGGGGAGGTCCCAGATGACTGGAGGTTGGCCAATGTGACCCCCATCCACAAGAAGGGCCGGAAGGAGGATCTGGGGAACTATAGGCCTGTCAGCCTGACCTCGGTGCCTGGCAAGGTTATGGAACAGATCATCCTGAGTGCCATCAAGAGGCATGTGGAAGACAACCAGGGAATCAGGTCCAGCCAACATGGGTTTAGGAAAGGAAGGTCTTGCCTGACTAATCTCATCTCCTTCTATGACTGGGTGACCCGCCTAGTGGATGAGGGGAAGGCTGTGGATGTGGTCTACCTTGACTTCAGCAAGGCCTTTGACACAGTCTCCCACAGCATCCTCCTGGAGAAGCTAGCAATCCATGGCTTGGACAGGTGCACCCTTCGCTGGGTCAAAAACTGGTTGGATGACCGGGCCCAGAGAGTGATGGTGAATGGAGCTGCATCCAGCTGGCGTCCGGTGACCAGTGGTGTCCCCCAAGGATCAGTACTGGGCCCAGTCCTATTCAATATCTTTATTGATGACCTGGATATGGGGATTGAGTCCACCCTCAGTAAATTTGCAGATGACACCAAGCTGGGGGGGAGTGTTGATCTGCCAGAGGGTAAGAAGAGGCTGCAGGAGGACCTGGACAGACTGGATCGATGGGCCGAGGCCAACGGCATGAAATTCAACAAGACCAAGTGCAGGGTCCTGCACTTTGGCCACAATAACCCCAGGCAGCGCTACAGGCTGGGGGAAGAGTGGCTGGAGAGCGGCCCAGCAGAGAGGGACCTGGGAGTACTGGTGGACAACTGGTTGAACATGAGCCAGCAGTGTGCCCAGGTGGCCCGGAAGGCCAATGGCATCCTGGCTTGTATCAGGAATAGTGTGGCCAGCAGGAGTAGGGATGTAATTCTCCCCCTGTACTCAGCACTGGTGAGGCCTCACCTCGAGTACTGTGTCCAGTTCTGGGCCCCTCACTTCAAGAAGGACGTTGAGGTGCTGGAGCAGGTCCAGAGGAGAGCAACAGGGCTGGTGAAAGGACTAGAGGGAAAGTCTTACAGGGAGAGGCTGAGAGTGCTGGGGTTGTTTAGCCTGGAGAAGAGGAGACTCAGGGGGGACCTCATCACTCTCTTCAGCTACCTGAAGGGAGGTTGTAGTCATGTGGGGGCTGGGCTCTTCTCCCAGGCAACTGGTGACAGGACAAGAGGGCATAGCCTGAAGTTGCTCCAAGGGAGGTTTAGGTTGGATATTAGGAAGTACTTCCTCACGGAGAGGGTGATTAGACATTGGAATAGACATCCCAGGGAAGTGGTGGAGGCACCGACCCTGGATGTGTTCAAGGCAAGGCTGGATGTGGCACTTAGTGCCATGGTCTAGATGGTGTGGTGGTGTTGGTCATAGGCTGGACTTGATGATCTTAAAGGTCTTTTCCAGCCTTGGTGATTCTGTGATTCTGTGATTCTGTGTGATGGTCATTTGGCTTAAGCTTAAATTGGCAAACTTCTGAATTGATTCAGGACACCTTTTAAAGTCCTGAAGTACCCATGTCTGGTTTTACAGATCCCCATATGTGAAGAAAAAGCCTTCATGTTTTTGCTACCTTCATGTTCTGAAGAAATTTTATGACTTTGTTTATCCCTGATCACTGGCCTTTTGAATGGCTTCTTTTTAATGATATTTGAAAACTGGACAGAAATCTACATTTCTAATGTACATATGTGTGTTCCCTGAGAAAGCTGAAATACTTAGCATCTCTGTGATTGTGCTTTAGTTTGAGTTTTCAGAATATTTACCTCAAACATGTGATACCACCTTTTAAAATAAAAGATTCTAATTTAGTCCCAGAAAAATGAGACATGCCTGAGTTCTGCCATTTTTAATGTATAAATATCAAGTAGGATGGATGGGAGTAGATGAGTTATATTGACACCACAGGACTCGAGGATATCAAATGAAAACCAGGTAGCTTTCCCTTTGAAAATGAAGGTTCTTGAGAAAACCTGTAAATGACACAGCAGCAGACAGAAAAAAAGAGCCAACAAGAAAACCAAAGAAGAGATTAAAACCAGCAACAAAGAAAGTGTTTCCTGACCTTTGCAATGGTGTTGACTCAGAGAGATGCCTGAACGAACAAACAAATACATCTCTGTCTTTGCCTGTTCTCTATATTCTGAGCTCAGTTTCCCAGGTGCAGGAGACTAAACACTCAGTTCTCCCTTCTTACTCCCAAGGAGTATCCTTTCAACAGAGGTACTCTGCAAAGAGCTGTGATGGCTTTTTATTTTCATGAAAGAGCCTCTGACTGGACTGCATGTGCAGAATCAGGTTCTGGATTACACTCAAGTCTAATATTATAAAAGTTATTTTATAAACTTCCAAGATTAGTGAAAGAATCTAAAAGTTCTCAAAGTGGGAATCTCCAGTGCCCAGAGTCAGTAGATTCTTCTTTTGGCTGTGGCTACACTTGAAGGCAATAATTTCAGTGGCACTTGAAAGATTGTGGACCTTGATCTCAAAAAAATGAAAATAACTAACAATTTTAGACTTCTGTCTTTCAGCTAACATGCACTATCTTCATACCATAATTAAAAAAAAAAAAAAAGTACAAATTTACAGCTGAAGCAAGATTTGTTGTAGTAAGTTCTACCAAGACAGTTAAAAAAAGCCATGAAGCTGAACCATTTGAGTATTCCATGTAACAATTTTGAGACAAGTAGAAAAATGTAATTATCTAGAAAGTTAATGATTCTCATTTCATACAGACTAAATAATCAAAGCTATCTTCCAGGAGTGAGAAAAATATTTTAAAAAATTATGATGGGAAAATTTTTATTAGTTGTTTTAAACTTGGGGACTTCTAAAAGAACTAGTTTCACATTCACACACATTTTGGAATAATTTTATAGCTGAGTCCACTAAAATGCCTGGAGAAATCTATTCATGTGCACTTACGAATTTCAATAGATACTATTATGAATTGAAATAACTATTATTAGGGGAAAACAACCAAGTATAGGAACACAAACTTCAAGAACTACTTTCCGGTATTTATAATTCAGGTATTTGGACTATGACTCCAGATACAATCAGTGTGGCTTTAGTGCAAATTTAAACAATAAGAATATAGAAATTACAGTAACGCTTTTTGATAAATGGTAACATAGACCAAATAAAGTAATGTGCATTCTTTCTTTGTTTTTGCACATTCCTTTAGAAATTACATAAATACATGTTATCTTTTTTCTTGTAACTACTTTGTCAAATAATTTTATTCCTTCTCAATGGGAAGATATGGAAATGATGATCCATACTTTAACCTTTATGTGACCCTGGCTAGTGGGGTTTGAATGTCCTGATCTGTGCTCTCTTCAAGACAGTAATTCTACCTGTGTCTTCATATGGAGGTGATCCTAGTACTAGGATCAGTGACAACTCAGTGACCTAGGTCACTGATTTCTCCTGAAATAAAACTATGCTACCAGTAAAGAAAATCTATCCCCCCTCTTTTTGTTTAGTAGTTCCATTGGTAATAAAAGTTGCACAATGATTAAAAGCAATGATTGTATCTGCGGTGCTCTGCATGGGTACCTGTTCATGCATTAGTAATACAGGTATTCAATAAAACCCTCATCTGCTTTCAGCTGACAATTGTTTAACTTTTCTTTACACAGAGGCTCCCGTTCTTTTTGCAGTATGACAAAGCTTAATGGAGGTGTTGTGAAATGCTTTCATTGAAGATCTTTAATTATAGATGTCCTGCGTGACAAGTTCTTTAGCATATGTTTCTTCACTCCAAGAGCATCAGTTTAAATCAGTGATCAAAGTGTAGCTGAGAGAAATTCAGTATATTAATAAATCCAACCCTGCTCTCCATTGACTTCCCCCTTCCCCTGAAGTTCACTCCCAGCTCACCTGAATCAAGCAGCATATTTCAAGCTGCCATTCATTTCAGGTACAGCCTGTTGAAACACCATAGAAATCAAAGCTAAGTTCAAATCACTCTTTTACTATTCACTACATCCTACAAGAGTAGCTTGGCTACTATTTCAGTGTTCCTCTTGTGACTCTTCCTTTTCCTGCACTATATAACATTGTCCTTTATGGAGAAAAAGTGAACTTTGGGTAACTGATGGCTTTGAAATAAAAAAAAAATCAGTTCAAGTATTTGCAATGCATCTGTATCTATTTGGCTCCTTTCAATCCACCTTTCTTTCAGAGATTCATAAGGTGTTTTTTAAAACACAGGTGAAATCTGAATATCTTTTCTACATTTTTCACATCTATATTTAAATGAATTTGAAGTCAGCATAGTTCTTACAGTTTTTACGAATTTAAATCTCAAGTCTAGACACAATGAAAAATATTTCAACTATGCTTATTTTGAGTGACAAAGATTTATTCATTTACCCTGTTAGATTCAACTAGGTAAGGTGACTTTAACGGATTGCACAAATCTGCATTTCTGCCCTACACTGGTATAGGATAGGTGATTTATGTGAAAATAAGGGAAAGTTGTCCTAATGAGTATTCATTAACTGACTGAGAAAACAGTTCTGAGAGTATTAAATTACCTCTGTCTGTTTGTATCAACAAGTTATCAATTCTAAAGTGAAAAGGAAGAAACATCCTCTTAAATATAGGTAGGCCTAGTTCACACGTTAGAAAGGCTGTGTAGGTAATGATGGGAAATAATTACAGATGCAAAATACATGCTGGATCACTTTATCACATAATATGGCTGAACTTACATGCTGTTAGAAACCGATCTGGGTTTGGGAATTGTTTTGGGTTTTGTTTCCATTACTTTGCAGTTTTTAGTGCTGACAGTAAGCCTTGCAGAATGTCATAAAAGGTCAGTGGTGGAGTTAGACCTCAGCTGTAACTGTATCTTAACTATGATGTAGAGGTTACAGAAACATGTAAATACAATTTTAATTACAATGTAATTTTAGTACCTCTCTGGCTATTAGGAGTCAAATGTATTACCTACAGATACTTAAAACTAGTCACCTTAGAAGTTATACGTGATGCATTCACTAAATACACTGGTTTGAAAGTCCTTATATGCTTATTATATGCCTCCAAACCCAAAGTTACATTGTACTTTCTCAAGAGTCTGAAGTCCTCACATCACTCCAGTTAAAGATTTAAGCTTCAAATCCCCAACCCAGATTATGCCAAATCTTTGAATGGTAATGAGACAGAATTCTCCATATGCTACATCTATAGGATATGCATTCTGTCCTGAGCAGTGTCAGCTAGGCAGTGAAAGAACCCAGCAAAATGAGCTTTCAATGCAAATCTATTTTTATTTAATTTATATGCTTAATTTTCAACACAATTATGTTTAAGTGCTTGCCAACAAAGCACTTGAATAGTAAAAGTAGTAAAACAATTACAAAAAATATTATTTCTCACTTACCCAGTTAAATTCTTATAGTCAGTATTGTGAAGTCAAGGCATAAAAAGACCTCATATTTGTTGATCACATTTGTGTAAATTAATCACAGACTCATATGAAAATAAAGTATTAGGAAGTTTAGTATGATGATATAAAATCTGACATTAATTAACTTAACTGAGCAAAGAATTTTTTGTTCTGTCAAAAAAACAGAGAATATCCTCACTTGGTATGAACTGGTATTGCTTAACTGACTTCAGTAGAGATTGACAGATTTCAAAAACTGTTGTTGTGGACTAACATGGTAAAAGACAGGATACCTTTAACAAATATTAGATATATTTTAACATAGAGGTATTTTAACTTCAGCAAGATGTATTCCATCTTGTTACTGAGAGAAAGTTTGGATGACAGCTTTACTGTTCAATGGAAATTCCAGTAACTGAATATTTTTAATAATGTTTCTCACAAAATACAACAGACAAACTTGAAAAAAAAATCAAGCCTTTTGGCAGATTAAAAGACAGTGAGAAAATCTAAATCAGAAACGCTGCAATGTTTGTTCACAACATTTTTTTTTACACAGCATTTTTCTTCGTGCTTGAGCTGAAACACTTTCAAAAAACAGACGTAATATCCTCAAGAACAAGTATATGTGGTCAAGGGCAACTATTCAATTTTGGGTGGGAATATGGGTAGACTGGAGGAGGTCCAAAGAGCAATTTCTTTTACAAGATCCTAAACAGACTTTAGCACTCATGAGTGTTTTTTTAAAAAACTCAGGTTATTCCCCCTTTCTAAGCAAAATGCAGCTTGGGCCTTAAGAACTTTCATTCATTCAAAGCCCATTCACTTCCTTTTATGCACAGATATGTGTAAAACACATCTGAAACCTCTATGTCCTCTTCACCAGCACCTTTAGGAAAGAATTATTGCATTTTTTCTAATTTTCTTTTTTTTAAATCTTGTAAGAGGAGAAGATGCAAGCAAGGACAGAAGTGTCATAATGACAAAAGATAGATAGCCATCAGTCACTGGTTCATGTGAAAGGCTCAGAGGAGAAAAAGACAGCCAGGATCAGCTCATTTTCTTTGTTAGCCCTTCCTTCCTCAAGATAGGTCAGTGTAATATATTAGAAAAAGAATATGCTAGCTTTACCTGATTTGGAAGTGAAGCCAGCAAAGGGCTTACCAAATGGGGTGTCAATGGGGGGGCTGTAGGCAATATAAGTTCTCAGACCTGTGAAACCATTCTTTCACATTGATTAAAATCTCATGTTTTTTCCACAAATAGTTATTCGCTGTCCTGTACTTACAACAGCCCTTAGTTTGATCTTGGGGGTCTGGTTGAGTGCACCCTGTTTAACCAGATGAAGTTTAAATATTTCATCTGATTAAGTTTTCTAAACTCTGTCTGTAAAAAGGGAAGAAGAGAATTCTATCTTTGAGACAAAAATCTAATCAAACCTAGGTGGAATGTCCAAAACTTCTACTCGTAGATGCCTTTTAGTTGAGTTAACTATAGTGAAGGCCATTTCTAACTTCCATAAGGCCAAAGTTGTGCTGATGAGCACCTATACAGATTACATGCATGAATCATCGGGTAATAGTGCAAAAAATTAAACATTCTTTGACTGTTTTTAAGAGAAAATGTCCTGTGTTAACTTCTTCAGATGCCATGCTTCTCTTCTGTCCCTCTTTGTCCCAAGTAAGGAGACAAGAGAATGTTAACATTTAATATTTCCCACTAAATACATAACACATATGAAATTTTAAGTTGCATTTTGCATTTGAAGAAACAAGATTAATTAAAGTAATTCATTAAAATTAACTTTAAGTGACATACTTCACAGAACTGTGGTTAGTCATCATAATGCTTCTTTTTCTCTGAGTAGACATTTTTTTCTAAAACAAATCCAGTTGAGTCATATTTTTATTCTTCTGGTGGATTAGCAAAGTTAAGGTACTTTGATTACTTTAACTACATATTTTGAATGTCAGAATGGATTTCAGCTGTTACTTCTGTTATGAATAATTTTAAAAATCAATTCTTTTCACTCTTGATGTGAATTTAGTTTGAAAGTTTCATTTTTCATTTCTGTGTGTACTATGCCAGTATGCTTGCTCTAAAAAAAAAATCCTCCACATCTCTTCTGTGTTTTACATCACTGTAAACTCAGTGATTGCAGAAGAGAGGTAGTTTGGCTCTAAAGAAAAAAATTCATTTCTTCATGTGCTGACTCCAGAATTAAAAACTTTGAAATTCATTCAGTGTTTTGCAACTGGAAGTGAGATCTCTCTCTGTTCTCTGTATTTCTAGCATTTTGTTGTAACAACAGCATCGTGATATACCCTGACGGTCTTCCACACAAAGTCCAAACATCTGAAAGAATAAGTACTTTACATTGTGCATATGTTTTTGTTGGTTTTGTTTTTCATATTTCTCATGTCTGATAGTTATATTAATACTAATGTGTTAACTTCAAAGGAAAAAAATGTTATTTTAATAATATTTAATATGGATAATTAGCTCACTTAGCACCACAATATTAGGAAATCTGGCGAGTGATTTGTTTGTATGTGTTGATTACAAATTTAAATATTTTTCCTTGCAGCTGAAATACTTTATTAAAGCTGCTCTACATTTTTCCAAGTTTCATTTTTATTTTGTTTGATGAGCAATTATTACTTCTAATGCACTTGCAAAATGTATTTAATTGTCATTAAATACATGAAGAAAATATTGTATCTGCTTTGATGTAGCATTTGATTCCCCAGTTGAAGAATCACCATCTAAATGTGTTAAACTATATGTACTTAATGCAAGGGAAAAATGTAAATATGGATAAGAAAGAAGGACTGGCTGTCTGAAATAGAATAAAAACATGCTTACTTATTTTACACGTAAAAGCATTAGCACAGATGAGTATTTAAATAGTTTGGGTGTGATTTACAGGGAACTATATGCAAGGAAGCTTTAATGGTTTTATGATTCATCTTTTCCATGAATAACTTTTTTTCCTTGACAACCGTGTGCTGTACATGCATGACAAACTCCAGTCTAGATATTAATGATAAATTACATATACACATAAAAACATAAAGGCTCCTGAAAATTAGGTCAGTGTGAACAAACAAATGCTGGATCTTACAGAGTGGAACCTCTGACACATTTCTCTGAAGAAGGATGTCTTAATATGGGAAAAGCTGTAAATGCCTTCAGTTCCATTTTTTTTTAATATTCTTACTCTTCTCCAGTTTTAAAAAATGGCTAATATTATTTTTGTTTTCCACAGAAGACACCGATAAAGCCAGTGTTTTTTAAATCTAAAAATAGAGGTCTCCTGCTGACAGTTGGTTTCCTTTTATACTCTCCTGCATTCTGTTTCTTCTGTCCCTCCCATTCCCTTTCTTCACAGTTGGAAAAGTCTTGGAGAGAATGTTTTCAGCAATTTTATTTTTATTCCACACATCAGTGTTTTTCAGAAAGTTGATCCCTCGTGTCTTTTGATTTTCTTATACCTTTTTCTGCCTCTATGTAGTTTCCTTCAGCTGAGAAGTGGTCCACCAAAACCACTGACCATCTGAGGACACTGTAAGACCAAGTTGCTCTCTTATTGAGCTTTCCATTGAATAAAAGGACTCCTCCCTTAAAAAGACCAAAAAGGATTTTGAAGTCCAAAACCAATCTTTTATATGAAGAAGAATGACAGCAGGCCCATTTTATAGACAGAGAAAACTCAACAGAAAGCAAAAGGTTTGCAAAGAAATCTTGCTCTGCCTCTGTGTCCTTGCAGGGCAGGCTCTTGCTTCCAGGTCTGCTTTCATTCAACTCAGTGGCTTTCTGAGCTGTCACAAATTCTGCATAATTCCTCTGTCCCTAGGAAGCCTCTTTTTCTATCACTCTTGGGATTGTGTTTTCTCCCTTTTCCTCTCAGAGGTATCTCAGTCTTTACTTGCACTACACACTCTCAATTTCTCATGACTCTCTCAGCTTTTTCCTCTTCTGGAAGTATGTCGTTCCAACAATAAGCAGAATTAATCCCTGCCAACAAATACCATCTCACCAAGTGGTTTCCTTTTTTTGAGGAGGTGCAACACACAAGCTAAGAATAGATTCATTAAACAGGTGCTCTTCCTCACACATAACTTGTAATAATACTGTATATTAATTATTAGTGGAGGAAGAACTCAGCAATACAGTATGCAACCCCTGGTGATTCCATTCCGTGTCATCTCCCTTGCCATTTGTGTCTCGAGTACTAACAGAGAAGCAAGGTTTCAGGAACAGCTTGAATAAAAAGGGGTAAGGAGTTTAGAAGAAAGGAAGAAATGTTTTAAATAGTTTTAGTTTATTCTTGAGTCAGTGCTCCAACTGGTTAAAATACTTTTAATAATTACTTGCCTTACACTGGAATTTTCTTTCACTGTTCGTGTTCTACCTTAGAGACAAGGAAACCCTTTGCTACTATTTTGTTTCAACAAATTGCAAGCTACAAGAAAAAGTACTTCAGTTGCTGGGTGTGACTGGCTATCTAAATCTCATAACATTGTTTATCTTCCTTGACAGACAAAATGTAAGGCTTAACAAGCAGAAAACTTTAAATACCAAAAAGCAAACTTCTGTACATTCAGTGTTTGAGCGTGGTTGCTGTTAAGGTGTCCAGAGTCTGGAATTGGAAGTGCCATGCTTCTGTCCATGAAGTAGGAGTATCAGAAAAAAAAGAGTCCTGTTTCTCTCCTGCTAGGTTTTATTATAGTATACTCATGCTGTCTGGAGTCTGCTCACATAGTGGATTGCTCCTTCCTCCAGTCTTGTTTCTGAGCAGCAGATTCAGTGGTTTCCCAGATTCAACTAACTCCACACTACCCTGTTGTGCTCTCCCAGATTTAGCACTGATGCCTGCTTCCTGCTGACCTATTATTTCCAGTCTTCCAGCTCCTACAGTGTACCATACCCTGTATCAGACTGTGTCTCTCTACCTTGCTTCCTCCACCCAGAAACTCCCTTCCCATTGGCCCACTCAGTTTTTCGCAAGGAAGAAGCCATCTGCCTCTCACTCCAGAGGGTCCCCCTGCAACAGGGCACTATAGTTAGTGCTGGGAAGTAATATTTTTTTTGCTGCCTAGACACAGTATTTAACAAAATACATTATGTATTATATTTTCAGAATAAACATAAGCCAAACAGTTCTGCCCATCAGTACAGATGCATCTATGTAATGTAGTAGAGAATATTAATTGTAACTGTAAAATCTGGGTGATTTCCTCCATACTTCTGCTTAGTTTTTTTCTGAAGTACAGTGTAGAGTTTTCTCTTTTCAGAACATTTTGGAGAGGATTCAGAATTAAGCCTCAAGATAAGCATGTGTCAAAACCACATAAAGTGGATACTGTCTGTTCCCCAGCATATCATACAGAGACTATATTAAGAATAGCAATCAAAGGGGCATACAGCACTGTAATTAATATAGGACATTGTGAACAGTGTAAGATATATTATGGATATATTTTAAATAAGAGCTATCAAGCTACGCATGTTCTTCATACACTGCTGGTGTTAAATGTTTTAAAGGGAAGAGTTCCAATGTAAATCACAGGTGTGATATAAGGGGCAAGTTCTAAAATGATAGGGAGCTGCTGAGATGCAATTCTGTAAAATTCAGAAGGCAAGAATAAAAACTAAAAATCTGATACAGAAGACATGAGCATGACATGTGATATGCAACAAAGGCTCTCATATTACAGTT
Source organism: Hemiprocne comata (assembly GCA_020745705.1). Classification (NCBI taxonomy): domain Eukaryota; kingdom Metazoa; phylum Chordata; class Aves; order Apodiformes; family Apodidae; genus Hemiprocne; species Hemiprocne comata. The sequence continues at coordinate 96,412,738 of CM036587.1, read as the reverse complement.
CCCAAAAGAACTCAACTCTTGGTGTACATAGTATTCATTTGGCTCTGTATATTAACTGAGTAGTAACCACAGTCCTTTCTAATGTAGACAACAGTGCACAGTAAGAGCAGTCGTACTTGAAAATTTAGTATGTGACTTGTTTCCCAAGATTTCCATGTTATTTTCAGATTAACTGCTTTATTTCCTCCATATATGAATTAAATTTATTCTGTTCCTAGACCAATGGCACTGTCAAAACACCAATTGCTTGAGTGTGTTACCAGGCTATTTTTTACAAGAGCATGTCTGTGAAGCACAGTGGAGATGTGTTGGTGTTGCAATATGACATGTTCCTGCTAACTCTAAGGAGTAAATCACACAAATACAAGATTTATTGGTTATCAAATCTTCTGCAGAAGTTTTGTAGTGACCCATGGTATGTCACATGAGCCCTAATGCATGCTGAAGTTTGCACTACTGTTTTGCCAGTGCTGTTTTCTCTATCAGCTGGCAGTGCGTTACACACCAATACTGATATATCTTCATCACATAGTTAATCATAACTAGCTGTCCTGGTTTGAGCCAGGATGAAGCTAATTTTCCTTTTACTGATTTTTTTTTTTCCTTCAGTAAGCTCTCTTTTAATTAGCAATGAGTGTTCCAGCTAGTGGACTGATAACACTGGAATGTTTATGTTACTGCTGAGACTCCAAGGTCGCTTCTTAGCTCTGCTGCTACAGAGGCTACTGGGGCAGGAGGAAGTATCTATGACCCTCCCGTAGGGGAGCTGGACTAGACAGACAGCAGAACTGACCAAAGCTATTCCACCCCATATATCTACGTAAGCTCTGAGGAAGGTCAGAGATCACAGAAGACAACTTCCTTCCTGCTTCTTCTTCTCTTCTCTTCCGTCCATGGCTGGCGTCCGGGGAAGACTCCATCTATCCATCGCTGTTGACCCTAGGCTCAGGCATCCCACGGACCTCATAACTCTACCCAGCTGCTGTCTGCTCTGCCTTATCTCCTGCCTGTGGGCTGAGACTTTTTGGGACTGCTCATAGCTCAGGAGAGTGCTGGGGGAGTTGCTGGGGGTGGCGGGAGGCAAGAGGCTTTTGCACATTCCTGAACATACTTGTATATAATTGTACATATAATTAAAGCTGTCTAATTTAGTTTTCAATCCAGCTGAGTCTCTCTCCTTAATCCTCTCTCTCCTTCCCTACCTGGGTGGGAGGGGGAGGGGATCAAGAGTGTTGTTGTCTCTGGTTTAATTGCCTATCCTGAGTCAAACCGTGACACTAGCCTAAGTGGAGAGTCATTCTTGTGATAAGTCAAGTTACTTCACCCTCAGCTGCTCTTAAGTAGACTATCTATGGGTTCCTTTCAGCATGTTAAAATGGATGGATTCACAGGTTTCCCTCCCTGGTCTCACATTGAGCTGCTATGAATAATAGAGGTATGAATAAAACATTCTTTGAAAGTAACATCTAAATGGAACAATTGGTATTAATGCAGACAGTTTTGAAGATGAATGAAAGCAGCATCTGGCAGGAAGAGTATTGTTATATCTGAAAGCTATAGGAAGATTTCTAACAAATTCAATGATTTTTCTACTTTTTTGTGTCTTCCAGGATGTATATCTGGCTGGTCTCACTTTACAGCCTGTACCTGAAGGTTGGTGTCACATGGTGCAAATCAATTCAGAAGAAGGAAGGTCTCAGACAGGAAAATACAGCTCAGGAATTTGTTGTTGGATGCCTGGGAGGATTATCAACTGCCAGGCAAAATAGCCTGAATTCTACAAGTAAAGTAGGCAAGCTGCCAACTCATCCCAAAGTGAAAACCAAGCTCCAGCCTATTCTCTTGCTCTGTCTCTTCCACTGATACAATCGAGTCCTGGCTAAAGGCTTTGCTGTAAGCAACCACTAAACGATACATCATTGCAGATAGGATCTGGCTGAATTGATTTGTTCATGATTTATTAATTAATAATAAGTACATCTCTTAATCATTCTAACCTACAATGCTCCAGTTTGCATCATGGAGCAGTCTAAAAAGTACATCAGCTAGATTCCTTTCCACTGTTATTAGACTGGGGAACACACTGCAGGAGCTCACTTAAGTATTTTCCAGCTGGTAAAAGGCATTTACTTAGAACTAGCCAAAGTAAGAGCTTAAAATGCACCGAGTGTGGATTTTTTATCCTGACTCCAGCTGTTTGCTTGAAAGATCTTCTCCTTTTGCACCACAGGACTGTCTAATGGAGTAATTTCAGGTTCATTTTCATTAGAATAAATAGAGTTTCTATCCCTGAAAACTGCATGGATGACACCGCATATTGACTGTTCTAAGATTCCTGACAAGGCATTGTGTCAAGCCACCTGGTCTGTAAATATCTGGGGTATTTTCACCCCTTTAGAACATTGACACAGCGTATGCTCTGCTCCTGCTCACCATTTAAGGCAACACTAAACATGGAAAGAGTATTCTTTGGTCAACCTTATGAAACTCTTGTCCAGGCTGCTTATCTCTGCTTCTGCGGCAGCTGGGTCACTGAATCCTCAGACTAGACCAGGCCCATGTTGTTCAGCTCTGTTGCAAATACAGAGTAGCTCTGACCTAGACAGAGCAAGTCCAAGAGCTAGCTAAAGACAGAGCTTTACGTTTGGTTAGCCAGAAGCCAAATAGTAGCTAGGAGACATGGGACAATCTGAAAGTATTACATGTTTATTTAGGGTACAATATGGGTGGCTCGGAATGACATGGGTGGATCGCATTATAAGACGGAACATAAAGGGAATGGTTCCCAATAGAAAGGGAATGGGAAGATAAAACACAAAACAGAGTTCACTAGCTTCACAAACTCACGGAATAGCTTTTTTAATATAAATTAGTATTCCTCAGGTTTCTCATACAAGTGTACAGGACACTGACAAATTCCTTTTACCTTCCAGTAATTTGGAATTTAAAACTCATCTCTGAGTTTTTCTGTCTCGTCTGACATTAGCTTAAAGCAGTTCACCCCAAATAATCTGTCATCCTTAAGCTTGACCTCTTCGGCTAAACTGATGCAGCTATCATGAGCTCTTGAGGATTTCAAAAGTTTTACCCCATTGCACTACAAAAATTGCTTACTGTTAGTGTTTCTTTATTAGCGGAGTCTACCTTCTCCGTCACTGGTATCTTTCTGGATGTGTTAGATATCAGGGAAGGTTCATAATCTGCTTTAATTTGGCATTTGTTTCTATTTTGCTTTCTCCCCTTCTCCACCGAAAAAATTATAAATAAATAAATAAAAAAATATCTGGATATTTTCTGAAGTTGCCTTAGCTAGTCCTTCTTTAAATGTATCTATATCTGGTGTTTCCAACTTGTGCAACTAAGAGTCAAAGGCTTCATAGTCAACCTTGTCTGCACTTTGTACATTCGTTTGCTAAACCTGGTCATAAATTGATGCAGAAAGTAATGTAAATGCTTTGAGTGGCTGATTTCTAATAAACTTTGGTACATCAAAGCAGTACAGAGGATGACATTTGACCATATACTCTCTGCTAAGAAGTCACATAATTTTTCAGCTGCTGTCCAGCTTCCTGGTTGGAGCAAAGGAACAGCTGAAAGTTTTGCCAGCAACAAGAAGCTGGAGTAATTGGATGAAAATCTGCTCTACTGACTTAGAGTGGTAGTTTAATCTTTTATTAGAACTGGTATAGCTTGTAATAATCTCCAAAATGTTCAGACTATTCTTTAGATGAATACTGAGCTAGATAACTGAAAACTGGCGCCTTGCTCTGCTCCATCCAATGAAAACTACGTCATGTGCATAAGACCTTGTAGATTCTGCACATGGAGATACATACATATATACATGTATATATATACATGTAGAATGTGCATACGGAGAATGTAATAAGTGGTGTTTTTAAAGTTCTGGATATTTATATGGGCATCTTAAGCATTCAGGCATTGGGCTACATTAAACACTGGGACAGTGCAGCCTGATAGTACCTCAGCTGCACCACTGACATTTTTTAATGGTTGTTTTTACTGTCTGGTCAAATCTTCTTTGATACGTTCAACAACACTTTAAAGACTCCTTTGTAGAAGTTTCAAATCTTGCATCTGGGTAACTTACTGAAAATGTAACCTGACAGCAGAGCGGAATCTGTCTTAGCTTCTTTTTGTAAAGGGATCAATAGCACTTTACACCTCATCTTTATTTCAGCTTTTAGGCTTTTAATGCATCATTTACTCCCTTTTGACACATAGGGAGAAAAAAGTGCTACAAAACAACAAAATAATTTTTCCTTCAATATAATTGACAGGAAACTCTTTCTTTAGCTCTGTGGAAAGAAAAATATAAGAGTTAGGGTCACAGAAAACATTTATTTTGTTTTTCAGAAGACTGGGCAAAGGAAATGACTTTTCAATCAATATAAAGCTAGTCAATCAGAGAAAAAGACAAAAAACCAAAAAACAGTACAGAGGAAATTGAAGGGCCTTTTGCACTCTATGCACAAGGGTGAAGAAAGCATTTTCCCTAGACTATGCATGAGCAACTGCTCTGCTAGTTGCCTTCCCCCATCTGAATCAGCAGGAGCCAACATGGGGAGAAAGGGAGACAAAAGATGCTGTGGGTCATTGAGTTAACCAGGCTTGTCATCATTAAAGACTTCTGTTCAGGGTCTCCCTGTGTTCCTGCATGCCACCCTGACCACAGTAGAAGGGATGCTTGACATTTGAACTACGAAAGGAAGTCATGGTCTGGGAATTTTTGTCAAATAAAGGAGTCATAGTGAATATTTTATTCAAACACGTTCTAGCTTTCCACTAGGCCTGTTAGGGAAAGGATTTTTTTTAATTTTTTTTTTTCCCCAATTTTGTGAATGTATATGAGGATAGGAATGTGTCTAATTATTCACATTACAAACATACCTAGATGGGCCTCTCAGTTACTTACTTAGCACACTTTGGCAGTTTGCAACGCAATGAAACACTTTTAAATTTGTGACTGGGGAAGTCAGAAGTTTCCTCATAATTAGGAAGAAACTTGAAGGCAAGAAGAAACCAGTATCATTTCTGCAGGAGACAGCAACTGAGCACACTATCAGGTGCAGCTAAAAAACCCTATCCAACCCATTGACCTATGTGATGTTTTGTAAATTCTTTTAGGTTTTAGTCTATTATTTTCAAATAAAAGAAAGACAAAGCATGAAATCAAAGAATACAGACAAGAAGTAATACAACATCACTGCAGCTATGTGAGAAAATACTCGGTGCCAGAAACAAATGAGAAACTGTCACTGCTAAAATAATGTAACTAGCATTTTTTCAACGCTTGTTTGAATTTTTATGGGATTATTTTACTCATATAGTAATAGGCATCCAAGGCATTGAAATCTGTAGGCCTCATTTTGTACTTTTCACATACTTCTCTGAAATAGAGATGGATTTCAACCATCATTCCTGACAGGCTGGTTCATTTCCCCAGGAGTCAGACATGGAATGCTTACTGACATGGTTTTGGAATTAGAGGACTTTGGAGAAAGCAAATTCCTCTTAAGTATGACAGACTTGCTTTCCTCACAGGTTTTGAGAGTAATCTGGCAGTCCTTAAGTATCAGCTTAATCTCTACGTTGCAGACCTTTCTTCCTCAAGTGTTGAGGAGATGGGCTAAACCATAAAACCAGTACAGGGCAGCTATACCTTTCCCTAACCAAGGTGTTTATGTTAGTGTAACCATCCAGATGGACTGTGCTTCTGGACCATTCCACTACAGCTTCCACTTTCACACTGCCTAGCCTGCAGGTGTTAGGTCAGCTGTATATCTGGAGTATATAGATATATATAGTATATATATATTCACTGGTAAAATTCAGTGGGGGCTGTATACACCTGCCCTGCATCTCCTTCAATGGCAGCTTCTTAGGCCTTACAGCACAGTCTGTTGACGCACAGTGTAGAAAGAGAGCTTTTATAAAATGCTTCTGCATAACAAGCCTTTTTCCTCTATGGAGAAGAAATTTGTTTCTTTTTAGTGCTCACAAACTAACAGGAAGGTGGATTGTGAGCAGCCAGGTCAGAGTTAGCACTGAAATCTATCTCAGCTGGTGCTTCCCATAGAGAGCAACGATTTAAACTTTCACATTTTAGTCTTTAGAAATATGCATGGCTGCTTAAAGCAACTTTGCTAACGGGGAAAGGAAACACTGTATACCACAAACTGTGTGTGTTTTTTTCAGTTACCTCAGTTAATTGGAAAACTTAGGAAAGTTCAGGAAAAGGTTATACAAACACTGATTAACCCTCTATCCACTCATAGGACATTGTGTCCTGGATTAATTTCTGAGAGGAAAAGACTGAATGAAACCTCAGAGAATTTACCCAATTTTGTTTAATCTATGAAGTAGAATTGAAGAATGCCAGATAAGATACAAGTAAGAACATGAACTAATATAGATTTTAAAATAGGAATGGGGAGTTTCACACAGGGCAAAGTTAAGAATATTTATGCCAGTATTTCAGCATAAATGCTTCCCATTAGGCAGACTTGTTAGCCTAATGCAAAATTAGATAAAAGGTGCAATTTTAAATACATTACTAAGGAAGTGTTGAGAAGTTAAACAGTGCAGTTAATAAATGTAAATAAGAAAACCAAGCAGCCAAAAGGAGATTCTTCATGAATCCTGATTTAAGCCAATACTTTCAAAGATGCCTAATGGGGACACTTTGTAGTCATGACCGTTTCTTTAAACCTGATCATCTCAGTGTATCAAAACTACTTAAAACTTATAATACCAGATGCCTGAACCAACAGGTCAATGCAAAAAGTACAAGAACCTGTAAGGGTGGGCTTAAATCAGGAGTCATGAGGAGTCTTCTGTGTCTTTGGTTTGCTTATTTACATTTATTAACCGCCTGAATCCAGAAAAACTGTAGCTGTTATAATCTGCTTACAGCAGTGCTTTCTAGGCTGGAAAGTAAAGGTGAGGCAGGGGACACATCTTGCATAGCCTTTGTGTTCGTATGTTTCAGTTCTTCTCCCAAAGAGAAAGACTTGAAAGTGTAGATGCCATATTATTCATTAGGTTGTCTGGTTCTCTGTCTAGATTGCCGACAAAAGTGCTATGAATTATGAAGATGAGAAGGTCATTACACAAACCTGCAAAGCACCAGGGCATTGAAAGTCAAGCATTATTGGGAAATAGCATTATTTGTATTAGCCCTGTTGTGTGGATGATAAGAAGTCTTCAGGCTGTTCCTGAGCCAGTACTTCTTCACAGTTCCTCCTTGCCTCTTCCCTGGCTATGGGGATTGGTGAAGAGGAGAGCCTTGCCTTACCTCAGAGTGCAACAGCTGCCAGGGAAGACCTTGTCCAGGTTGCACAGGAAAGAACATACCAGCTATCAAGTATTTGTGCATTATTTCTGCACATTGACATACTTTTTTTTTTTCCATTGCCTATTTCCACCCACCATAGTAGATAATATGTCATCAGCCTGGAAGATTTTTTTAAAAGGCTGCAGTCCAGCGTTATTCTATGCATACACAAACCACAGGACTAACTACAGAGCAAGAGCATACAGAACTGAGAAGTAATTTCCACAGAAAGAAACAATTGCTCCGAATGACTTATGATAATTAACTTTTTATTTCCTGTAAGTAAAGGACCGAGAATTAATTCTTTCTATGTCCAGGTACTTGAAAACTCTATGCACAAGTGTTTCTGTGTGCACAAAAAGAGGACCTTTTAGAAAAATTCATAGTTATATTTCTACAGGCTCTATAGTTGATAGTTTTCAGACTCCCTTAAGAGAACTAAACAACTTCTATATCATTGAGTGATTTAAAGGCTTTACCGCTATTGAAAAAGATGTTTGTGAATTAAAATCCTTAAGTTTGATGTTTGTAGACAGAGTAGGTCCTGAACTTCACTGTTTATATTATTACATTTTAAGGCATTATCTTCTGAAGCCATGGGTTATTTCTTAAAATAAATTGATTGAAAAGGAAACAAACTCTTCCAGGACAAAACGTATAGAAAATAGATTGACTACCAATCTTAAAATAAAAGCTATTTTTTTTCAACTCCAAAGAGAACTGCTGTAATAACTTGTCATGAAATAGAATATAAATTAAAAGGAGTGTCAGATTGTCAGTGGTAAAAAGCATTCTTTCCACCATTAAGTTATATGAGACACTGATTGTTGTCATCTAATGGATCCCATACTTCCCCAGATACTTTTTGCCTTTGAAAATTATAATTTATTAATATTTGTATAACTAGATTAAAACATAATTTTTGGGCATCATATTACATGTTTCATATATAATGACTGATTTTGAAACATGAAGGATAGGTAGACTGTAGAACATCCCGGTACTTGAGTTATGTAGTGAGTCAGTGTGCTAGTCTGCAAACTTATAATTTAAATAATAAATGAAAATCAGAATCACTGTCTTGACAATCAGCAGAGGTTTAGTCATTCATTAAGTAGAAGCATGATCAGGCCAAAAACTACAGCAAAATTTAGCAACACCATAGCCATGGGAATTCTTGGAACTAACAGGCAACTGCAGGAGTTCACTTTCAAATGGATGCTGGAGCATCAGTTAATCAAAACAGACTATACATGTGCATGCAAAAAAATATTATCTATTTCCAGATCAGCTCTGTTCAATAAAGAAATTTTGTTGTAAACTTCAGTAGTAGCTGTTTACCTTATCAATCCAAGGTGGGAATAACATCGAGAAAGCTGGAGAGAAGGGTGTTATAATAAGAGGCAACTACAGAATAAAGAAATATTCTTTAGTCACCACTGGAGCCAGCAGATAGTCATGGAAGTGTTAAATAATCTGGATGTCTTTTTAGTTTCCTATACTGAATTTCCTATATGCTGGGTTTCTAGGAGCAAACTTCTGAATACAGTAGTTGCACATGTGTTCCAGCTATCCTGCTGAAGTCAGCGCAGTTAGTTTCTCATGTGCTTTGATGGGGCACAGGTTTAAGTAGTTAAGTAGTAGTTAACTAGATATAGACCAAGATTTTTCATTTGTATTATTAAATGTAAAATTATAAAGCCCTTTTAAAAAGAACAATCACAGCATCAGAAGGTACACATTTCTGTGACAGTAGATTCCTTGGGCTAGTTATTTTTGGGAAAAAAACAATTTAGCATACAAAAAAAACAGCACTACTACACAAATGTGTAGGCATTAAGTAATGTCAGTGTGACTGTATAATTCTGTGTATAAGCCCTTGTAAAGTTCTTCCTTCTCAAAATCCCATAGAAGGTTCTTTTGATTTTAGTGTGTTTAAGTGTTTCACTTCCTACTTCACCCATTTCATGTCAGTCCTGAAATATCTGGGCTGAACTGCGGGACCGTAATGAGATGTACATATATTAGAGAGTACTGCTGGTGTAGAAAGTTATTTTTTTTGTGTGTGTTTTTTTGGTTGATTGTTTGGGGTGTTTTTTTTTGTTGTTGTTGTTTTTTGTTTTGTTTTGTTTTGTTTTTCTCTCAGCCTACTGAATTTTATAAAATGTTTACTGAGAGATGCCTAGTACTCTCACTTCAAATAAAGCAATCAGTTCTAAACAGCATTGACTCGGGGGTAGCCCTCAGCCAGAAGCACCAGTCTATTTAGGCTGTTCCCTATTCTGTTTAGGCATTTCTTCATTTCAAACTACATGGGGTAAGGGCAGGAGTGAGCACAATGATGTGGCCTCAGTGCTAGGCCTCAGAGCGTACCCTGTGACATGGCCCCAGGCTCTTTTCTATTAAGCTGACCTTATGTCTCAAAGCCTTATGACCTGTGACACCACTCAATTGTTATTTAATCAATTCAGTCAAAATTAAAAAGGTGTATTTTTATTTGCTTTAACACCTTTTCTTTCTGGTATTTGTTTTGGTGACCTTTGAGTATTGGATTTCAGCTGTCGATAACACACCACATGCCAGATTGCTTTTTCTAATAAATAATGAAGCAACTTCTGAGGATTATTTGGATTGCATTGATGCGGGCTAGAAATAGTCTGCAAACATAGCCCAAAAAGAACAATGCAGCTGCATATTCTGAGACCATCTCACAGGAAATGCAGACGGACAAAAGGGCTGTAGACACTAACACCAAAACGCCCCAACTTTTCATACAATTACCTGTATAGTATTTCGCCTTGAGCTTGAATTAAAAAGAGAAGGACCTCTTTTACTTGTTAAAAAACATAGATGGGAGAGGTCAGCTATAAACAGCAAAACCAATTAATTTAATCTTTTGCCTCTTTTTGGCTCATTTTGTAAAATGGCTAAAAATCAGTGGTATCTACCACAAAAATTCATGGCTTATGCAAATGTTTGGGATCTGAACTGTAACTTTCTTTCTCTTTGTGCTTTAGTGTATTACATTTAAAAAATATTTCATTTTTTCCATTACATCTTATACTTAGGTCTGGTTTGGAGATGTGTTTATGGCTATTGTTATAAATGTGTGCTAAACACTGTATGAATCATAGAATCACAGAATCATAGAATCCTAGGGGTTGGAAGGGACCTCGAAAGATCATCTAGTCCAACCCCCCTGCCAGAGCAGGGTCACCTAGAGCACATCACACAGGAACTTGTCCAGGCGGGTTTTGAATGTCTCCAGTGAAGGAGACTCCACAACCTCTCTGGGCAGCCTGTTCCAGTGCTCTGTCACTCTCACAGTAAAAAAAAATTTTGTGATAATTTCCTGCCTCAGAAATGTAGTCTCATAATAATAAATGAAAATGAGCCATGATTTTTAGAAACTTGGTAGCAGTGACCACAGAACACACGAAGTTCCAAAGAGCATTTGCATAGTGCTGCATCTTGTTGGCTTTCCCCACACATACACAAGTAAGGCTCAAAACCAAGTCAGACATCAGTGGCTACTTTTGAAATTTCATCTGGTGATACCGTCTTTTTTTTTTTAGGCATTTCTATGCCATATTACCCTCTTGTCCCAAGTTGCAATGTGGAATTAAATTCATGCATTAACTCCAATTAACTGTGATTTAAGTGACAGATAATCTTCGTTTCATTGATCTGGTAACTCTGACTCTGAATTTAAAACCTTTCCATCCTGCAGCTCCCCACATGCACAAATACATATTTATTGCCTGTGTGGCAGAGCTCCAAGTTTGCAAAGGCATCAGGAATATGTTTTGATGAGAAATTTTGATTCTGATGCACCTGAACCATTTTGCTCCTCTTATTTTAGAGAAAACCTCAATTTTAGAACAGTTGCAGCAAAGAGTAAGTTTCAGAGGTGTTCTTTTCTGAGCCAAGACTGTATTGCACTGTGCACAGTAAGTAATAGCTGCATGTCCTGGGATTTGGCAAGAGCAAGTTTTAATCTCTTTGAGCATCCCCAGGAGCTACAAATGGGAGTGGGAAGAGAGAGGATTGCACCCCTGTTGCCCTTTTTTCTTCACAGTCTGTTCTCTCCGGGGTAGCACAAGTATTTATAAATTAGTGACATTTATTTATAAAACACCTGAGACATGCAGCACTTTAATGTATTAAAAAATTATATTAATGTAAACTCCACTTCATACACCACTGAACATTATTAATTGGGTGTGGGAATGTGTGAAGGGGGATGGGATAATTAGGACTGACTGTCTTTTGAATACCTGCAGTGTAAGCAGAGGAAGTAACACAGACTGAGTTCCTACAAATGTTTCTTGCTAAAAAGGAAAGAACTGAAGCAATAGAACAAGTAGTGTGATCTCCTGTGTTTAGCTCCGGAGGTGTCTGTGTATCTTTTACTCAGAGAAAGACCAGAGCCTAAAGATTAACTGTGTCAAGGTTTTTTCTATAGTCTATGTACAGAACAAAATGCTTAGAGCCATAACATGGCACAAAGATGATAAAAAATATTTTTTAGAGTAACATAGCTTAAATATTGAGCTGTGGAATTTGTAATAAGAGAAGTAAAATGTGACCAAGCATGGATATGACCATTCCTTGCACTACAAATGATTGACATGCAGACTCTTCAGGGCAAGTCTTCCTGCCCTGAATATTCAGTTTGTACAACTCTGGGTTATGAAAAACTATATGAAATGATAGCAGCTTTTGACCTAAACATATTCATCCTATTCTGTGCTTTTGACAGGAGTCTGGCATATTGGTATGCCTGATGGCTTTAACTTTGAAAGCAGTGCACTCATTTTTGGCATATATTTGAGTCAGGGTCTTTTGTCCACTTCAGTGTCTGTGTTTTCTTTCACTGCTGTGTTCCAGACAATACAAAGCTGCAGTCCGACTTGGCACTGTCCCATTCCTGTTCCCTCCTCCAAGAAGAATTTCGTAAAGGTCCAGATCCATATTCTTAGAAAGAGCTATCTGAGGCACTTTTCTAAGACAGGGATTTGTAAAGCACGTGTCAAGGAACAGTTACAAAAGAACACAAGAATCCACTATAGCATCGTACAAATGGAAGATAGTAGGATATCAAACATCAAAACCATGGTGCAAATAAGGCTAGTAAAACTGGTAAAGCTAGAGAAGCTGAAGATTGTCAGAGGAGATACTTTATGCAGGTAAAAGGCTGACTGAAGTGAGTGGTGGACTAGAGTGCATAAAAAGGTGACTATCAGCCTGGAGTATGGCAATAGTTTCTCCAGGTCCCATTTGAGACACTTCAGTAATGCAGTGGTTTTATTTTTATTAGGAATCTTACTAGTGCACAGAAGCATTGATAACATCAGTGTCAGGATGCATCGTAAAGTACAGAGATGGTTCGGGATATTGCAGTGAAAGAATCAGATAGCTTTGAGATCGACAGGAATAGAAGTAAGATGAAATTCAATAGCACAAAGTACAAGGTCAGTCACTCAGGGACTAATAAGAAATATACTCTGCTATAGGCTGAGAGCTCATCTGTCAGAAATCACCAAGAGGAGAGTGATCTAAACTCTCTAGTTGATCAGTGTATGACCATGAGCTGCCAATATGTTTTAACATATTTCACATTTTTATGTGAAAAAAGGTAAATGTGTTTCTGAGGTACAGTATGGAGGTATTTCCAGAAAGGATAGGGAAGCATTAGTGCACTGTGCAGCACCCTAATAAGACTTAATCTTAGGGACTATGTAGATATTAAAAGATGAACTTTCGCTGCAATCAACACAGAGAAGCACTAGTAAGGTGATTTGGTACATGAATATCAAAAAGACACCAAAGTAATTTGGCATGTTTAGCCTAACAAACCAGAGCCTAAAGGGGACTTGACTGTTGTCTATAAATACGTATAAAGATAAACACAAGAGAGAGAGGGGGATTATTTAAGCTGAATGCCAGTTTTAGCATAAAAAAAAAAGGTAATTACATTTATGCTGGAAATTAGAAAAAAGAGTCTTATCTAGCGCAGCAATCATTCCCTGGAAGAGCTTCCTAAGCAAGGTGAGTGTGTAGAGGATGAGGAACAAGAAACTAATTGCTTTTAAGGTGCAGTTTGATAACTGTAAAAAGATTATATTTTACGGTTGCTTGCAAGAGCATGGAATTGGAATGAGTCCCCATGTTCCCTTCCAGCCCTAGATTCCAAATCCTCAGACCTATAAGCAGGACGTTTTTACCAATAAGAAAGGCAGATTCCCAAAGTTGTATAGACTTTTAAGAGTGAGAAGACAATTATTAAAATCTTCTTTATAATAAAATGTCCTGGATTAGTTCCTGTTATGTGGCTAAATACGAGCATCAGATACACCTAAGGGAAAAAAACCAAACATGATCTTGCCTTAAAATATTCTCTTGATAGAAAAATCAGCATGACCTCTGGTTAGTTATTAAGTTACTTAATTGTTCTCCTTGTTTAAGAAAAAAAGTCAAGGTCTACATCTAAATCAAATGCTTCAGTGTTTCAGGGACTTATATTTATAACATTTTGCTAGAATGAATTTTCTCTTATAATGTATCTGTGTATTTTTATTCACATTTCTGTTTATTTGTTTTGACATTAGTTTCATTAAATTATCCTGCTTATTTCTCAGGCTAATGGGATGGAAAACTCAACACTTTCTTCAAACATGGCATTCAGTATTCGTTCTTTTCTTTTAATGAGGAAGGCTTAATTGCTACTGGGAGTTGATGCAACAAGCGTGCAAGAACAGCATTACTCATATATAACACTGGATGGAATTAGGTATTGGTAATCATTACTTAACTGTTCTTCCAGTTATAGGATTGTTGACATGCAAGACAACAGCAGTGATAAACTTGTCAGAGTATGAGGTATGGGTAAAACTCTGTAAATGTAGCAACTACCAATCACTGCTGCTTGTTGAGTGCAATAAAAAACCTGTTTCTTACTAAGATTTTAATAAACAGTGGGAAAATATAATTATTGGTTTTATTGGAGGAGAATGACCGGCCAGCATTATGAAAAAAACATTTCTGCTAAATGCCAAAAGGGACTCTAGTGTTGCCATAGGTGTGGAACATGAATAGTGAGTGTGAATGTTAATGACTGAAGCTAATGTTTTATTCTTATTTTTGTGATGGATATTATCCTGCAGACTAGAAGGAGAAGAATTGTGGTTTCAGTGTCTGCTGTTCCTTCTTTTCTCCATGTGTCTGTGTCTGCCCCTGTGTTCCCTTGGTTACTTGGGATGTGAACCACAATGGAGATCACATTGTCCATCTCAGGAACTCAGTAAGTTCTCAGGGCTTGACCATCCACCACTGTAGATGCACTTACTGCAATCAGTAGCTGTTTCTCAAAAAGCATTTATTTTAGTTACGCTTATAAATTTCAGAGGCACCTGCCTTGACAGCCACTACCTTAGTCCAGAGAAAAAAAGGGATAGATGAGTGTATCTCATAAGCACGTGCAGTAGGCTGACTTCATACATTGAGTTTACTAAGTTCTATGTATGATGTTTTCTGCAGAATTATGTTAATTCTGCATCTGAAATTTCCTAAAAATGTTAGATGGAAGAGCAGCTCTGCGTAACTCTTCTCTAAGCCTCAGCAAAGCTTCTCTTTGCCTCAGAACAAAACTCAAAAATCTACTAGAAAACTTGTTTTATATTCTTTTATTGCACTCAAGGAATGTCTATTCTTAAATGTCCAAAGAAAGCCTTTTTTTTTTTTTTTTTCCCAATGAAGAAAAGACTTAAAGGTGCTATTATTGCCTATCGTGTTTTAGGAGAGGATAAATAACTTGTTTTTAATGATCAGGAATTTTGAGCAAACGCTGACTTTCTAGAGACTAAAAAGTACAAGTGTAGAAATTGGCTTGTGTTAGGAAGAAATTTGTTACTGCCCTGACTAGATTAACCATGGTAATTGGCACTGGGTTTTTTTAACATATTGTGCAGTGCTTTGCAGGCGGTAGTAATAAATAATGTGCACTTAGCTGCACTATTGGTCATTCGCAGTCCTATCACAGCAACCTCCCCCTATTCAGGGAAGATAAATGTGATTTAAATTAATAGCCAGTCCTAAATAACTCCTCAGCTGGTAAACGATGCATTTATCAGGCTCAGACAGGCAGTGTCCTTTGATTCATGGTCCCCCCCTTACAATGTGAAGGGTGCGTACAAAAATTGTTATTACTTTTTAATAAAGTGTAGCAGTCAGTCTTCAGTCATTTATCAGAAATGGAGGCATTCTGACAAACAGAAATATCTTAGCAGTGGATGAATGAGAGGGATAAAGGACACATTTCTCAACAAAAATAATCACTGCCTAAATAATCTCATAAAAGTCAGCTTCTAAGTACCTTGAAATAAATGTATCCAGCTGAAAGATACAGACTCCATGTGCTGTTAAACTAAAGCCTAAACCAGTCATTACAATATTCACCTGCACAATGAAGAAGACGAAAAAAATTATCATCATTCTGTGGAGCAGCAATTCAAATACAAATAGTGGTCAGGTAAACAGGAAATTTCCCCGTGTATTTTCCTTTTGGTTTTCCAGCAGCTAGCTCAACTTTTTTCCTAATTTATACTTTTTAAATAAATTGTGTTCACAAACAAAGTTAGTTTGGAGTTGAAAAAAAATGTGAAGTGAATGAAGCTACTTACAGGCAAATGTAATTTAAAATGTTTTATAGCTTATGCATTTTAAAATATATTTTAAAGTATTTAAAAATATTTTAAAGTATTTAAAACTTTACTGTTCTGACAGTTTAGGCAGCTCCTCAGGATAAGGCAGTGCAAGGCCTTCCTGTGCAGAAAAGATGACTGAGGAGACTTAAAGGAAGCAGCTCTTTGCAGGCAAGCATCCATATTTGACATTTGTGATGAGGGCAGGGTGTTTAACCTGCCATTTATCCTTGTGTGTTGCCCATATACAGACTTCAACTCACAGAGCTATGCAGGTAATGTGCTAAAGCCAAATCTCACACTTTTAACACAAACCTTCCTAGAACCACTGAGTTAATACGGGGCTTGGTTCTACTAAGCACCACAAAGTTTGGTGTGGTATTACTGCTGTAAAGTGAGGCAGAGCTTATTCTGTTAGAGACGTAACACAGAGTATTTAACAGAAATGGTCTGAGTATTATCAGCTGCTAACAGTATGCCTAGGATGAAGTTTTCTAATCATTGCTTAGTGTTGATCAGTGCCCTCCTTGCTGTTGAGCTCTGGAGGCACAGCATTACGCCTACAGAAGATGAACCGTGAGGCTTCGCGAGCACTGTCATCTTGTGCTCACCTCAACTCCACCCGTCCCTGAGCCCCATCCATCTTCTGACAAGTCCTGCAAGAGAGCAACAGGATGGGTTTGCTGGCACAGGAGAGCTGCCTGTAACTTCCCACCAGATTTTCTCTACCTTTGATCTCTGAGAATTGCAAGTCACATCACGGTCCAGATTCCCGGGAGACCAGCTGTCTCCCTGTACCTACAACAGAAGTGAGTGGACCGGTATCGTGATGCCGGGACACTTTTGCTATAACATAGACAGGTGCAACGTTTTCCTGAGCCTGCCTTTGGGATACTGTATTCTGTCACTGTTTATAGGCACAGCACAGCTGTGCTACAGGTAAAGTGCTGTGGACCATCTCAGAACTACATAGCACTCTTGGGTTTTGCAGGATGGGTGCAGTTTGTCTGTGTGAATAGAAATGTCATTTGTAGTTCTCAGTAGGAACTTCAGTCATTAATTTTATCTCATAAAAACACCGAAGAACTTCTTTGGACAATGAAGTGTTTAAAAGTAATTGGTCTGTCCTCCCTGCTCAAAGCCCTGCGGAGGATGTTTTGGATCCAGGATTGACACCTCAGTTGGAGGTGGCCAGGAGAGGCCTCTGGCTGCTTCTGCTTCTCTTTGGCACCACGTGGGTCATGGGGAGGTGGGCCCAGTTGAGGGGGGTGGCACTGGGGGAGGAGGGGCTGTGGAAGGATGAGGGACAGTTGTTGGTGGGAGAGTGGCACGGGTGAGGTGAGAGGTAGGAGGCAGAAGGAAGGGAAGAGGAAAAAGAGGAGTGGCAGGACAAGAAGGTGGGGGTGGAGGAGGCCAAGGGGCAGGAGGAGGAAGACTCAGGCTAGGAAGTCTCCTTCCCTGGTCCATCCTATCTTGACCCACAAGTATATAGAGCTGAAGCTTTGTTCTTTAGTTTTCATGCCATAATCTACTTGATTCAAGCCATTCCCCAGTTTCTTGGAGCAGCAAGACTACAGAGAATTCCATGTAACAGTCTTCAGCTGTTGCAGGCTTCCTAGAAGCTAATGTGAGCAAACTTTCATCTAAATCCTGTTCAGGCAAGAGTTCTGCTGCATCAGAGCATCTTCTGCTGCTCTTCCCCTGCTTAACTTTTAATATTATTCTGGCTGATGTCACCCTTCGCAAAACAGTTGAAATGCAAAGTCATCTGGTAGTGCACTTATGGAAGCCTGGTCATTAGTGCATCAGTGAAAGAAAACCTCTGTTTGTACATAGTCATAAATAGAGAGCAGTCTCCCCTCTGTTCCTTTGTTAAAGGGAAGAAATTGCATCTCCTGGGTGGAGACACCATTGGGAATGACCTGTCAACCATGTATTTCACTTGTATGGGAACATCCCCATGATGCCTGGTGCTGACATCAGCATTGTTGGGCTGTTTGTGTGCCCATATAATGTGCTGCTTTTTAGAAGTACTGTGTTATCTTCAAAATTGAATTTGGAACATGTCTGAAGCATCTAAAACTGTGCTGCTCTGTGACCAAAAGAAACCTTTGGAAAGAGTGCCTTCACTGGAGCCCTGAAGGCCACAGGAAGAACCACAGATTGCATAAACAAGATCCAAAAAAAAAAAAAAATTAACATTGAGGCATTCATTTTTTATGAACTATATCACATTATCCTCTTACAGTAGGGAAATAGTTACACAGCTTTTTATATTACATTATTTGAGTCTCATCCAACAATCTCTGTCTGGGCCAAATGCCACAGATTGGAATTAAAAAAACAAGAGTTCGGTCATTAATTTCATTGTGAGTATTTTCTGAGAATACATGGTAGTTTTCTGTGCTTAATAAGCAAATATCTAAGAAATAAATATGTTTATAAATAATAAAAACTAGTTTGAGGAAGTGATAATTAAGACTTGTGCTGGATAAAAATAAGGATTATAATCTTCTGGTGTGAAGAATTGTTCATAACACAATTTTACCTGCTGCTGCTGGTTTAAATATGTGAGCATATCACCCAGTCTTTGTGCTGAAAAGTCATTTGAAATAATAGACAGGGTATAACAATGAACATTGGAAAAAAAGTTCTGAACAATAGAATATATTAAGCTTCAGAACAGTCTCCCATGAGAAATGCTGGAAGTCACCTAAGAAATTGAAAATAAAGTTAAGCAAAATACCCAAAAATAAATGTCAGGGAATGAGTCAACATGGGCAAGGAAGCATAATGACAGGTCATATTTTAAGGAGGACATTAATAAGCCATTTTTAAAATGTCAGTTGCTTAAAAGCTGATATTCCAATATACTAACATGTTGCTGATTATTCTTGGTAATCCATTAATTATGATTTGGAATTCTGTTACATATTTCTTTTGGTGAGCTTCCCTCCAAAAATTATAAGCAAGCAAGAAAAGGATGTAAGTTTTAGTTGACAGTTTCTGAATATTTGATGGATTTGCCTCTTTCTCTGCTTCCAGCTTTTATGCTGATCTTATGTGTTTAGTTTTTCCCTAAGAACATGACTTAATCAAGTGGAAGGTAGCATTTAAGAAAAAGTCTAGATACTGAAATTGATCATGATGAAACAGCCTCTACAAAGTTCAATATCCACAGATGGCCTAAACCAGATATTAGTTGTTTTCCTTTCATTTTAAATACATTTGTCTTCTGTCACTGTTTCTTCTATGAACAAGAAGATTTTACTTACATTTACTCAAAGGAAGAAGGCAATGCTACAGTTCTATTCCATAATATTTTGCATGTATACATGACAGTAATGAAAATTTTATAAACCAGAAAATATTTTTGCATGTTCAGGATGGCATAACTGAAAAAATAACATCGAATATATCTGCCTGTTTTTTTTTCTCCTGGAGTTAGTAGAGATAATCTGCTCTGGTGTATATATTCTAGATAATCTATATCTGTTGTATAGATGGTAGTTTGACTGAGTAATTTCCTCAGTAGGAACTCCTTTCCCACTTTATGTTAACTCTTTGTAGACCAGTTATATGCTGATCTCCTTGCTTGAAATTCTTCTAAGAATTTGCAGACACGGAGGTGTAATATCTATTTTATAAATAATGCAGAAATGAATTTTAATATGAAAAACAGTCATATGTAGGAAATATTGAATATTTTTTCTCTTCTGCTCTTCAGAAAATATCACTTTTTTTTTTTCTGTTTGTGGTGCATTCTTCTTAAACCAAACTTTCTGCATTTTAAATGTGATATAACTATTAAACTATTAATCTGAACTTTGTCTAGTTTCCCTGACCAATATTAACATTTTTCCATTTAAGATTCAGTAAGTATCTTCATCCAAATATGTCATTTTCTGCCTATAGCACACTGTGCTGGAAATAAACAGCAAATATTTTGAATTGGAAATGTGTCCTTGTGTTTTAAAACAACAACAACTACAGCAGCATCTCACTCTTTTATCCTGGAATAAATTAGCCCTTTAATTTAGTTTCATGAAAAAAATACAATGTAGAAGCAATTCTCTTGTGTATAGACCAACATTAAGCCTCATACACAGGTAACAGTCAATCCATTAACCTTTGCTGTGCGCTTAACCTATGTGTCCCACACATCACAGTTGTTCCTCCTTTTAATACCTTTTCCTTAATAGTTGCTCACCCACAACTGAAAAGGGCAGAGCAGCTTCTCATGACATTGACTGTGCCACTGCAATAATAAGCTTCTCTTTTCTTTTTTTCCCACCTCCTGCCTCACTATGGTGTCAGCAACCATTTTTTTGGAGGGAAGGTAATCTAAAAAGAGCTGTAGAGGCAGAGGTCATGTTAAACTGTAACGCAAATGTTATTCCTCGATTATCTAGCTGGGGTAAATGTCAACTGCTTCGGGCTAAAGCAATTGGAAAAGCAGAGTGTGTGAATCTAACAAAGGGAGAGAGAGAGAGACAAGGAGGGCAAACTGGGGGAGAGGGAATTTAAGCTGGGCCTAGCTTGATGGCTGGTATGTTAAACCAGTATTTTTCCTTATTTCTTTTCTCCGGTGGATAGGGTCTCCGTATCACCTGCACGTGGTCTGAGCAGAGCTTTCTGCACCCATTCTTTTGTAATAAGTGTGTCTGCAACAGAAAATGCTGTGTGCTGAGATGGCAGCTTAAATGGCATTTAAACACTTGAGGGATCAATGCTCATCCTACCTACTGAAGAAATAAGTAAGAAATAATGTGGGAATAAAGATATAGTTAATCTTGTAGAACAATAGGACATTTTTGAATTATTTAATATACTTTGCACTTTAAAGAAGTAAAATATCATACAGCATTGGTTATAGTTATTGTTATATTTAATGCAATTTGAAAAAAAATGCATGTTACAGTGAACAGTGTTCTTGATATGACTAAGAGCATGTATGCTTGTTATTATTCTTGTATAAGAATGTATTTATTAGCCATCAGTGAATACATGCAGTACTGAACATCCCAGATTTGTTTCTCGCTTTTCTGTCATCATGTATCATTATTAATTGTGCCACTGAGTCCTTCAACTGATTATAAAATAAGCATTTAAATAAAAATATTGTATG
The DNA here is from genome assembly GCA_020745705.1 of Hemiprocne comata. Classification (NCBI taxonomy): domain Eukaryota; kingdom Metazoa; phylum Chordata; class Aves; order Apodiformes; family Apodidae; genus Hemiprocne; species Hemiprocne comata. The sequence continues at coordinate 96,391,551 of CM036587.1, read as the reverse complement.
TTAATGCAAAATGAATATTGGAACAACAAATATAATGAGTCAGAAATTCTGATATATTCTCTGGAAATGTATGAAAAAAAAAGACCAGATCCAGCTTTACTCCGTCACACTCTTCTTTCCCTTTGGATGTATTTATTTCTATTCTTCTGTAAAGGAGCATTTACAATTGGTATACCAAACTGAAGGGAGCAGTCTGATGGCATTGCTTATCAGTTTTGGCAAGTTTAAGGAGTTTCTGCTTATCAGTTGAGATGCAGAAAAAACTAGTACGATTGGTCACCACCTATTTCAACACGAAGTAGAGGGATTTAAAACGCCACTGGAAATTTACTGTTTTAATAGCCAGCTAAAGAAAATAATTCTTAAAGTACCCAAGCCCAGTCCTCAAAGTGTGTCCACTATATTTGTGTCCCAAGGCCCCGAGTTCCGTCAGCAGCTGGATGGAGGGGCAGGCTTAGAGATAACTGATTCCCTAAATATTACCAGCATCCTTATCTTCGACTGAAAAGCTATTCCGAACACCTGAAACTGCCCCCAAAAATGAAGATCATACCATAGCTTGTGTTCATTTGTATCACATATTTGTATAGCACTGCTCAAACCAAGTCTATGCTATGAAAGTGGTCTGCCAGCATAGTTGTGATCATAAAACATCAAAATCAATGCTGCTTCAGTCACCAAGAGATATTAGTGATTTAGTAGCCATTATATCCAGATTATTTCCTTTTGCACGCCACTGTTAGACTGCATCTATCCTCCCTGCATAAGAAAATTATTGATAAACTGGAGTAAGTTCACCAAGATGCCTAGGGCTCTGGAACACTTGACCTGTGCGAAAAGACTGAGGTAATAGGGCTTGTTCAGCCTGGATAAGAGAGGGCTTGGGAGGAGCACAGTAATAGCAGCTTTTCAATGCCCAAATGAGGTTATTGAGAAGAGGGAGACAGGCTTTTGACTGAGTAGCACGGTGAAAGAACAAATTACAGTGGTTGTGAACTGAAACAGTGAACGGGGGGATTCTGAATAAGGCAAAATATTTTCAACCAGGGGACATTCAAGCACTTGAAGAGGTTGCCCAGCAGTTACCCTGAGAGGCTGTGCAAGTCGCTGTTCTTGGAGGTTTAGAAGATTTAATAAAACCCTGGACAACTTGGTCTGGGTTTCATAGTTGACCCTGCATTGAACAGGCAGTTGAATGGAAGACCTCTGGAGGTCTTTTCCAACCTGATAATTCTACTTTGTGATTCTAATCTGGTTTTTTGGAAAGGAGTTGTAAAATAACTAAATTAAAAAACTTATGCTTAATATTTATGTAACTTCCTCTTGACCCATGAAAGCAGTATGAGAAAGTCACATCAACAGAATATGTGGCATTTACAACGTGTCAACAACAATTACAGTTTTGAGCCATTTCACATAAATGACTTTTCAGTCATTTCACATAAATGCTCTTAGCTTTTCAATAGTCTTCTAGAGCTGTGCTTTATCTTTAGCACATCAAAACACAGTGGGAGAGAAGAGACCTTGAGTGATGTTGATTTGATGTGAATGCCCAGCTTACTGTGAGACAGAGAGCATATCTGAATATAACCAATTATTTTGTACATCTGGAGAGAGAAGCAGCCTGGGATAGTGTCATGGCTGCCATGGAGGCCAAGGAACCCCTGGCAAACAGTCAAGTAGTATTTATAGCAAGTGTTAAGTTGGTCTAACAATTTCTTCTGAAAAATGATGCTGAGATTCCACTCCATTCCTGTGAGATGGAGAGCAATAGGAAGAAGCAGGTAAGTGATAAATTCACACTTTAACTTAGATCTGGTGTTGTGGCTTTTTACAGTCAAAAATTAACCATGAACTCAGCTTTAAAATCTGCTTTTATACCATTGTTTTCTTTCCCAGATTATTTGGTCAGACAAATTGTACAATCACTTGCCTGCATGAAGTGTGCCTGGAAGTTGCATTTGGGTTTCCAGATTAAGTGATGAGCTCATTTCCTGGTGGTGACAGGCATTAACAAAACAAATACACAGAAATCCATTAGAACTAATTCACCCAAAGAACTTGAGTGAATCACTCAATGCCCTTCTCTCACTGGGGAAAGAAATCAATGACTTGATGATAAAATTAAAGATTTTTTTAAACAACAGAATGTATTTTTTAATGATCATAATAGTACAATAAAAATATACAGTAGTATCTATCAGCTTCCTAATCTGTTTCCAGTAAGTACATATGTGCATCATTAACTTCACTCATCTTCACTTTCCCTACGAAAATTAATGGGTATTTTCATATGCTTAAAGGAAAAATCACACTTGTAACAAACACTACCTTAGAACATTTAAGAAATTCATAAACAATGTCAGCAAAAATTGTTGGAATTTATTAGATCTTTACAGTCAGAAACTTTGGATGGAAAAATAAATGTAGTTCTAAAACGTCTGGCACTATCTCCTTTGTACAATAATTTGTTGCTAATTATTTTAAAAATTATTGTGTTTTAGGAAAGCGTAGCTGTTGCAAACAGAAGATAGTGTGTAATGAGGTGGCCAGCATTATTAGGTCCTTCAGATTTAATACATTTTAATTCATGAACTAATCAAAAAACGTAAAAGATTAAATGAGTTGTGAAAAAAAGATTTTAGAACTTTTGCATTTTTAACGCTTAGGAAAAACATTGTATGGTGGTTGAAGAATGTAAAGAGGTGAATAAGTTCTTAACAGTAAAAATCTGTATCACTGAAAGTTTCCTTATATTTCATGACTCCTCAATTTGGAAGCAGAAGATGATGAAATGGAAAAACTGGAAGTTAAATTTTGATGAATATTAGTGAGAAATAAGGTATGCTTTTGTTGTCTAATAATTATATTCTAATCCAGCTAAGAGATTTGGACCCGATGTAGGAATCACCTGATAAAACAAACCAGAAATTCTGACACAGTAACTCTAAGTCTATTAACAGTAACAGTAACAGTAAGTCTATTAAATCTGTGAATCAGAGGTGTGAGTAGTTGTATTTCCACTGATTGCAACGTAGCAAACCTGCTTTACAGAACCTAGGGGCTGAGCCTTGACATGTTTTGATGTAATGCTATGACTGAATTCTTCAGTATAGTAATTGGCATGAAAAAACTTGCATGCTATAAACTGTTATCATTAATATTGTGGACTTCACAAACAGGACACCAGAAATATTTATGAAACTCAGACATCAAAGTAGTTTCTTTTTATCTCTCCCTTCACCCAGCCCTAGTAAAGCCTAATTGAAATACAATAATTATAAATGAGCTTAGCTTCACAATTTAATTTCCTTGTGAGTAGTTTCATTTATTCTTCTTAGGCTTTGTTAACATGTTTTAATTAAAAGATTTAACAAAGCTCAAGATATAACGTGCCATTAGGTATAGGAACATAATGGGACACATTTACAGAGAACTGGTGAACCTCTTTTTATGAGTTTGCCTGTTTGTGCAATTGTGAGTGTGAATTTACTCATGAATCTGAGGAATATTATTGTGTAGGAAGCCAGGTCCCACGAAAAGGCTTTTCCAAGTCCAGTTCAAACAAAAGTTGACAAAAAGAAATCTGTGTCTCTGTTGCTATATTTTATTTAATTCTAACATAAATTCCACTCATTAAGAGACAACCTTAAACCCTATTGACCACGAAAGTCATATTAAAAAGCATTAAAAAAAAGTCACAAAACGACATCTGCAAGGAGGTTAACCCCAGATTAACCAAATATCCACCAAGATTAAGTTATGGTGAGAACAGCATAAAAAGTCAACCACTTAGCTAGGGGCACTAAGGGGGAGGTAAATAATTTCAAAGATCAACATCCGTGCTCTACAGCTGTCTCAGTCTTTTCAGCCCATTGCTGGAAAATAATAAAATGAAGCACAGATATGACTTTACTGGGAAGCTATTGAAGGTGTAAAGACAGAAAGAATATTGGAACTCTTGGACTGGGGGATCAACTGCATGCATTGGTATCACGGTACTGGGAGAGCTAGCCTGAGAAGAAACCAAAGGAAGGTCTCAGACTGTCTTTTGGAACTTACATGTAATTATTACAGGTAAAATTGTTTTAGCCAAGTAAATGCTCTTATTCTGGAAGACACAGAGAAAATTTCACTAGGTAATCTGTCATTCATACAGTAGAACCAGGTTTAGTACAAGCCATTACAACTCCTATAGCTTTTATATGGATTAGATTATTTTGGGATTAAATTTCTTAAGATCGTCCAACCAGAGAAGAAATACGTGGTCTTAGACTAAAGAGGTAAGTTTCTCCAATTCTCCTACCAACAAGTACTCAACATTCTCAATTTTCTGTTGTATCCAGACCAAAATAATAATTTAGACAGTGTGCCATGAAAGAAATACTTACGGTGATAAAAATGTGGATTGTTTATTCTTATGAAAAACATAACAGTGTATTTCCAGCGTGTCACATACTTATGAAAATTTTCTGGTTTTGATGATCCATTAAAGAGTCTTGAAAATGTAAAAATAGCCATGCATTTCTCATGTTTAATGCATGCTTTTCGTGAACTTGAATTGTATAAAAAGAATTAGGGTACTGTCATGCATGACTCATTCAAAATGTGCAGAAATACTAATCTTTCCATTTGTTAAGCATCTTTGTTTGTTTGAAATCGTACATGCATTCCAAAGTAAGGAACAACTGCCCTTTGCTCTCATCAGTCTTTTACACATTCAAAAAATATGACTGAACAAGGAGACTGAAGGAATCTCCCTTCAATCCCAATGCTTGGCTTTTTTTTTTTCTTAAATCCTGCTGTGCCCATCTCCAATTTTAAATAAAATAGAACCAATCTACTTGAAATTTTTGCCAGAGTAAGTTATTTCCCTTATGAAACCTTGTGCTTATGCCACAGAATACTTTCTAGGTGCAAGTAAGCAAAAAATCAGATAGATTTAAATGTTTCAGGTTTTGTTAATTTGCTATGTTTTTAAATTCTCCAGAATGTTTGAGCCTCAATATTTGTTTTTAATTTTGTCATGGTAGGCATGGTGCTTTCACTAATTTGTCAACTGCATAAATAGAAGAAAGGTATTACTCAGAGAAAATCTGCAGTGGAGCAAAGCAAAGTGAATACAGAGGGGACACAGTTTTTGTGACACTGTGGATCTCTCTCTTCCTCCTTTAAACATTATCTGATGTAGTACAAATTAAAGGACTCTTCACAGGCCATATATGCCTAGCCAAAAAGGTGAAAATCTGGTAAAGCTCCTTTGCCTGAGAAAATGCAAATGAACAAGGCTCTACATACAGCTGGGAACAAACTGGTGAAGCCTAGTAAAAAGCCTGTGTAAACTGTAGAGACTCCATTTGCTCCTCTAAATAGATGGCAGCCAGAGTCCTGAGGGGCACTACTTGCTGCTGAAATTCTTTCTAGCTGCTATATCTTATGACTCTTGCAAACTGTTATCCTTTTGCAAAGCTTTTGGAAAAGGAATAATGGAAAAACTGAAAGAAATAAACAAATCATAAAGCCCAGAAACTTTCTCTGAGTGCTCATAATCATGAAATATTTTTTCAAGAGCAATAAACCAAACAAACCACAGAATTTTTTGTCTCCATTTACCAAGTCTGGGGCAGAGTACTTGTGGCTGGTCCAAAGAAACCCTTCCCACCTATTTGTTCCTTGGATAAAGCAGGAATGGTGCTTAATCTTCCTGCGTGCTGGCATTTGCTGTGCCTGAACTTCTGCTGCTGGCATATGCTCCTCAGTCTGCAGGGTGCCTGGCACTTACCTTGTCGCCACGCAGAGCCCTGTTTGGGAGGAGCAAGTCAGCATTGGTACTGCTGCCTGTCTCCTGAAAACTTAATGTGGAGGACATTCTCACATAATCAGCCAGCCTCTGCACAAAGGCTTCTTTCCAAAGTGTGGCAAAAGTAAAAGCCCCTATAAAGCAAGAAAAGCTCTATGTAATTAGTCAGTGACTAGAGAAAATGGCACGGCTAGATGCAGTTCTCAGCTGGAAGCAGTTTAAAACCATATCTCTCCTCTTCCGAAAGCACTCTTTAAACACTGCTAGGCAGGAAAAGGAAAACATTTTTTCTCACACTGCAATTTCTACTTAATATGATACATTTAAAAACACATTGTTTGAAAGGAGGCTAGGTTTCAAAGTGATTCACTAGCCTTGTGCCTTGTACTGTCACTGAAGAAAGCCAGGAAAGGGGAGAAAAAGCTGGCATCCAGGTTCTGCTTGAGGACCTCCTCATGGGTTTTAGGAAGACCTTTGTAACAGCAAGCACACACACATCTATTTAGAATAGGAGTTTGAAATGAGCTCTCTTAACTTTCAAGATCCTCTGCACTTCTTGCATGAAGAAAAGACCAGAGGGTGAACAGAGTGGGATGGTTAGAACTTGCAGTTTGAGTGAAGGTTTTATGGTGGACTCTGGGTTTGTTTTATTGATTCAAATAAATAGTTTTAACCTTTTATCTCTAGACTCATCATATAGCAGGAGTGTTTTCTTGTATTGGTTTTGAAAGGAAAACATGATTCATGTAGTCATATTTGATTCAGAGTAAGGATCTTCCAGAAAGGGTCAGGTGCTTATTACATTTTGAGGGAAGTGCTTGTGTACTAGCAGGAAAACCCTTGTTACCATCTCTGCAGCTAAATTTAAAAAAAAAAAAAAAAAAAAGGTAGCAGAAGAATTCTTTCCAGGAAGCAAGATAGCACTTTGAAGTCCTGAGTCAATGTTATGAAAGAGAAGCCTATGAGAAAACAACAACCCCATGTGACTGCACATAGGAATGTGTTTATCCCCCTGTATTATAACATACAGCTTTCCAACTAATACTCTGCTTGGGCTTCTGAGACAACCAATTTAATTTTACTGAGTAAGAGTATGTCATACAGCCAGATTTTTCAGCAATGCTTCCTGAGCATAAAATCAATGATGCTGCAATCTGCCAGTATCATTGGTTTTTAACTCCCTTGGTGCTAAGGATGACAGTTCCAGTCAGGGTCTGTCAAGCTCACAGAGTTTCCAGAGAGCTCTTCTGGCCTGTAGCACTATTCACAGCACTATTCAAAGTGTGAAGTAGTATACAGCTGTACCAGCTGCTTTACCTTGAGTCTTTTTTCCTTTGGTCACTCTGAAAGAAAGATTTGTGCTTTCCTTTCCTGGGTGCTTTATCGCTGTATCTTTGGATCTAAGCTGGTGACTTGCACAGACTGAGTTTCTATAGTGTGCCCCAGGAAGTTTTTTCTGGGGAAAAATATTTTCTTTTCCTGGTCATGCTCTTTAAAAACAAACATTGCCAGAGCAGTTGTTCACTGTCTACCTGAACACCATATCTAGAAGGCAGGGAATTGTATCTGTGGAAAATGAAAGTGCATCAGGTGAAAACATCTCACCTGTGGAGGCATTTTCTGCTTTGCGACAGCTCCATAATGAAGAGCAGCACTAGGTGAAGGTTCATGGAAATCTAGCCCACCTCTTCTCCATTTTAGGTATTCCTAAATAAGGTATTTGCACTGTGTTGTGTTGTCCTGTTTGCTACCTTGGTATAAAGTACACAGTAAGATTTTATTTTGGACAGTACAAGTGCTATTTGCTAGCTCATGAGCTATCCTGACAGCTGCAGGTTGGCTGTATGGAAACATTTGCAGGCTGGTGACTGTGCAGTAGTGGCTGCTGCCAAGCAAGGTCTTTAAGTACTGTGAGACCCTTAAACTATTTCTGCAATCAGTTTCAGTTTAAACATGAGTGTGAAGAAAATATAATTATGGAAAAAATGCATATGGAAGGGAGGATACAGCTCCATCAACAGAACTGTCATTTGGAACTTGAAATGCTTAGAATGATTTTTACACAGTTTTGTTAACATGGATGCACAGGTAAGTCTCTCATGTCTAGAAAGCTAATGTGATCTACAACATGATTAGTATGCACAGACACTAGTTCTCCAGCTGACTAAGAGTGGACAAAGTTGTGCTTTTCACAGTGGTGTGTAGTCTGAGACTGGAAGGTTTACAGAGCATTAGTAAAAACTCCTGTACAAGTAGCAGTCTGAATGTGATTGCTTTTATAACTATAAATAATCCAGGTTTGTATTTATCTCTCAGATGCTAAGAATATTAACTTTTTGAAATATTATATATATAAGGTATTTTTGTTTACAGATGAAAAATCAAACAGGAAGATGCCGTGATACAAAGGGTGCTTAATTCTGCAGTTCAGTGGTGGATTTAAGAATAAGAAAGTATTATACTTACAAATAGAGGTTCTCCAAAAAGTGAATATGCTTACAGAAATGTATACATTGAAAAAACTAAATACAAGACACTAATTTTCAGAAGAGAGTAATTCAGCTTGTACTGGAAAAGGAACCTCCTGCACACCATTTCCTGTAATGAAGGAGTTTTGGATGCATTCATAATGGAAAGTTTACTGAAAAATGCAAAATATGGATGCCTGTGATTGCTCCACACTATCATTTTCTCTCCTGAACTATAAACAAGGAAGTACACATAAAATAATCGGGAAACCAGATTAGCAGATAAGGTCAAAATAAAGAAGAAAAATTAGTAAATCCATTCTTAACTACTTGGTATAGATTTCTTGCATCTCAGCTGGTTTTGGTTATATTACTCACACTTTTGATTACACTGTGTTTATCATACTTTCTGTTGTAAAACATTCTTTTACTTAACTGAGAAGGACATGGTGTGTGTCTGTTTCAGGTGGCTGGCAGAGCTCTGATCCCTTTCAAGGCTTTCCTGGATTCATAGTTTATTAGTCCCACAAGGACTACTTTGGTTATCTGAGTAGAGGACACAAAACTAAATCAGAAATATTTGAATGAATTCCCTAAACATAGTGTGGGACAATTCAAAGTGTGAAAAGTTAGTGAATCATATCATACATGTGCTATTTTAAAAACGTGTTTTGTGGAACATTTCCAGATAGAATATTAAGAGAATCATAGAGAATTGCACTTACTGATTTTAGCAATAACTTCGGTTGTTCTTCACATAACTTTTCAAAAATGAGAACAAGCTATTGCCATATTTTGAATGTGTGTGGGCTGAGGGCTTAGTTACATACAGAAATATATCCCACATCAGATAGAGACAAAGTATTAGATAGAGACAAATCCCATAAGTTGTGGCACACTGCAAGCTCATATGACAACTCCTCAGCTATTTTATTGTAATAAAATTCCAAACATTTTCAAACTATGAATCAGAATAAAAAAAATACATATAAAAATCTAAAATCAGAGTTGTTGGGTTTTTTTTTCCCCAAAAGGGAAATATCTATAAACAAAACTTTGTGAATCTTCTCAGGAAAAAATTTCAAGTCTGTATGAGAACTCAGAATACTGAAGTTGGTGCTACACACCTAGATGTTTTTAAATGAACAGTCATGGTATAAAATGTGTTCAGATATGCACCAGGAAAAAGTTTATTTCCTGTTTTTTTATCTTTCAGAAGGCTAAGCACCCTGGTTGTTTACCAGTGAGAGTAAATATACTTTTTTAATAGTAGTATGCAGTTGCAATATTTTGTCTTGATCTAGCCTTCATAGGATGGGGTACAGTGTATTTAATGAAAAGGGTTGGCTTGAATGACAGCTGAATACCACAAAGAAAAGGGCAGCCCTGCATGGGTCATGACTGAAATTGGCTGCTGTTGTGATTTAGTAAGAGCTTTTCAGTTGGGAAGTGGATATTGTAACTCACAAAAGGTAAGTTACAGCAACAAATTGAGCTGAATAGAACTCTGAACTAATTCATGGTTTATTGAGTTTCCCTCTTGTCAGTGATAGCCAACAGTTAACTGCAGTGATTAGTTCAATATTCAGTCACAATGATGTACAGCCAACTCTCCAGCTTACAGAAATCCTGAAAGGTATTTTAAAAATCCTGGTAAGTAAAATAATAAGTTAAAAAACAAAACAAAACAAAACCAAAAACAAAACCAGCAAACAAACAAAAAAATATATCAAAAACCACCCAAAATTTGCAGTATGGGAGAGGTAAGTTCAGCACAAGCCATAGAATGATGGTATTCTTGAAATATATCCTAAAACACACAGCAGCAATTTCAGTGCTTACCTACATAAAAGTTTTCGATAGTTCCTGTTACTGCCCAGTGTTACTGGGTGCACCAAGGAAACTTTTCTATTGCTGATGCTGTTACCTGCAAACTTTTGCAAATCAATATTATTTAATAAAATAGCTAGTGTGTAGACTAACCCTGAAACCAGAATGAGCTAGCAATTTCTATTTTGCTGGCATAGAGAGAAGACAAATACGAGTTAAAATATTAGTAGCTCTTTGTTGTATTGTCATGATGGATAAAACAGAATGAACTCGTATCAGAGGCCAGCTTTCCAACAGAGTTTATAAACATGGGCATAAGGTCCAGACCTCATGCAACAAGAGGCCACATTGTCATCACAAGATAAAGTGAGGTTTAGCTCTGCTTCCCCTTCACCATTTCCAGGTATCCTGGTCCTGGAGGTAAAAAGCTGGCTAATTGTTGTGCTCAGCAGAAAGGAGGAATATTTGTGTGTTTTTTCAAGGTCTACTTATCCAGATGTGTAATTAAGTTGGTAAAGTCACGCTCAAAAGCACAGAAGATCCCTGAAAGCACTTAGTAATATGATAAAAACATCTGCTTCATAAAGAGCTCCAATTACCAAGATTTTAAAACAGAAGTTCTGACCAAAAATTTATGCTTTCGTTAAAGGATGGGAAGAAAGTCTGAAGAAAAATTGCCTTTTCATCCTGTTTTCAGAAAATTTTATATGATGTTTTTGGGGCAACCTGAAGGAAATATCCCTGCATTTGGCTAGAGGCATGACATGCCTTTTCAAAGGCATATACAGCCCTAGTGTTATTGAGAAGGCTACCTTGAAACCATTTAACTGTAACCTTAAAGGGTCTTAAATTGGTTTGCTCCATGAAAGACCTCAAGGCAAAGCAAGTGGGCAGTCAGGAGAATGAAAAAAAAAAATTTTAACTTGTGAGTTAAAAAAAGCTTAGGTATAATATTACCAGGATGACTGGAGTTACATCGTATTAAAGAACCAATATCAAAAGGCATTCAACTGTTCAAGTACACAGGTATTTAAGTCATAGTAAATCAAAAGCATATTATCTCATTTTTGGCCTACTTTTTTTAGAATATATAGTAAAGAAGGAAAGGGCAGATGAGCTTCAAATGTAGCTACTGGTTTATCTAAGGTGCCTGGCATTATTCCTGAATGTTGTGGATCAAATTCTTCCTTGCTGTAGCACCCCTGATTTTAGTGGAGTTTGACCAATTAGAAGTTTGGTCTTAGTGTAGAGCAGGTTGCACATCATATCCTCACATATAAAAGCATCTTTTTCATAATGGCAGCAATTTATCTAACACTATCACAGGTGTTCTGCAACAGATTATCATTCTGTTTCTCCTGGTAACAACAAAAGTAGAGCCATGAAAATAAAGATAGATAGGTAGATAGGTAGATAGGTAGGTAGGAAGGTAGATAGATAGATAGATAGATAGATAGATAGATAGATAGATAGATAGATAGATAGATAGATAGCTGTGCCTGTAAAACAGGAGACTCAACCTATTTTAAAATACCAAATTACTAATATTCATAAAGGGAACTGCTAATGGTTGGTCCACTGAGTTAAAGAACATCCAGCAAGTCAGTTAAAATAATTAATAAATTCAGAGCAATAATGACTAGCTCACTGATATTCTGCAAACAATGAAATACATCATATTTGTTGAGTAGGTTATTAATTCAGAGTTATTTATTAAATTCTACAAAGCAGCATGTCTACTGCAATCAAGATGAACTCTCAGGCATGTGATTAACTTGAAGAATGTGACTGGCCTGAGCAAACCTGAGGGATTATATGTTTTTAAAATTCAGAATCTTCTTAGGCATTTGTATTGGAAACAGAAGACTTCTAAATGCACCCAGTGGAAATTTTGCCCTTCATTTCCACAGGAACAATAATAAGGACCTAAAGGAGGGTTATTTGTTTTTGTTTATGTTTCACTGTGTAATTCTTACTTTTTTATTATTCTTAATTACACATAATTAATATTAACTGCCACATCTCTCCAATTGTTTATTTGCCTGTACAGCTCTTGGGATATCTGAATCATCACATGCCACATCTCACAGGTGGGAAAAACAGGTCTTCACTAGGACTGCAGTAGGATTTCAAGGTTTACCGTGAAGTTGTCATGAGTTGCCTCATCATGGTTGCAAGGCAGAAGATACACAATTGATATGTTACTAGTGACTGTCCAAAGACCTATGTAAAGCTTACCTCTGAGCTATGGATGTGAACTAGCAGGGGATTTAAAAATGGTAGCTCAAGACTGATTCAACAGGCATCCTAACTTCCAAAGTTATACAGAATTATTTTTCAGAATCATGGAGAGGTTTTCTGGAACTGTATGAGATACATCTACACTCTCAGTGTACAGAATGTAGAGAAATATTTCAATCATACAAGTCAAATTTTTATCATTTCCAAAGCCACATAATGGGCAAAAGTTTGTTGAATTTTTGGAGTGTTGTTTCATTGCAGTCCCCTATTGAGTTAGCATTTGTAACTTTTAAAAACTTCTTAAGCTTCTTAACCAGATTCTCTTATTTTTGATAGTCATGAAACCAGGTGTATAGAAGGATGAGGAATGTGTAATAATTTCAACATTATCTGTTAGGGACAAAGAATGAGTTTAATCATTTCATTAATCAACCATCTTTATAGATCAAACTATATTCAGTCTTCCCTGAAGATTTTATTCTGTGATCACTGTATGAAAAACCAAAATGGTGAACAGGAAATTGAAACTGTTATTATACAGGAAATAACAGCACTCTGTCAAAATCTACAGAAGAAACATATGTTCAAAGTTACTGTCAACATCTAACATATCAGATCAGATAGAGAGAAAGACCAAAATTACAAGAAACATTATAATATCAATTCAGGGCAAAGTTCTGTGGGAAAATAAATCCTTTCCAGCTTCATGAAAAGGAGCTGAACACAGAGTATCTGATGGAGCAAAGATCCATATAATTTCATACACAGATCATATGGCAGAAATCTCACTTCCCTCTCCCATCCCTCCAGACTTCATACAGTCACAACTGTAATATCTAATACGTGCAATGAAATCTATTCCTTTGTTATCTGTCCCTAGCTTGCAAGAACTGCTGTGGTGTTCATTACCAACAAGAATTAGGTGCTTAAGCGCTATTGTCTCTAGTACAGTCCTGCTACAATGTATTATTTGTATTTATCTGTAAATTGAAATATTATTTGAAGAAAGCTGTAAGTAAGTGTCAGGATAGAAAAGAAAGTCAGGTAAAATACACCAAATTCTGTGAACTGCTAACAAGGTTTGAGAACTTTTGTAAATGAACTGAGAAAAAATGTGCTCTGATAATCATTACTGCCTCAGTACTTAACTCCTATGTTATCCATATTTGTTTAAGCTATTCATATAATGTTTCTGCTATTCATATAACTCATCACATGGAAAAATGTTTTGCATTCTGAGGGAAATCTTTGTATGACAACAGGTGGAATGAGAAACCAACCCATCTAGATGGCATGTGTCATTTAACCACCAATTGTAACATGTATTTTCCACATTCATTTCACCTCAAATTAAAAGGAAATCAGGAACGACAAAACACCTGGGATCGACCAGCCACAGAGCTTCCAGGCAATTTATAGCCTCTCCTACCTTAGAACCTACTAATTACACCTGCTAGAATGAAGTTTTTTAGTCCGAGTCATCTGCAAGACGATCAGTACAGCACAGGCAGATCAGCAATCCAAATTTCTGCAGGTGAACCCTATTCTAACATGACTCATTTTGGTAGAGTTCTGAGCAATGTGCTCCATACGGCTTTAAATGTACTTATCATAAGACATCTTCTGATCAGCAGTATTTGACTAGGTTAAGCAGTTCTGAGACCAGGTGCCCTTCTGTCCCCCAAAATCTGTGAAGCAGTAAACCATAAGCTCCTCAGGTTCTCAAGTTGTCTCTCCTACAGTTGAACTTTGTAATGTGAAAACAGTAAGCAGTCCCCCAAACAAACAAGATACTATGCAAAATTTCAAAGCTAGATGGAAAACCCTCGGCGCTAACAGAAACAGGAGAGGGCTTCTAATAACTTCTGACTCCTCTGGTAAGGACTTATCACCAAGAGTCTTGAACAACAACTGATAAAACCGTATCAAGCAGGTCATCACCCTTGAGTCTACCTTTCTGATGCTTCTTGTTACTTATAAGCTAACTTTTATCTCTCATATTTTTAAATCAGATTTTCTACTGTAGTGAAAACAACTGTACTCTCTGTGTCATATTAAAAACAAATTCCTTCTTCTTTTTTCTTCATTTTCTAGGCCTGAAGTTGGTTCCAACAGCCTTGTCTAGACAGCCACTTGTCTAGATGTCATGTTAACAGCTAATTCCTAACGTTTGATACATTCTAGAAATAGATAGAAGGCCTAGAACATTACTTTCTTCCATAAATTGTGGTCTAACTTATACTTTAGCATATTACACTTACACTATTAGCAAACTGAAAAGCTGAGTACCTCCTGCTTCTCGCACTATGTGAGGCATGTAGTTTTGAAAAGTAGTGTTGAGTTTTAAACTGTATGAATGATAGAATTAATGTGCAAAAAGGATATTCAAATGGGATTGTTATAGACACAGACTAGATTTTTGAAATTGACCGGACAGTTTATCAGAGCTGTTGCAAAATATACTTTTCCTGTTCATACCACAGAAAGTGAAATGCTGAACAAATATTGGGGGGGAAAAAAAAAAAAGGAAAAAGAGATAAAACAAGCTGTGAATTCTGTGAGACCCTCTTAGCCCTCCTCTCTTCTAAATCTGGAGGGTTTCCAAAGACTTCAGATCACAAAGTAGCTATGAACTGTTTGGCTCAGTCCCAACTTGGTGGTTTAATGGCCCACTTGTACTCCATCAGGAGACTGTGCCTGTACTCTTTTCCTGATGCCAGAGTAAGACTGCTGCACTCTTGTCTGGCATCTAGATTAATAACATCAGTCATTGTCTTTACTACTTAATTCAAGTAAAAGTGATGGAAAAGATATATTCCCCAGCTCCATTTCTACTACAACCACTCTCCATCCACAGGATGGATTTTGTTGCTAGCCTTACAGGCTAGAGAGTGTTGTAGAGGCATGGAAAGGCAATGGGAAAAATAATGTGAAGTAAGTAGAAGCTCTTCCACATAAGAGAAGGGATATTTAGTTTCACAGCTCTCTGTGGTTGGATTTACAGCCACAATGTTTTTTAACAAGTCATGTTTTTCCACCATTCAGAATAATTTTACTAAAACTTTGCACAAATATTCACTATATATGCAACAATAAAGTCATTGCAAATAATTGACTTGCATATGCTGATAAAACACTTGGTAAGTCAAATTTTGCTTTGCTGGACGATGTTACAGTGATTTGCAATAACTTACATTGAGAAAAGGAAAATGTGGCATTGATTTCACCTTGAACACAACATCCACAGGAGAGATGTCTACTGTTACACAATAGACCGTAGAAAATTACGGGATTATCAATACCACGTTTCTTTTGGTTCACTTCTGGAATACCTCTCTAATCCTGACATGTGATATATTATGTCACCTCCATGTGTGGTAGTCTTACTACTTTCATCTAGCTTTCAAGGTAGAGGACTTGAACTTAATTTCTTTTTTTTTTTTTCAGCCTGGTAAAGGCTTCAGTTGAGCCATAATACAAAGCAGTGGTTTGCACACCACTTAAATACACTGTCATAAAAAGAAAACTGGAATTCACAAAATCTGCTGGAATTGATGTACGCTCTTTCTTGACTGCAATCTCTGCAAAAAAAATGAAATTCACTGGCTTTAGATTGACTGTTGTGATATACACCAAGCTCCAGTTCTTCAGAATCTGACCACCTCGAGTGATGTATGTTAATGACCTGCTTTAGCAATACACCCAATATAAATCTTGCTGTCATTGATGAAAGAAATAAAAGTTTTATTCGTTAATGAAATATGATGTAGTCTTTCTGGTGCTCTATTTAAACGTCACCTAGGAGTAGATCATGTTTTTAGAAGCCAGGAGTAGCCCCAGGCCCTCCATAATTCTAATTGATGTAAATGAAGAAAATAATGAAAGCTTGTGTGTGCTGACCCTGTTATACAGGGTGGTTTCACCTCAATTAATCAAAGAACCTTTAGAGATGTTGCAAGCATCTGGCCTGAATAGACAGTACTTCAGATTCTGATACTAAACTGATTGCACTCAGTTGAGATACTGAACCCAGGTTTCTAGAGAAAATGGTTAGTTTGCAAATGCTGACATGTTTAAAGGAACTACTCTGTTAGAAACAAAACTGAACTATTGCCCCCAGAAAACATTGTGCTTGATGTTGGATAAATATGAGATGGATGGATAAATCTGAGAGCGGATCTCCTTGGGAAATTTGTGTTCTTGCTACAAAGCTGAAAGAACAGAGGAAATTCTCATTTTCTATTTAAAATACCAGTTACCAGATTTGACAAAATTAATAGTATGCAGAACAAAACCTAGCAATAATCCTTGCTTTTCAGTTACTATCTTCATAGAACTGTCCTTTGTAAAAGTAAATGCAGTTCAGAATTATTATTTATTTTTACTCTGTAGTAGCTTATTCTAGTGTTTTTCTGGAAACAGAGATACTCTTGTAGCATGTTTCCTTTGTCACATCTGATATGTGTACTTTCCATAAAATGACCTTCATGCCATGCATCCAATAATGGTTGCAAGTAAAACCTGAAGACAAATGAAGGTCTGTAATAACACACTGGAAGGTTATGTTTATTGATTACAAAATTGAATATTTTTACAGTGATATTCCTTTCTCATAAAACTGAGGCATGCAGGCTTTTTTTTTTTTATCACTAGAAGTATTTACAATTGTTTTACAGATGTGGTTATTTAATTTTTCAGTGTGTTCATAGAGTGTTCAGTATGAAAGCAGTAATTCTAAATTCCGATTATGTACAGAATGAATTAAAAAAGAAAAACCTTGGGGACAAGGTCCACCCATATGCTGCTCATACAAATTTGAAAGCTACCTAGCTCCTTGAATTGCAAACACTGGATAATGAAATTTCTGTAAGTGTAATGTATTTCAAATGTGTAAACATAGACTTGTTTTTGCAAATTGTGAAAGGTGCTTTTAGACAAAAAAGGAAGAGTCAGGACAGGAAAAGTGTGAGAGTGGTAAGATTAAAAATAAGAATAAGAACAGCAGGATAATGTCCTGAATAAAAAGTAAAGGACCAGATGAGTTGTTTAGCACTCCTTGCAAGTGTTTTTGTTTCTCAGGCACAATTGCTTCTTAATATCATCAAAATTGTACAAAAGGTATCTTATTTTCTCTGAGTCTTCCTTCTCTTGAAAAAGTGTGTCTGAAAGAGAAGAAAAATCTGTTTTCACACTTATTTACTGGAACCTTTGTAAAATTTTTTACTCATCTTCCTTTTTGAAGAAATTCTTGCAAATACAAGTCTGAAACAACGTGAAGACTGAGGTGCAAAAGCCAGATGGGCAGAAAGTAACACGTTGCTGTCAAAAGGGTGCCCACATTAGTGTGAAGGTAACACTACAAATCCTCATGCATCAATAAAGATGGAAATATGAGGAGAACCATCCTTTTCTACTGAAACTAAAATAAAATGTAAAACTGAGTAGGGAAACCAAGCAAGGTTTGCAGGAAAGCCCTGATGGGCTGAACACCCCTCTGCATATCTCTTACTGACAGTTGCTTGTGCCGTTCTGGAAGAGAAATTAGAAGACCGAACTTAATTGACTCTTATCATTCCCATTCTCTCCCTGAATGGAGATTGCCTTCCTAAAGCTATAAGGCATTTTCTGAATAAGAGAAAGAATTGAATTTAAGCAGCAAGAGAAGGGCTTCTCTTTATCAAAAGGAAGCCATGAGCCCAGAACAAGGATGAATTACATATTTTGCTATGAAAAACAAAGCTTATGAATATATCCTATTTCTCCAAGGAATTTAAGCTTCTACTGGGTCACTTACCTGAGACATGACAATCGGTTTCAGTATGGTCAATTTTTATACAGTGAAGTGAAGAAAATAAAGTCATCACTTGCATGATACTGAGGCTTTTAAACTGTTACAGGCTGAACATACTAAGAAACAAACTAAAAATTATCAGTGACAGCCTTCTTCCTTCCACCACTTAAATAAATATATAAAAAAAAAAGTGTTTTTCAAATATAGTTTTTCTTTAAATAGTGGCTCCTAGGGGCTTTTGATTTTGTAGAAGCTGTGGGATGAACCGATACCTGTGCAGAAAGTGCAGTTTATAAATACAACCCATGTGCAACAACAATGCCACAACATAAAAGTCAGCTCAGTTTCTGATTTCTCCACTGACCTTTGAGTGCAATTGCCATATTAATACATGACATTAATATTGACAAAGGTCCCAGGAGGCTTTTTTGACTGGAAGAGAAAGCAAGGATCGTTCCCTGAGGGCAAAAGAGAACTACAACTCGAGAAGGTGCAGTGCCCAGAGGTGTTGGAAGTGGAGTGGCGGGATGGGTCAAGAGGTGCCTGCAGGGGCTCCGGGTCCTGACTGTTCCCTCTGCCCGAGGTGAAGGGTAAGGAGTGAGGCAGCTTGTGCCCCATAAAGCTGCTTGTCCACACAACTCTCTGTTGCCTAGTGTGGGCATTTTATGACACTTCTTGTACAGACTGAGCAAGTCACAATAGTTAATAATTTATATGTGTATGTATAGTATATGACACAGTGTAAGACTTCTTGGGCTTACAGTACCAGGCTTCCCTCACCAGCAGTTTTCTCCTATGCAAGAAAATCTGATGTTTGCTGTGAGGGCCAAAATTGACCTCTTCTTACTTTCTGGGTAATCAGTTTTTATCGGGTATTCCACCTTTTATTAAGTATATAGGTTGTTGAACGTTTCTGTGTTTTTGCAGATAACCCACACAAAAAAAAGAAGCATCTGTCTCTTCTCTTCAAAGGGTTAAGCTTAATTCCTAGCCACATGCACTGTCACAGTAGCACATTATAATTAAGATAAGATCATTATGTGATTCAAAGAAAAAAAGGAAACAAAACTTGAAATCTTCAAACAGGAAGAAAGCTTTAACCTAAGCCTCTGAAGTACTGCAGATCATTTCTGTCTTACAAAATGAATCACAATTTAAACAAGATCATAATTTACTACTCCAAAGTCTTCCTTAAACAGAACTATGATTTGCATCATATTACATGAAACTCCCACTTTTTGCTTTTTAATATAATGGAGCTGTCACACGAGACATGTTTGTTTTGGATAGAAGCATGCTTCTCCTTGATTTCAGCAATTTATTCTGATCCAGTCTAGTATATTTACTGCATTATTTTTTTCCAGTGAAGACTGCACAAATCTTCTATGCTGCTGCATATTTATTATCAAGTTGAGCGTATGGTCCTTTCTGCCTAAGTGGGAAATAAAAAGCAGAGGACACATGACACTGAGAGAAACTGCACTCAAAGAAAAAGTAGACAAACTGTAAATAATATTAATTTACACTTATAAAATATAGGCTGATATTTTGCACTAGCTGAATATCTGCTAACCAGCACTTATGACATATAATTCTATGTAAATAAAATGAAGATGTTATGTTGCAAAGCATCTGGAATTTTTTCTAAAGAACTGAGTTTTCTTGTCTCCTAAATAAGTCTGAACTTAAAAAACTTTCATATTCCTTTCCACACTCCCAATGACCGCTTTAAAGTATTACCTTGTTTTCTTAGCATAAATTTGAGTAGAAAAGAAATCAATGCAAATGAATAACAAGAGTCTGTTTAATTTGTCCCTCTATCAATGATCACCATGCCATGTTATTGAAGACCCATAGTCTTCTGTGTTGCCATGGGAATACCTTAGGGATTCCTGTTTTGCTGCCCTCTACAGAAATCTCCCCCAATTTTTTTCAAAGGTGGATATACTAAATTCACAGCCTAATCTGTGTGTGTTTTCTATTATCCTTATTTTCTTATTATCTGTATTGAAACACACTTTTTGCCTACCCTTACTGCATGTCCCTGAAGAAGTAGACAGGACTTAGATAGAGGATATAAGGGTTAAACTTGTTGGACAGCAAGAGTGTAAGACCTGTTGTGACTATATTTGACTAGATTCTTTGACATTTTTGTACAGGGACCATTTGATTCTTCAATTGCAGCACCTTGAATGTTTCCATATACAAAAACTTTGCAGTAAACAAATGGCCAGGCTAGACTGATTTGGTTTTTCCTTGGGTAATAAACACAACACAACATATTGCAGGAAGTTTCCAGTCTGTTTCTTTATAAAAGTAACACAATTGTGATTTAAATATTTGCCACTGTGCTAGAAAAACATTTTCCAGACCAGGTATGTCAACTGCCTTTTTTTCCCCCAAGACTACATAAATATCAGGAGATGCTAAAACTTACTTGATGTTGGCCCTACCCAGGCAAGCTTGTTATAGAATTAGCAACAGAAACAGTAGGAATTAAAGGCTCTGCTCTTATATACCCTGAGCAGCCTGACCACTAAATAATAACATGAGAATGAACAATGGCATCTGAATTTTTCACCATGACAAAAACATATCATGGTGCCACCATGATACTATTAAATCAAATATTATGATAGGCTAATAGGTGGATAGCAGGGATCAGGGAGGTCAGAGTACTGTGCAACTTTTCATTTAGTATATTCCTGCTGATTGCAGCAGGCAGCTTTTGTGTAGAAGTCCAGCTGGCAAGAAGAGATGAGGGGCAATACGAGCCTGTGAAGATGTGGGTATAGACTGATGTCAGATTCATTTAGACACACTGCTGCCTTACCAAGTATGCTGCCCACCACTATTACAGAGCCACGTTCCTCTTCCCTTGCTGTCTTTCCAGCTCATGAATCTTTCATTCCTTTGTGTAGTGAGCTGAGCTTTAACAGGAGCATTGAGGGAGTGAGAGGAGGACAATCTTTTTTGTACAACATACTCATGTCATTGTGGCTGTTTAATTAAAATGTTCATGACATTTATTATTAACCCAATTGATGTAGGTTAGATGTCCTCGCAACCTGACCCCAGGATCAGGACTCTCAGAGGGCTGAAGGACTTCACTGACCAGTCTGCCCCTTCTTCTTCCCTACATTTGTTAAAGGGCAATGGCAAACAGAATCTGATCCCAAGCTTGCCACATAATCAGGTTCTCTGCTAATGACGGAGAGGCTACATCTTTATTATAGCTGGGGTATATAACTGAGAATAAATTTTTTCTGGTTTACAGTTCCTAATGCACACCTTTCCTATTTTATTATACACTTCATTTTTGTCCAAGTAAGCAGCACAGAATTTAACTTCAGAATTAAAGGTTGTGTGATCCACACAGAATAAAATAGCTGTAGCTGATCATAACAGGGCTCTGTTAAGTTTAATATCCTTTCTCCAGTACTTACCAGAAGCTTGAAAGGGAGCAAAACTTCACCAAAATAGCCCCCTCCTCCCCAGCTCATCCTTTGGGAATATTTCTTCCTCACTCTCACAGATTAATAAATATACTGAAATAATGGTCTTTAATTTCATAATGATTTTGATGTGAGGATGTTTATCATTTCATATTTTTTCATCAGCAATTTAAATCACTTTTTTTTCATTTCTCAACGCCATTTATTTTTTTCTCCACACAGATCACTGGAGCAGGTCTTTAACTCTGAAAGTGAGTTTTGCATCTCTGGTGTAAGACATTTCCTCTCACTTAAGTCCTTAACATCTCTGAAGCATGGCTGTACAGTAGAGACCCTACCAAATATTATTTACATTTCAGTTAAAGTTAAGATGATTTTTCCGCAAGCTGTTGCCATGTTCATGTATTTTATCTCTCAGGGTATTGATGGGAATGACCACATATCAAAACACTATGCATTTCAGGAAGAAATTAAAATTTTCTGCATCTGGATTAAATTGTATCCTCCAGCTCCTCCCTTTAAACTCTCCTGAAGTTCCATTAAAAATCACCAATGCTAAAGCAAGCAGTTTAATTAAATGGCTATCAGCTGAACACTAATTTTCAAGAAACCATTGGTTTATTCTTTGCACAGCAATTGCCTGATCCCCTACTGACTCTTTCATATGAATTAGCAATTGACACTGCTACTGCTGTTCTGAGGCTTGCTAATGTTTTATTTTGATCATGCATTTTAGGATTTGTTTTTCTGATTGCATTGGTTAATGTACACTTCCTATATTTTTGATGGCCCCAAAATTTTAAAAATGTATCACATCTGTTCAAATCTCTGTGTTATTTTCTAGAACTTTACAAATCTATCTCAATAAACTTTAGCCCAGACAGATCTAGTTTCATGGAATGAGGAATCAGGTCCATAAGAATCAACTGATGCAAACCAGGCAGCAAAAACTGTACTAGGTAGAAATTACAAATTCCAGTGAAAAGAATATACTCCAAATCAAATTCAGAATGTCAGAACAGCAGAGAACAGAGTGAGGAGAGAAGCGAGAGGGAGGGAGGGAGGGAGAGAAAGAGAGGGGGAGGGAGGATGGGGGAGGGAGGTTTGTCGCTGGCTTGAGTTAAAAAGGAATGTAGGGTTACTCCAGGGTGCCTTTGCTAATAATGACAAGATTCTTTGCTTCTCACATCTGTAGCAAAAAATGAGAGGAGAAGATGGAAAAGAGGTCCTGGGATGTACCAGCTGTTGATGTTGGTCCTCCCTGCTGAGCCCAGAGCCTTGTGCCCCTACCGGAAGGCATCGCAATCTGTTGACATCTCCAGCTCTCTGCTACTTCGGGACACTCAGCTGAATCTAAGACGACGATCATCTGGCTGAGTGAACAAAAATCAGTGCCTACAGTGAAAAAGTGGAACTAACACACAAAGCAGATGGCTGGAGGCCTGCTCATTCCTGTTTCTGGAGCTGTTTACACTCTTAAGTGACTAATTTTGACATGTTATACTACTAATGAAGTTTTTTAGTGTGACCCAGTAAACTGCATACAGGGCAGGCTGGGACCACTCTAATTTGACCTCTGCAACCCTGTGCTATTTCTGATCTAGAGACAGTCAATTAAAATTGCCTGAACCTGACTAATTATGGTCAATGAGAATCAAAGATTAATTTTAAAATTACAGCTGTCTCCCACATATACTGTTCAAAACCTACAGTTTTGCATTTTCTTAGCTAACATACCTTGAAAATGTGTGGTATCAGTCTTTAATATTTGTGTTTGTGGAACTGAGACCAGAGCCACAGCAAAGAAAAGATACACAGGACTCCAAGACCTTAACTGGCATAACTGTTCAGAAACCTGAGCTTTTAACCAACCTTTCCTATATCAAAGCAGGCAGATCTTGAAACTGTAAGAGAACATTCTCTCAGTATTTCAAAAGCACTGTTCAAAAAATTCTGGTTATTTTACCATCTAACTAGTGCTCCCAGACCTAGAGGCTGTTGAGATTACATTGACTAAGGTACAAAATGTAAGTTGGAAACTTAGAGTCAAGACTTATTCCAAGATACCTAAAGGTAGAGTTTAGTTGAATAACATGAAGAGGTTTAAATGAAAAATTATTTTATCCCAATCTGTAATTTTTGGTGTTTTGTTTGGGTTTTTTTGTTTGTTGGGTTTTTTTTTTGGTTGGTTGTTTTTTTGTTTGTTTATTTGGTTTTTTTCTCAGAAGGTTATGATGGATGTTAAACATGAGAATCTCAGATATCCTACAATTATCCAACTTGAATACCATACACACCTCTCCTATTCTGTCAATATATCTTTTGCCTGTGTCTTAAACCCATTCACAGTTTCACAATGATGATTCCATGGGCACTGAGAATCAGTAAGTGATTATCTAGCTAATCAATCAAAACTAAAAATAAAACATAGAAACGAGCAGTTTAAGGTTATTCTGGGGCTGTTAAGGGCAAGCAATCTAATAATAGTAATGGTTGAACGACTTTCTGTGTTCAATCAAAAACTAAAGAGCTTGCCCGGTCTTGGAAGCTTTTTCAAAGGGCTTGAATTAATATCAACAGAGAAGGAACAGCAGTTGTTTTCTAGAGTCTGGATGTGGACTTACCTTTTGAATCACTGGCTGCAGTGGCCAATTCCTTGACGTTCCTCAGCTTCATGATTACTGAGGCCTTTCCATTTTTATCAGGGCCACACCAGTTCAGCCATTTCCCAGTGGCTAAGGCAGTCATTCAGAATGGAGGTTTGGGGTTCTTATAAGCCCTGTGCTATTCACTATAATTTCAGATGTGGACAATCTAAATGGTGTATTATGATAGCCACTCAAGGGGTGAAGGGTCTATACTGAAGTCTGTGTTTGTCCTTATCTTTTGGAAAAATTCTTAGTTTATGGAAGTGATCTCATGAATGGTGACCTGTGAACAATCTCAGTATCAGTACAAAATGTTGGACGGCTAAAATAGCACAGCCACTGATCTTTTCCGTGCTTTTTGCATGGAGAATACTGTTGACTTTTGCCATAATCAACCCAAATATTGTGTCTGTTGCAAAAGAGACCCAAGTAATCTGATAACTGTCCATGTACACATTCGTGTACACTCAAAACCTCTATGTCATCCACCAATTGTGTCAGGCATCATGAACACCTACCGCCAAGTCACTTTTCCTTTGTAACCTTTCTGTATTGCCTCCCGCAGAAAAAAATCTTTTATGCTGATATTTAATATACAGACACTATTTAACATGCTAAATTGCAGATGAACCCAATATTACCCTTTTAGTGACATGACATCTAACTGTCCTATTGGAACAAAAGCTTGCTGGAATCATTATGAAGAATCAGATATTTTTAATGGAAAGGAGCTAAGCCAGTAAATGTAAAATAAAATCGATTACTCCCCAAAAGTCTTAATCTAATCATCCATAAAAATTGTAATGCTCATAGAGACATTTGTCTTCTGTTATGAAATGTACCAAAGACAGAAAACAACATCTATCTGTCCATGTTTGCATAAAACTTTTTATTTCATTTGTTTTGTTTTAATCCTCTCATTTTTCCCTGTCTCTCAGTTAAAAAAAAACAACAACAAAAAAAAAACCCCAAAATCCCAAAACTTTTTCTGTGCAGATCTCACAATTATATAACTATCCATACATTACTTTGTATGGGTATTTTAGGATCTTTTCACTTAAACCAATGTATATTGTTTCTTCACATCCTTTCTTTGATCACAGGAAGGCAACTCTGCAGAGACCTTTTTTTAGACCTCAAAAGAGCAGAGTAAGAGGAAAAAAAACCACAAATAACCAAACAAGCAAGCAAAAAGAAAAAACCCAAAAATGCAAAACAACCCTTCCAGATTTTTAATACAATTTTGATTTCTTATTTCTGGGGCTCAGAGCAAGGCAGTGGTTGCCTTCTACTCTGCCACCACTCAGGTATTTCTTAGTTTTGGTCTTCTGAGCAATGGCTTTCACAGTAGCTGATCCATGCACATGATCCATCATCCCTCCACTGTTTTGACTTGCCTTGTCCTGGTAGTCCCCACCCATCCGCAGAACTTGACTGCAACAGTCACACAGCTTTATTTATCTATAAACTAGAGATAGTCCTGAATTTCCATTGTCTCATGTAAGGAGCGCCACTACTCTAGTAAGAAACTTTTTACGTGAGGACATTTTGTCATGACTTTGCAATAGTTCATTGCAGCTATAAAAGGTTCCAAAAAACCACAGGGGAGCAGGACTTTTTCCATAAGAAATTCAAAATACCAGATCTTCTCCTGTCACTATTTGTATACTAACAGAACAATAGCAATGGAGTAAAGAAGGGATTAAAATTAACAGTGACTGATACCATATGAGAACAATGTTGCTGCCACATCTCTTTGCAAAGCAGCAGCAATTTATATGTGTCAATATTCTTCTAAAGAAGAAAATTAATTTTCTCTTGCATTTCCAGAAGCAGTGTCTAATGCTGAAAGAGATTTTAGCCCAAGTTAGTTAAATGGGATAAAATTCCCAGACCTGATAAGATAGTTAGCAACTTTCTGATCAGCTGCCAGGCACAAGTGAAGGATGAAGTTCCCACCCTTCCACCACCACCACACACACATAGGTTTATCACAACCTATTAATTCATATGGAAACTTCAAAGTACCCCATCTTCTGTAAGACTTAACCTCCAATTATCCAGTTCAAGTTAAAAACTCAGCCTTATTTAATTTTTCACTGTGAAGAGAAGGGTAAAGATAAAGAAGAGGAACTTTGAGAGTATATAACAGTGGCAGGAGGGATGTTTGCTGGGCTCCCACAATCTTGTATGAGTTTAACACATTTGGAGGACTTTTCAGTCTTAGGACTTATCTAATGTCCTCTGGACACAGAACTGGCCATGACCTGTTCCCAAAGAGGAGAATTAGGGACATTTGTTCTTTAAATAGGCTTCGTAATTGTATTATATGTTGTTCAACGCTTGATACCGTGTAGATATTAATTAAATACAAAAAACTATTTTTCTACTTTGTTCAGGCAAAAAAAATCAACCCTGGTAGGTTTCACAATCAAAACTATAATCTTTCTCTAGCATGCAAATTAACAATTAGAACATCTCAACAATGGAATTCTACTAATCCCTCCACGGGAGAAAATTGGTTATCTGCCTACAGCGCCAATTAACCAAACAAAAGCTGTTTAAAGCAGAAAAATAGAGAGAAAATTTACTAGGATTGGATTGTTTTACACACAAGATAGACAGACCCTCCCACCGTGCAGCTGGATTTAGTTTCTGTGTGAGCAAGCTGCTGCAAAAGTTGTTGGGTTGAGACCAGTGGGAAATGGAGTTCATTGTTTGAGGAGGTAGAGCACGGCCATTGCGAACTAGATTCCCACATCCCACTCTGCCTGTGAACTTCATTGCAAGATGATAATAAAATTGCAGTCCTCTGCAGCGTTTCCTGCACTTTGCTTTTCAACGCTTCATGCCATCCAGTGCTAGAGACAAGATAACAAACTAGCTGGATTACTGTGCTCATTCAGCTTTCCATTTCCTTAGTCTAAATCTGAGGGTTTACCATCTAATTGGATCTCATGTTGTGGTTCTTGAAATGTCTGTATACGAGCATCAACT
Organism: Hemiprocne comata; assembly: GCA_020745705.1. Taxonomy (NCBI): domain Eukaryota; kingdom Metazoa; phylum Chordata; class Aves; order Apodiformes; family Apodidae; genus Hemiprocne; species Hemiprocne comata. The sequence goes on along the minus strand of CM036587.1, from coordinate 96,364,321 downwards.
ACCCCGACATCCAGTAACAAACACGGTTACGCAAAATTCAAAAATAACTAACATAAATCACTACTATCTTATTTGGCTAATACAACCATTGTCAAAAAAAAAAAAAAAAGAAAGGCAAAAAAGCAGCATATTATCTCTAGGTGTGGCCAAACTGAGTACTAACATGTTTTAAATTGTGACCTACAGGAGGGGAACACCCAGATCACTGAAGCAGGTGGTGCTGGGAAGAGGCGTGTGAAAAAACTCTGCACCTACAGAAATGCTGCACAACTTGGCTGTCTTCCAGCTTCATAAAATAAGGGAAACATCGTTTGTGCAGGTGCAATATAACTCATTTTGGCTGTGTGTGAAAATAAAACTTACATTCAGAAAGCATTACTTGCTCTAACATGATTTTGCTTGGGGTTGGAGTGTAGCTGAGGGAAAAGATTTTAGCATTCCGGAGCAAGCCTACAAGAACAAAAAAAAAAAAAGCTGAAATATTTCTTAAAAAATAAAACACTGAAATAATTAAATATGCCTTTTAAAAGTCTTTTTAATTGTATACAAAACAAGTTAGGAAAAGAGTGGGTAAACTGACAGTTCTGGAAATTGAAACCTTCTGTTTGTGGAACAAATACAAAGCAAAGAATGGCTATGCATCTTCCTCCTCCTCTTCCTCCTTCTTGTGTTCCCTTCAGTATGCCTCAATTGTCCAAGATAAGCTGCCTTTACTTTACCCTTCATCAAAGTAAAATAGCAGTAATCTTCTTTGAATTAGACACTTTGACTACGTTTATTCGCAAGAGGCTATTGTTACAGCAATACATGTGGCACTTGGCAATGTATGGTTTTTTTGCCATTGCCTGTGGCAATGGATGTTGGCTTTACTGTGAATTTACAGCCAGTGCCTCCATAGTATATGACTGTTTTTTGCAAAAAAAATATTTAATGTAACTACAGATTCCAGAATCTTCTAGGTACACTACATATCTCCTGGGGAATAGGATTTAATGCATGCAAATTGAACGGTAACATTGCAAGTTCTGGGTAAATGTTTCTGTAATGCAAAGAATAATTTTGCCTTCATATCCAGATGCTCAGTTTTGAAAGTGTCAAAGTTCATCAGTTGATCCTAGTTACAAGAATATCTTACATTGACTAGAAAGGCAGACTTGCTAGACTGGAATGTTCATTTACCAACGTGTTTTAAAAGAACAGGCTATTGTTTATTGAGAATTGCACAAACTAAGCTGTGCTTGAAAGCCCTTGAAGGCTGAAGCCCAATTCTACCTGTCCGGATCTCTGAAATGACCCACTGAACAGGCATATTATTGCTTCTATTTAAAAACTGTTAATTTTTTTTTTTCTCCTTGTGATCTGGGAGAAAAAAATGTTCTGGTTCCCCCAGCCCCCATAATCCACTTGGTATGTTTTAAAGTCGTGGATGCATCGTTACGTATTTTTAAAGGAAGTCCAGCTGCAATACCTACAAATGAATCTTACAGTTAGAATTCCATTAAACAATGAGGTGCATTGAGGAAGCCAGAGAGAGAAAACATATTTAATAACCTAGAGGCTGGGTGCAACTTCATGTTGCATCAAAGTAGTTCCTATTTTAAATCCTGGTATTGCTTGAGGCCAAAAACTGACTTTATTACATTTCAAAATGAAATAAAAAGCCTATGCACCTGCTTTTGTAACAGACTTTAAAAAAAAAAAAATTACTGACACTTATAGAAGGGATACATTGTGTAGATTGTATATGTCATCAGTTTAACAACAAAAACATGATAATTCATTCTCTGAGCAGAAGAAAGCATGGAGGTTCAACTGAAACAATAGTACATTATAAGTAGTTATGAATCTACACTATAAAGTAGAACATCTGGATTATCTTTCTAGCTCTCTATCTGATCTGCTCTCTCAATTTAGGACAGATCCCCAAAAAGACTTGTTATTAAAATATTTACCATAGTAAATATTAAATATCCAGGGTTGGATATGAAAGAAAAGCACTCAAGTACATACAGTCACATTCATATGAGATTTAAATTCTTAAATGCAAGACTTCTAAAGTTATTCCAAAATGAAGCCAATATATTTGCAGGTAAATTAATTATGAAAATAATCTGAAAAATGTGTGGCATTACTGGCACTGTATACTACTGTCCCATGAAAGATTGCAAAGCTGGGCCAGTGGAGAAGGAAAACTTGCACAAGAGGATAGCAATTTAGTTTCCAGAAAACTTATCCTTTAGGATAGAATGGTTTGTATTTGCAGGGAAGGTAGGAAGGTTTTCCATCTTTTCTATGCTGCGCAACCTGAGGGCTGGCAGAAATTATGAGTCTTCTCTATTTCCTTTGCTGGAGTTCTGCTATGTTTGCTTTCAGACCGAAAATAATTTTAAAAACCTTGAGCAAAGAGACTCAAGCTTTTCTAGGGGGCAGAATGTGACAGACATGCACTCACACACTCACAAATAGACACGATATATTCACTGAAATTGTGACTTTGAGACAGCAATATAGTATATAGTGCTGCAGCATTCTAACAGTACAGACATGTCTTCTTACAATTCAGTGAAAACTGTTTACATCTGGCCAAGGTGCAGAGATTTCAGTGCAAAGTTTAATCAATTAAATGTAAACTTTTTTTTGTATTCCATTAAGATTCCTGGTTGGAATGGACATGTGCAAAATATTTAACAAACCAGTGGAATTAAAATTCAGATTCTCAGATTTATTCTTTTCAAAGAGGTGTACATAAGAAATCCAGAGAATTTTTATTTGAAGACTCTTGTGAAATGCGATCTGTGAGGATCAAATAAAATGGCTAGATTATATAACACGTACGTATTTATATATAAATATTTTTAAACAGAAATCTCATTTCTGTTACTACAGAAACACAAGTCACAGAATACTAAACAGAAATTAGTTTTCTGTTAGGATACTAACAGAAACTTACTTTCAGAAAAAAAGTAGACACAATGCATCCAAATACGTCTGGGATACTCCTACAATCCGTGAACAAAATCCACGTATTTCTAGACCACTGTTTTCCCCATTTTGTGTGGCTAGAACAATCACAGTATCAGGCAGCCATACTTCACCTTATACGTTTGATAAAGCCACTGTGAGAAGACGGGCAAAAGGCAAAATAATAGTTAACAAAGTTGTGACCTGCTGTGAGCTGGCACAGTCTCTGAGCTGGTTCTATGCAGAATCACCACTCCACGGTACTGCATAATCTCCCAGGCTCAAAGTTACTAGCAGTCGTTGTGGTCACACGGGAGACACAAAGGTTCTGAGGTGAAAGATGCTAGTAATTTATTTTTTTTTAATCTGATAGTTTCTTTTAGCTGGAGAAACTACTGACCACCTTTATTTATTTATCTTTTTAATTTTTTTTTAATTTGTAATTGTTTATGTTACTTTTCCAGTGCACATGCGGTTAAATTTGACAGGACATTTGTAATCCACAGGACAATAGATGACCTGAGTAAAACTATGCGCTATCCTCCAGATGTTGCATTCACTGAAACACCTGGAAGAGCCACAGGAGAGAAGCAAGAATGACCGCTGCATTTGCTAAAATAGCAGCTGTATTTTCAGCAGGCAGAACACATTGCCCTACCCTCAGCACCTATCTGTTCCATGATTTCTGAATTTATTAAACCCTTAACATTCCATTATATAGCTACTGGCATATTCCATTTCAAATAGAAAAAAATCCTAGGGGCTCTTTCTTTCCTCAAGGTAAAATACAGCAAAATGACATTTGTAGTTTTTATTGCCCAGTGAAGTGCTGACTTCAAGTGTGGACCTAACTGCTAGGTTCACACTTTCCCTAGACTCAATGCTATGCTTCTGTGGACCTCCAATTTTCTTTGGGGATGTGGTAAAAGTAATACAGCTATATTTCACCAGGAATTATTTGCAAAGAGCCATGTTATATACCACAACACCAGTATAGGGGCCTGAATTAGGGGTACATAGCACAGAAAAGCAACAACTTGAAGGTTTTTGTGAGGTTTTAATTAAATTAAATAAATATGTGGTATCAAAATCAGTAAGATATTGGACTACATGACCCAGTGACATTCCCCTGTTTTATATATATTATACAACATCCCCATGTTCACCTATCGTTTCTTCCATATTAAAAAGGGTTTAGTCTAGATAGAAAGGTTTTTAGTGCACTGAAACATAAAAAATAGATACTTTAGAGATGCCAGGTATAACAAGTCTCAAAAGTAAAGGTATAATTTTGCTTCAGTTTCCCCCTTTGGTAATTTAAATTTTACTAAAGACTTAAATATACAAGTCTGTGTAAAGCTGAATTAATTCCTCGGTTTCTGTGGAGTCCCTCAGGTCTTATACAATTTTCTAAAAGATTTTATCTAGAAGAATTTCCCTAAAATCTCATGGTATATCTTTCAAAACCACAGTTTCACCTTGAAATTGCTTCATTTAGTGACCTCTGCTTTTGCAATTTTTTTTCCTTACTTTAAAAAATGTTAGATGTCAGTATGCATGCATTTTCATAGCTAGTATATAATCACTTTTCTCATCTCCTTTCCTCTTTTCCTAGAAGCCACTCACATAATTCTGAGTTTTACTGGATCCTCCAGGTCTCAAGAAAGAAAACTGTTCTTTGGTTCCCAAATGTTCTGTCTTTTGTTATTTGTGTATACTGTACAAAAGAATAGTAGAAAGAGTCCCAGAGTGTAGGAAAAAATCCATCAGCTGTAGCTAAGTAATACAGGGTGAATCATTATGTTTCATAATCTTCTCCACTGACACCCATGGCCATTAGGATTCCCTCTGTTAACCAATGGATGTGAGAAGGAAAATGAGCCTGTAGAAATTTAAAAGTAGATAAGTGCCAACCATGTAGTCTATTCTCAGTGCAATTACCATTCCAGTTTTTGCCCTATTCAGGCATGTTCAAAGACTGCACTCTATTAAAATAATCTCATTGAAATTAGTACTTTTCAATGTAAGGCTGTTAGAACTCAGACTTTATTTAGTGGTTTTATTCTGTCCTGTTGAACAAGTTGCCACTAAAACAACAAAAAACACCACAAAGACACTAACTACTGGGATGGGTACTTCATTCTTCAACATACAAAGGAAAAAAAAAAATCAGTTTAGTTTGTTGGAACCCAAACTGTTCTAAATCAAGGTAAAATTCTTCAAAAAAACTGGGGGAAAACTTTGGGGAGGATGCAATTTCCATTTTATCTTTTCTGAACAAATTCTTTCCACTTTTTTCCGATAAACTTTTATTTTGACATTGATATAAAAATAAATGAGGGTGTCCCATGAAATCAAGAACTAAAGTGGTGCGATTCCCAATAGAGCTATGTACTTTGTTCCCTATACCCTCTAGTGTCAGCTTGCCTTCATTTCTTTTACCACTCTTACCTGGAAAGACAGCAGCACTGCTGTAGCTGTTCTGCAGTCATACATGTGCTCTTTGATCTTGTCTCATATGCAGCCTGATAAGAATCCTGGTTACCAAGCAAAATATATAATGGGTGAGATCTGCTCCCTTTTCTTCAACAGTAGCCCTAATTTGGGTCTCCTTCCTCTACACTGTTAACTGTTTTCAGAGAGTTTGTAGGTGCTTCCTTGTTTCTGAAACATGTAGCCTTCTTTCAGAGCTGCTTGATATAGGCATATGAATTAATGCCGTGGTAGGTAGGAAAGAACAGAAATACAGAGGACAGATAACCTGATCTTGTATCCTTTGTTTCTGTATCTTTTAAAATACACTTATTTTTTCAAATACAAATGTTTTCACACTTTTCCAGCTTGCATGAGAAACTGATATTTGTTGGAACACTTTCTGGCATCCCATCAGAGACATTCTTTGGAACCCACTGCAGCTTCATCCAAAAGGCCAGTAGCTGAGCAAAAGCTGGAATGAGCTAAACTTTTTCCTGAGAATCGTTACCTTCCAGGTGGTTTTTTGAGGGCTTATAGAAGAGGGTAAAATACTAACTGCTCATGTCCTACTGTTCTTGTCCAGGCTAATTCTAACCTGTAGTTAAAAGGAATTTGGTTAGTTATATTTAGCAAGTCGCATACAGAGTTATAAATATGTGAAAAGAAAAAATTACCTAAACCAAATTGACTAAGAAATCTTTACATCTTTGTGTTTTTGTTTCTTTCGGTTTGTTGGGGTTTTTTTTTGTTTGTAGGTTTGGTTTGTTGGGGTTTTTTTGTTTGTTTGTTTTTTTTAACGAGGTGGATATTTTAGGAGTAAAAAATACCATAAAGACATGTACTTTTGAGGAATGTTTGTACAGGATAACACTGCTAAGGTTTTATGTGACTTTAGAAGTGTTTTTAGCATTTCCCTGAAAAAACTTAACATCCTTTTCATTTACACAGCAGATTTTAGAAATATCCCCAGCAGAGGGAGTGGCTCATCTGTTTGAGAGGAAGCCTGAAAGATTAGCAAAAAAAAATTTTCCCTTTGTTTTACACTTGAAAAACAGCATTGAATATAATAATTTACATACAATTCTATTTTGAAAAAAGCATTTTTACTGTCTTGTATTAGTATGAGACAAGAGCATGGTGGTGTGTCTGTGAGAAGCAAGTAGAGAACCATTAAAAGTTCAATTACTGTAGTGTCCCTGCTTTGTACCTCACTTTGTCATTTCATTTCACTGCATATGATGTGGACATAAAATACCTGAATATCAGAATTTGTAGCTCACTTGTCATGATAGCATATAGTTACTTAGACCTAGTTTTCAAAAGAATAGATACACAGACAAATTGAAAATCTCTGGAAAATTAAACCTGTATGCCCCATCTTTCTGGGTATAAATCAGTATTGCCCAGTGAGCTTTAGTGGACTTACTTTGATTTATAACTGATGAGTATTTAAGCTAGGAACTTTAAATAAGATGCAAAATTTAAGAGAAAAAAAAGTTTGAAGGATAAAGTATGTTTTAGTTGGTTTTCAATCCATTGCTTTCATCAGCAACAACACAGGTAAACTCATTTATATAAAAGACCAAGGTGCAACTGCAACAGGTGTTCTGTTTGAGTCAAAGAACAACTCCCAGTAGTTTTTATTCCTCGATTTCATGGCCAAAATTTTCCTCTCAGTTTTAACAGCATGACAGGGGCCTTCTATTCCTTCTGATGCTAGAAAACCCACTCGTTATATCAGTATTCAGTATTTAATGACAGCTGCACTCCTGTGTGATGGTGCAGGTCCCATTCTGATTGTAGTGAGTTAATGAGACAGGGTCCACTAGCCAGTGAGTTACCCCATAGGGAATGCCAAGGTTCTTGGCAGTGTAAAATAAATTTTGGATGATTATTCAGAAGTCTCCTTCTCGTTTCTCTCAGAGAAGCAAGAAGGAGCATACAGCTGCTTTAGAAGTAGAGAAAGTGAATTGTGCTCAGTTTGCACAGGGTTTGGTTGCAGTTAATCTACACTGAGCATCCTAAAGCCATTTTTGTGATAGGGATATAGCTAGGGGCTCAGGTCCCCAGTTTCAAGGGCCCCAAAAGCCCACCAATTAGTAATATGGTTTTCATGGCAACCAGTTGCTTTTCCAAACACTCAGCTCTTTGGGTATCTGGAAAAATAAGTAAATTCTTAAATAAATCATCCCCATGCCTACTAGATCCACTATCATTCAGTTAATTGACACAATGCATTGAGTTTATTACATATGTGCAGAGTGACATTATATCCCATGTAGTGTTAGCCTGAGCTGGGAGTTTGATTTATCTGTGTGGGACTATAAAGGCTCCCTGGTAGTATTGCCTCAAAAAACCCTGAGATCACTTGTTTGGTTTAGTCATTAAACCTCAAATCATCACAAGGTTTCTATGATTCTATGATTCTATGAAACCACAGCCTGCACACCAACAAGGCACATAAGACATAGAAAGATGTTAATAAACACAGATTTTTTTTATATAAGCAAAATAGAAACTGGTTTGGATCTCCAAATTTGGTCATTTCCTTAGCCCTCTCTTCTAGAAATACAGTGTTTAATCAGAAGTCTTTTGATGGGTTCATTTGTCAATTTTCTAATTTAAGTAATTCTGCCTCTCTCTGAAGGAGTAAGTTTTGTGGGTGTGGCTTGACACAATTTCTTAATTAGGATTGTAATATCTTTACACATGATGGACAAATTTAATCTACATTTTTAGGAGTTTTCAAAAATACTTTGGTCCACTTAACTATTTAAAAACAATCCTATTGGGGGAAGTGACTTGTGATAATGTTAGCTGCTTGTTCTTAGTATCCCTGTGGGATTATCATGGCTACAATAGGATCCTTATGTTCATCAGGAAGCATGTGAAGTGCACTGTGGTTGGACAGGGAAACATTGACTTTGAAGTTGTTAAGAGTCAACACTTGGGCTATAGTTGAGGAACATGACATCCAACAAGAGGAAACTCTCAACAATAACATTTTTGTTTCCACAGGCCTGGGGCCACTCTTCATGCCCAGCTTTCTGGCAGACAGTAGTGGATGTTTATAGCACTTGCAAGAAGACTTTCTAGCCCAACACTAATCTTGCACATGTGTGGACTATAGAGGAACCTGGGCCATGCTCATCTTCCCCTCTTCGCCATGCCACTCTTCCCTCTTCACCCAGACAGTAAGGATAGGTGGCAAGAACCTCTGTGTCCCTAAGAGCATTGTAGGGCAGAACCCTTTGGTAGGGACTCTGCCATGCTTACCATTAGTGAAACAGGAAAAAAATACTAAAAATCTGTTTCTGGCACATTAGATACCCTATGTTGTCAAAAGGTACTCTGGTGCAGAAGACAAGAATGTGAGCTTTACACACTTTAGCATAAAAAGAAAGATGCAAATAACATATGAAAGAAATCTACATGCACCTTTCCAATGTCAAGACATTAAGAAAAATTCTACTAAACTCCACCTATAATCTTGGTGTATGTGTTTTTCATTCTAAAACCTGATATGGCACTTCAGAACATGGCTTAATGGGCATGCTGGTGTTGGGTTGACATTTGGACTCGATGATCTTAGAGGTCTTTTCCAACCTTAATGATTCTATGATTCTATGATTCTTCAACTCCAGTCCTCCAAAGTCTTTTCCTTTCAAATCCCTCATGATCCATGTTTCTTTTCCCAGCTTCATAGGGCTACTCCCATTTCTCCTGACCCTAAAATATGACAGACTGAAATATCTTTGCTGGGTACTTGCCATTTTGAGTTACAGAAGAGAGAAGATGGAAGGGTATGAGTCTCTTCATTACACAATTTATGCACAACAGCCAGTTTATTAAAATACAATAAAAATTGTCTTCAGAAGAGAGAGGACAGCATTTTTTAGTTTCCATAGTTTGTAAGGTTTTGGAAAAAAAAAGGCAATTCAGAATTTGTCTACCTCAGTAATTTTGTACTACTATGAGCCCTGAGGTTTATAGCTTGCTCTGGAACCACTGAACAAATACAGCTCTGAGCAGGTGCCTCTGATGGCACAGACAACCATATTTTAAAGAAAAGACATACTAAAAGATAAAATAAGATAAAATAAAATAATATATTTTCTTCTTGGATATCAGAAGAGCTGTTTTATAATAGAGTTGTGGTAGCTCCTGGCAAGAATGTGTCTGTGGCCCAAATACTCAAGTTGGCCATATCAGTCGGGAAGAGAAAGCATTTCAGCAGGAAACAGGCAAGTCTGTGGTCCTTTATCACCCATCCTGCTCAACATCCATCACCATCCTATGAATCACCTGTTGGTTTTTGCCAATATAGTTGTGTTCTTAAGGGTACATTAGGGGAAAGCCAAGTGTTTTCAAACAGGCTTTCAGAATTCCCCTGCAGGCAATTACTTGCTGTTAACAATGTGAGCACAGTAGCTCTGTGTTGACAATAGGGATGAAAACCCTATGAAAGGCAACAGTAAGGAACAGTAACATTGATGACATTGAGTGATTACAGTATTGACATTGATGCTCATCATTGATTTTGATCAGCCATGAATACAATATTTAGGAAAAGGGCTTGCACAGTTCCCAGTGCTTTAATGCATAAACTGAAATGCAGCCACTCATGCACACCTAGGGCTGCCAGCAGCAAGAAGACTTGACAATGATTTGCTGCAGTTGTTGAGAGAGATCACCATGAACAGTGAAAAGTGCATCAGTATTCAGGACGTAGTGTGTTTGCCAAGGTTCCCAGTGACTCCAGGAGATGGATATAGTCTTCTCCAGCTCTACTCCTGCAGGACTCCAAACTTGAAACCACCATGTTTTGTTATTCTCCCCAAACTCACTGTTGTCTATTCAGAAATAGTGCCAAGCAGTCATTCAGGCAGAAGGCTTAAGAAGGACACAGAAATTAAGACCCTTAAGACCTTCACTGTTTCTGAGTGTTGTAGATATGTAGACACCACCTGCTCTCTTGCTCTCAACTGGGAGCTCTTGAACCATGTTGTTAAGGATTTTGGAACCAAAGGACAGACAGAGAGTTGTCAGCTTGCTTCTCCTGCAGTTTGTGGCTTAGGCCTGAATCTACAGCTGCCATAGCAATCAAGACATTTTGAGAACTTCCAAAAAAAATGAAACAGGTCTTCTTAGTCCTTAAGCAAAACTCCAAACTACATTTTTGGTTTATTTTGTCTCCAGCTTATCAGAGTTTTTTTACTCAATTACCAGATTCTTGCTGAACAAGCTCATGTAACCAGCACAGCTAAGATTTCCACCTACTGTACAAAAATAGCTGTTTACATCAACTTTAAACATTCTAACATGTAAACATTAAATGGTTTTTTGCTATGAAAAAATTTTTTAAGGAAGGATGAATAAATGGAACTTTCTTCCATGGTGAGTTCTTTAAGTGCTTCAAGACTTTCCCAAGCAGAACTACAAAAACTCAGACTTCACAGTCAAAAACAAAGGGCAGGCTAAACTTCATTACCAATTACAATACCTTTGATGACTTCATAGTAGTCACAAATAAAATCAGTTTAGGGAAAACAAGTTCATGTCTTTTGAACTGAAAAGTGCATAACAATTACGTACTAAACAATTAAAAATTATTAATTATGCTACTGGATGTAGGCCTTGCAGGGCCTAAAGAGTATGTGCTGCTTGCACTTGTATATACTTATTAATCACAGTCTGTTACTGTAATTTTAATGAATGTTTATCTTATTTTCCTTGTGTAATCCAATTACTTTTGTTTTTTTTTTAACCATCGTCAGGGATCTCTTTGTCTCCAGCATCCTGCCAATCAGCCCTCTTCAGATGTGAACAATTCAATTCATTATCATTAAGTTTCTTCTTTTAATCCTACTTCTGGGGGAACCATTGAAAGAAAATCCAGGAACAGAAGTCCTTGCACAGCAGGGGGAATGAAATGTGTTCTGAACACCTGAGCAATTATGTGCAACAGTTCTCCAGAACGGTACTCTAATGTCTTTCTAAACTTGTACCACATTGACAATTAGATCATCTGTCATTTCTGCTTTAGTATTAAATTAATTGCAAATTGACTTTAGGATTGAGAAAAAAAATTAAACTGCTGGAGTGAATCTGAGCATTTTTTGTTTGTTTATTTTTAATTGATGCATTGCACCTGTCCAAATTATTTCTCTGATGCAGATGCCATTACCACAATCCCAGTTGATTAAGACAGCCCCTCATATAAAAGACAGGAAAAATAAACCCACCAGATTACCAGATTTAGTGAACAAGATATTTTTAACACCTGCAGATGTTTTCATAACACATACATATAACTATGTAGTAAAAATAGAAGACTGGTTAAAAAAGAGCAGCATTTTACCTTTTGCAAGAAATCTAGGATGGTGAGGTCTTAATTATAATAATTCCCCTAATTGCCAAAGTAAACATGAGGCAATTGAGAAACATAAGAGTATGGCCAAGGACTCTTTGTTAACAGAGATAAAGGAAGAAAAGCAAGTAGCACCACCAGCTTTGCAGGCTTAGGTTCTGGAATCAGAGCAGCTGCAATAATATGGTACTAGACCCAGACTAGATGCATTGCCCTGCCTGGTTGATCATAGAATCATAGAATGTCTTGGGTTGGAAGGAACCTATAAAGATCATCTAGCCCAAGCCCCCACAATAAGCAGGTACATCTCCAACTAGAACAGATTGCTCAGAGCCCCATCAAGTCTGACTTTGAATGTCTCCAGGGATGGGGCCTCCATCACCTCTCTAGGGAACCTGTTCCAGTGATCCACCACCCTAATTTTAAAGAACTTTGTCCTAATGTCCAACATAAATCTACCTTTTCTTAGCTAACCATTACCCCTTGTCCTATTGTTATATGCCCTTGTGAACGAGTCTTCTCTAGCCTTCTTATAGGCTCCTTTCAGGTATTGGAAGGTCGTTAATGGAGTCTTCTCTTCTTCAGCCTGAACAACCCCAACAGCCTGTCTTCATAAGAGAGGTGCTCCAGTCCTTGGATCATTTTTGTTACACTCCTCTGGACACTCTGTAACAGGTCCACATCCTTCTTGTTTTGGGGGCTCCAGAGCTGTACGGAGTACTCCAGGTGAGGTCTCACCAGGACAGAGTAGAGGAGCAGAATCACCTCTCTCAATCTGCTGGCCCACACTTCTCTCGATGCAGCCCAGGATGCAGTTGGCCTCCCAGGCTGTAACTGCACATTGGTGGCTCATGGAAATAACATGATCCCATTGCCTGACAAAGACTGAGTGCTTACCCATCTGAACTGGAAGGCTGTAGAAGCTTTATCCATCTCAGTTTGCCTGACCTCTGCTTGCAACTCAGAGACACCTAATATGTTGCTAGAGTATTAAATCTAGATAGCAGATAACCAAGCAGGCAGCAAGGGAGACAGTTTCTTTTCTAAAACCTTTTGTGAGACTCATACAACCCCAGTAACAAGATCTTGGTAGCTTGGTGTTCAGTCTTGGGACCTGGGAGGTAGTCTACTGCAGAAATTCCGATGAATTCAACTTCCTGATGGCCAGCATGTTCGGAAGTCTGTAGCATTCACAAGTTCCTTGGTTTTGTCATCTGGTTTTTTTTTCCAGTTCTTTATTCAAGTCCGTTATACATCCTCTTGACTAGGCAGTTGTTTTTCTTATTTTACTTGCAATATGTTCTTCTTTAGCTTTCTAAATATAATTCATTCAGCTTTGCTTATCTCTATCCTGTCCCAGGGAGCCTCAAATCAAACAATGGTACAACTCCTTATTTTATATTTCAGTCAGAGGTAGCTTATGCCAATGGATTTTCAGGCAGTTCTAGATTATTTGGTCTACAGCTGAGGGAAACAGAAAAAGACAGATGGGTCTCCACATTCTCCAAAGTACTCTTGATGATCTATAATCTGACAACATTTCTTTTTAATAGCAAGCCATCAAATTATGTCTTCCTACCCCCCATCTGGTAATAGACACTCTTCACTGCATCATGGGAGAGACCATACAGCTAAATCAAAAAGTGCCAGGGAGTAATGCAGGATTTCCTCTGCCTCTACCAATCTTGTTTCTGACTTTTCATTACTTGGTGCTTTGCTACCTGTCTGAGGAGTTAAGGGTAAACTGCCTGTATCTATGGGTAGCAAGTTAGCAAAGGTGCTTTTTACATGAACTCTGGAAAGAAGCAAAGACAGTCCCTGCTGAAAGATCAGAAGCAACAAATGCAGCATGAGACTGGGAGACAGGACACTGGAGTTTTTCCATGTCCAGCTGCACAGAAGAGGAAGAATTTCCTAACCTGGTAGGTTGATCTAGAGGCTAAGCTTTGGACTCAGGTTTCTTGGTCTATCTCATCAACTTACACCTTCTATGAAGTATAACAGCATCAGTGCTTACCAGTTAGTTATCTGTAAAAGCCATTAACTCCATTCCTGTGTTGTCACACACAACCAAGACCCCTTACACCAGTTATTCACTGGCTCCACCTGCAAGCAACACTTGCCAATTTGTGTTAGCCATGGGCACTTTCCATGGTAAATGTGCCCTGCTTGACCTTTCCAATTCTTCCTTTCTTCTCTGGGGAGTGAGGAAGGACACTTCATCATTGTTTTTCCTAAAAAACAAGCAGAAAATCTGGTAAAGTCAGAAGTCTCTCAATGCCAACAAAAAACTTATTTATTTAAGGACCTATTTTTCAAAACTATGCATGGGCCTTGTCTGTTTTTTAATTCAGGCCTGCGGTTCCTTCCTGTTGCCAAGTACATACTCCTTTGTGTTTCACTGAGTTTGAAAGTAATTCAGTGGGAGGTTCCTAATCTGGATGGGTTGGGCATGACAGGCAAGTCAAAGGTCTGTGAGCAGATAGGAAAAAAAATGTAATTGGTGCCCCTAACTGGTTAAGAAACAAGCCTTTGTGAAATATACCTGTTTCAGGAACAAAGCTAGGTTGGTATTTTGGCAAACTATAACTTCTATTGATTATGGGAAAGGTTTAGGAAAGAGGATCTTTTAGGATCCACACAAACAGTTCCCCTAACACATCACACTCACTGATCCAAAGACTTCCATACTGAAGCTGGAGTCAGGCCAGATGAGAAACAAATTATTAACAGGCTTCTCAGGGAATTGTTCTGTTAGTATGACACTTCCATAACTATAAGCAAGACAAGACAGAACAAAGTTGTTTTCTCCCCAGATACAGTTATGTGAATCTGGGGGGAAAAAAACCCCACATTATCCTGACCACAGCACAACAAATGGTAAGTAGTAGTGTAAAAAAAACCTGGTTTTGTCACACTTTTTGTAATGAAGAAACAAAAGAAAAAAAAAAAAGGGGGGGGGGGGGGGGGGGGGCAGGGAAGAACCAGAAGGTGTTTTTTGCAGACCTTCTCTCAGATTCCTGGTCTACCTGGTGATAACCTCCTCTTCCTGTCAGACATGTGACTTCTAAAAGATAAGTTTTCAGCTTATTTTTAACTTTTGAAAATAACTTTATATTTGCCTTTCTCTGTGAGAGTAAGAGCCTCTCCATTCAGAAACATAATCTTGTCTGTTTCTTCCAAGTATATCTAAAGATATATATGTAGCTCAAAAAGAGAAATCACCTCTCCTTTACAAACCTGAAGCTTACTGCCACAGTAATGAAATGTTTTACATTTCAAAAGTCTATGTGAGTTAAAATGCAATTAGACAACTTCATGGGAAAAGAGGTTCATCAACAGCTATTAAAGCCAGTGGCTCAGCTTCCCTCTGGAAACTGGAAGTAGAAATGGGATCAGTTATTGCACACTTTGTTCTCTTTTACTCTCAAGAGCTCCTCTCTGTTAAAATTGGATGGGAGATAATGATGCTAACAGACAGATGAGCTGATCCAAATGAACTGCTGTAATACAGGAATCTCCAAAAAATCAGTTATGGTAAATATTGATTTTATGTTGTCAGTAGATTTAAGGAATTTTTCTTAGTAGTGAAAGATTATGAAACATAATGTCCTTTTTCTCTCCGTTCTTAGAAACATGATTTTCTATTTCTGATATTGCAAGGCAAATTGGTTTAACTCCCACAGGAAATAGTAAGAATTTTTCTGCGTGGCTCTTCTGGTTTCATTCCTCTCACGGTTTGACTCAGGATCGGCAAATAAACCAGAGACAACAATGCTCTCGATCCCCTCCCCCTCCCATCCAGGTAGAGAAGAAGAAAGAGAATTAGGAGAGAGACTTAGCTGGCTTGAAAACTAAATTAGACAGCTTTAATTATATGTACAATTATATACAAGTATGTTCAGGAATGTGCAAAAGCCTCTTGCCTCCCCCCACCCCCAGCAACTCCCCCAGCACTCTCCTGAGCTGTGAGTAGTCCCGAAAAGTCTCAGCCCACAGGCAGGAGGTAAGGCAGAGCAGACAGGGGCTGGGTTATGAGGGTTGTGAGGTCAGAGATGCCTGAGCCTAGGGGTCGATGGTGATGGATGGATGGAGTCCTCCCCGGATGGAGTCCTCCATGGATGGAAGAGAAGGGAAGAAGAAGCAGGAAGGAAGTTGTCTTCTGTGATCTCTGACGTTCCTCGGAGCTTACGTAGATATATGGAATGGAATACCTTTGGTCAGTTCTGCTGTCTGTCCAGTCCAGCTCCCCACAGAGGGGGTCATACATACAATTCTCCTGCCGCGGTAGCCTCTGCAGTGGCAGATTTGCTGAGTAGAACAAACTGACCTTGCATCTCAACAGAAGTGTAAACATTCCAATGTTATCAGTCCACTAGCTGGAACACTTGTTGCTAGTTAAAAGAGAGCTTACTGAAGGAAAAAAAAAAAATCAGTAAAAGGAAAATTAACTTCATCCTGGCTCAAACCAGGACACATTCCAGTGAGTGGCCCATGCAAAAACGGAAAAAAAAAGGACAATAATCTGGTATGTCTTTAGAACTAACAACTTTATGACCTCACTAAAAGAAAAAGGGACAGTAACCTGAGTACCCTAACTGCATATTTTTGTTCTTGAAGATTTTTGTTCATTATCTTTAAGTTCATCCTTAAATATTTTAAGCCTGAGGAATCGGTAAAGGGTTTTGTAAGTTGTCAAAAAGTCTTGATTACTGTAATGTTTTACTTCAGGATGTGTTTTCAAAAATCATGTTATTTCAGTGTATTTGTAAGGGAGAGAATATAAAAGAGAAGTCAAGTTGTGGAAAAAAAACAAAACACTTTGACATTCATGAAGCCTTGCAAATGCTTGTATCTCTAGCCCATGTGCTGTTTAGCTTTTCCGTACTCCTTAACATACAAGATTTTCTGTGGTGCTTTACAGAAACAGTTGATCATGCAGTATTTGAAGACAGCAACTAGCCCAATACTGATGGCCAGATGTGGTGTAGTCTTGGCTGGGATTAATGAGATTTCAGAACAGTGCTCGACCTTGTGGAGATCAGGTCAGGGAAGGCCAGGTGAAAACAAAAGAGGGGCCCTCCATAAAGAGAGTGGAAACAGTCTATTTGTGAAGGTAATTGCATGAAACCAGGGTTAGGAAGTAGTTGAGAGAAGTAAGGCCTGACTTAATATAGAACATGTGTGTATGAGGAGAGGTACAAGTAGGGGTACAAAAATGCATTAAAATTGCTTGAAAGTATCAGCAAAGTAGTGGATGAAGGAGAGAACTGCTTGACACAGCATGTGAGAACCTTCACAAAGTCTTTGGGAAAGGTCCTCTTGCTAAAGATGGTTTTGCAGCAAATAGCACCACTGGCAGGAAGAGGGGGAACAGACAATACGTGTCATGGTGGGAAAAGGGTGAAATCAAGTCCTGATTGAACCAATGTCCTGCATGAAGATCAGCATTGCTCATTCGTATTCTAATGATCTGGAAAAAGAAAGAAGCATCATACCACAAAGTTATTTCAGGTTTATCCTCACAATGATCTCTGAACTTGAATATTTGGAACAAGTTAATTTAGTAAAGTGATCAGGAACAATGAACTAGAAAATGGAAATCAGCCTTAATGAGCACAATATAATATTCATTACAGAAAAATGTAACTACTGTTATGTTAATGCATTCTTAATTAATTGTATCAGAACAAGAAAAGATGCATTTTAGTTTGAGTAGCTCAAGAAGCTCTTAGCTCAGAGTTCAGTAATGACTAAGTTACTCAACAAAATGCTTGCATGTGAATGGAATGGGAAAATACAAAATATTTACAGTGTTTTGCTATAATCTGAAGAGATAACTTTCACTGATAGCTGTATGCTCAACCTTATCTCTTACTTACAAAAGTAAAGATGCAGCAGCATTAGAAGATTAAAGAGCTTCATGCTGTTTCTGCAGATGTAGTATGGTTGAACTGGAAGAAGAAAAAAAAAAGTCAGTGTGGATTTCATGTCCTTAATCTGCAAGACAGGAATGGTAGCATATAATCTGTGGGAAGAGTGGAAGGAAAAAGAAACATGCTGAAAATGAAAACAGACATCGAATGAAAACTCCAGTAAAGGTGAAGTGTTGACAGAAAACACTGAACTCCCCAGTGTGAACAAGTGTGAATAAGTGTGAAAAGAGTATTTGAATACACTTGAATATTGTCATGGATACAGAGCCACCTACAGCCAGCAATCAGAGTGGGAAACAGCATGTACTAGATGAGAAATTTAGTTGAATTAATCTCTAAAGAGGCAAAATTTCAATAAATGTAAGTCTACTTAGAGGAACATAGCACAGAGAAAAACAAGACTAAAACCAGGCAAGCAGCAGGCAAATCGTGTTTTAAATTAAAGATGCAGAAGAAAGTAGAAAGATGCAACTGGAAAATTCTGAGAAAATTGGGAGTACGACCATGAAAAACAAAGAAAAATGCTCTCAAATGCTAGAGAGTTAATATGTCTATAAAACTTAGAAAACTTCCCACAAATACAACCACAAATAGGAAACTATGTTTGAGAGCAGATGGGCACAAATGTCCCATGTTCTGTCATAGCTTGGTTTAGGGTAGAGAGGGACTTTCTTAAAGAAGGAAATACAGACTGAGTTCTTAAATGCAAAGAGGAAACAAAACAGGACAAATACCCTCAGCAAAATAAGACATACAGAAAAGTAATCCAAAGTGCAAGCTTAGTCACTGAGACCCAATAGCATCATGTAAAATAAGAAATCAATATATCCCAAAGAGAGAAGATACCACAGGAAAACTATAGGGTCTGGGAAATTTCCCAGGTTCTCTGACAAACATTACTGTGCCACAGGTTCAACCATATCACTTTTCAGCTAAAAAGTTTATTTTTCAAAGCGATGGGATGAATTTCTACATATTATGGAAAACAATAAATGCAAAGGATATAAAATTAAGGGTCGTTTCAAATTCAGGATAAAAACTAATGGAGGTGAGGGAAAACAAGGAAATAAATAACTTCAGATTAGTTGGGTATCAAATACCAAATCTAGAGGGTTAGGATGGCTGGGAGGCTATAGAAGAATGACAGTAATATGAAAAATAACAAAAAGACACCTGGATTTTAGTCACTGTTTATACTGTAAAGAAGCATCATTGTCTTTATTCAATATTCTTAGTATTACAGCTGATAAAACTAAACAAATTAGAAAAGTATCTTACAGTTCATAGTGTCAGAAGCAGAATTATGCCCTGAAAACAAAAACAAAAAACAATAGAAAATACACGGTGGGATAAGAGACCCAATGCACAGCTTTGTTACAGTCGTTAAAAGGATTCAAAGAGAACACAAGAGGAAAGCCGCTGTCAGAAGCAAGACAAAGATTGTGTTCCAAAAAACACACTGTGTATGTAAGAAAAATGCCAAGCACAGACATATTGGTCTTCAGGCTATATAAATGGGAAAGGAGTAGTTAATAAATTGGCTAGCACTACCAGTTATGTCTTAAAAGACATACTGCTGGATGTAGAATGCATTGTGATTACACTCAAGTCGGAAGTTATTTAGCAGGAAAACACTAGCTACTCTGCTTGTCCTTTAGGCAGGATCAGCTCCCTCCTTTTCCTGGTTTTTAAGGATTATTCATTGATTTTTTGAGGGAGGTCAGAAACGTAACTCACCATTCGCTTGAATATTCAAGAGCTCCACAAGACAAAACTGTTAAAAATGTAACAACATTTTTAGAATATTTAGCCTGAGTAAGACACTTGTTTCTTTTTTTCCAACCATCCATACATAGTCCATACAGGACTTTGTATTGGCTGAAATCTTGAGGTGGAGCTACACACATAACCCCTAAAAAGGAGATCCTAAAAGAGTCCAAAAGGCTTCCAAAATTTCTATTAGTGATACTGTTAGTAGTAGTATTCATAATAATTATAAGAAACTTTCCTTGAGTGAACTCAAAGCATGTAGAGAAAACAATGGAAATTCTACAATCAGCTGCCTGCCTGCCCACTGTGTCTTTCTTCTAGGTAAATAATTCAGAGGATTTCTGAATTGCAGCAAGCTCTCCATTTGTCCCTTCTGGTCCTTACTACATTATTTTTGTCCTCTCAGAATCCTGCCTGCTTGATCCTTGCTCTTTCCTGTGGTGTCTCAATCTCTCTGCATGAGTTCCACACTCTCAAGTTTATGCTATTTCCACCACACTCTGAGGTCTCCATATCTTTCTGCCTCAACATGCTTATTTGCTCTGCAAGGGAAGAGGCAGTCTCTCCCTCCTTCCTGGGGTTGCACTTGCCCCAGTCATTTAAAGGAGCATAATAGAAATGGGAAATAAAGTCTGCAGAAAGACTGAACATCACAGAAGGGTGGTAAAACCTTTTTTCAGCATCCATAGTTAGAATCATCATTGTAACTACTTAGTGGTCTGGCTGGCATTCAGAGTCAAGAAATAAAAAATATTTGTGGAGACTGGATTGACCACTGCTGTGTTAGGGTTTGTGCATGTATTTTGTAAAACAGGTAAGAGAAAGTGAAGACAAACAGGTTAAAAAATACTAAAAGAAGTGCTACCAGGTCAATGGTGGGAGGTAGATGGGAATAGGGATTCTCTCCTTTAGGACATAAGAAAAAAGCAAGTAAACAAGAAAACAGAAAATCTTACACCAAAAAAAATGGCTCTGAAAAACTTACATTTCTGGCCTGTACAGGGAGTTTCTGCACATTGAATGAAGCTTCTCTTAACTGATTTAAGCTAACCAGAAAAACTGGCTAGGGTTGGCTTCTTTTGTTTGTGCTGCTTACTTCAGAGGGAGAAGTGAGGCAGGTTTTTCATTTAAAACAACAACAACCAACCAAACAAAAAAAAACAACCAAAAACCCCTACCAAAACAAAACAAAAAAACCTCAAACAGAAAATAAATAATGGATTAATGCAAATAATATAATAAAGTGTACTTTTAAAGAATGGGTAGGGCTGTACATTTGTTGGAGAAGCACAATAGCTATTACTAAATTACATTTACTCCCCAAACTTTAAAAAAAATTGTTTCTATGGACACTTATATGTATATGAACCAACATCTTTAAGGTTTGCCACACTCAGAAACTCCCTCTAGAAAGATAAGAAGATTGAACTCAAACTGTGCAGTCTTCTGTAGTTGGTTGTTTTGGGCTTCCTTCTCAATGACACATAGCCCACAGCTCTTCTGACAAACTTTGAAAATTGCAGGCTGAAACCTTATCCAAAGATATAAATTGAGAGAGGCTGAAAGTTGTATGAAGACATTGTTTTCTCAGTTGTGTGCTGGAAGAGTAATAAATGCAGTTAAAAAAAAAATAATGTTAATACATTTTTAAATTGAAGAATTACTCTATAACATTACAACTGTTTCAAATTTGCTGATCAGACTTCATGCCCTTCACAAAAAAGAAAATAGCTAACTGAATAATAATTTTCCTAACCCCACAAAATCTCTGTTGATTGTTTCTCTATAAATATTCTATGAGAATTTTTAAATATGCTTTGCTGGAAAAAGGAAGGGAGCTCTAAGAAGGGAATCCTTCTTTCCATCCTCTATGAGTGAAAAGCTTTTACAAAATATTTCACAGATGATACCCCAGTGATCTTCAGCTACATTCTTCAGAACATTATTTTCTTGTGATGCTGGGAAGAGGGGCTTCAGCTTGGGTTAAGTGCTTGGATTCCCACTTCTCTTGCATGTTAGTAATCAGAGCAGTAACCATGATGGTGCTAGTTACAATCATCTTTACATACATATGAGTGTACCATTTCAGGAAGTTCACTTTTGCACAGAATGATAAACTGTTATCCTCATTATTAACAATGCAGATTATGCATTGCTGCACTGGATGAGAAAGCGTCCCCTAGTTTGACAGAAGTGTTTCATGCAAAAGAGACAGATACTGATAGTGGAGAAGCTACTCCCTCTGAGAAGACTACAGAAAGGGGGCAGAAGAGCGACAACTGCAGAGAAATACGGATTCCTCAGTGCCAGATACTAAACCGTCCTAAAAAAGGTATCTGGCCTTCACTTGATTTACTGAGCCTAATTACAGACTGAAGTGCTTAAGTAATGGATAGAATCTGCCCCATCATTATTTTAATAAAACATGCATATATTATAACCTCTCACATAGTCTTTTAGCCTATTCTTTTTGTACCAGACAAACACTGATTTAATTTCATTTCTTTTTGTTAATTAGTACTGTTTTCATGAATAAGGGTGGACAGATAATATAGCTTCTTCTTCTTCGGGCTTTCTTACTCTCAGTAATAATTAAAATCCAAAGGCCAGGTTTTGAAACTCTTCCAAGACACACTATCTCATTGTTACCCTGGAAATGTCAAGGGTGCACAAGGGTAATTCTTCAATGAACATCAGAAAAAGTGCAGTCTCAGGACCATGTCAATAAGGATCTAAATTACTTATTTGTTCAAATAAGAATTATGTTTAATCGCAAATCCAAGAGAAAACTAGAATTTTTATGTATCTATGCATTTAAAAAAAATATATAAAAAAAAGTCAGAGCAATGAGAAGGGGAAAATGTGGGCAGAATTGACACATTTAGATATTTTTTCTTTTGAGCAGAAATAGAAATTAATCAAATGAACAAAAATATTTCAGTTCAACTGCAGGATTTCTACCTGTATCTTGACTTCTACCATCAATTTAAAAATTTGAAGTAAGATATTATTTTTTCCTCATTATTAAGCAAAGAAACAATTTTTTCACTATAAGAAGCTAATATGTAGAGTCTTCCTGATGAATTTGAGTCTGTCTACCAGAGAGCTAGTGTTCATTTCACAACTTGCCCTAAGGATAGGTAAAAAATAATAAATGCCCATTACAACCTTGTGCCAGGAGACATAGAGTAGGACTATAGTAAAGATTTGTTTTTACATTTCCATCAATCAGCAACTATAACCAACAGCACAAAACATACTCTATAACTTATTGCCTTAAAGAACAGTAATTGGCTTTTCAACTGCTTTTTACAGTGGTCTAAGTAGGTGTGTCTTCTCAGATTTCCATTCCTAATACTGCTTGGTATTTCAAGAGAACTTTGAAAACCTGTTTATGCAGGAGGGAGGACACACTCCACTTGTGACTTTGGGATACAGATAAGAAAGCGTTTCTAAGACCATTTCCAGGATG
This sequence comes from Hemiprocne comata, assembly GCA_020745705.1. Lineage (NCBI taxonomy): Eukaryota > Metazoa > Chordata > Aves > Apodiformes > Apodidae > Hemiprocne > Hemiprocne comata. Next base: position 96,341,337 of record CM036587.1, on the reverse strand, counting down.
GGGGTTAAAGATGGGACACAAATTATTTTCTTAGAGGAAAGAAAGAACTAAGTCTGATTTCTGTGGTTCCAGACATTTAGAGAGTCAGGAAAGTGGGACAGAAATTTTTCCTTCTTCATCACTGGGGTGTTTTGGGTTTAAAAGTGTAGATGAAGACACTTCTACTAGTGTGAAAGCTAAACTACAAGGAAATATTTTCCTTATATTTAATTTTTATCTCACTTTCTACAAGAGTAAGACTAAATGTTGTGGTCTCACTTTCTCAAAATACCCCTTGATTATGACTTTGCTCTTCTGATCTTCACCAGCCAGTGGTTCACGGCTGGTTTGGTGAGTCTATTAAAGTTCTCACTAAAGTAAATGAAGGAAACTAATGCAAAACCCTGAAAACTTCTATTGCAATAAAGACAAAAAGCTTCTGACATGTAAATTTGTCCTGCAAATCAATCACTTCTATCTACCAGCTGGTGTTTTGTTAAGTTTGCAATCCTTTGAGCTACCTCCAATTTCTCATTCCATTTCTGATAATGAAGTGATCAGAAAGGGATGCAATGTTACAGATTAAGTCACCTGAAATGGATAGGCAACAAAGGCCTCTAAGCATGCAATTCCAAACTGTGCTAATTCGTTTGTCTCCCTATTGCATGTTTTTCAGGTTTCTGCTTTCTAGTAGTTGCATATTTACATAAACTTTGTACTATTTTTTGATCAGGTGGATTGCTGTACTCCTGCACTTTTTATATCATGAGTGTATTGATGATTCAAAGGTGATCTAAAATATTTTTACCTCACCTTCTCTCTGATTTACTGATATCTGAAGTGTTTTTTAGCTTGCTTCTCCACATGTACCATCAATGTGCTTTTTAGCCCCTTCACATAGATAATTCAAGACTGCATTACATACATTTGAGCCTAAGGTTAAGTTACTGTTTGTAAGATTTGGAAAAATTTTACCAGAAACATTCTTTACATACATTTGAGCCTAAGGTTAAGTTACTGTTTGTAAGATTTGGAAAAATTTTACCAGAAACATTCTTTACATGAACCACTATTATTTTCATATTTAAATAACTCATGACTTCGACATTGTGAATTCACACCTCTTCTCTATAAACATAATGAATTTTAATTTACAGGAACTTATTTATGGCAATACAAAGCACCTCTGTTAAGGGAAGGTCTGGCTGGGCTTTATTAGTCATTACAGACAACACAGTGACGGCAGTGAAGATACGACACTAAATGTCTCTCTTTGTGATGCTGAGGAGTTCGGTTTGAGCTACTAAATTTCCAGTATTATTCTAAGGACTTCTGGCCAGGTTGTAAAGCTGAAAACTCAAAATCGGTGTTTCTGTGTTCCATGGATTTGGAGATTTAAAAACAAAACAAACAAAAAAACAAACAAAAGGAACTTTTATGCTTATTTTCTCCACCTTCAATGATTTTTTCCCTTTAATTTTCAACTTAGGAATTTTAGATATTTTTTTTTCCTAGTCTCTCCAGAAATTAGTTTTCATTTTTACTACATTTCAAATAGGCCATTAATCTGTTTTGCTAATTGCTTAGTTCCTTACTTTATTCCAAGTTCTCATGAATTTGGCATCTGAATGATGTGTCTAATCCTCAGCATTTCCCCACCACGACCACAAGGAGTAACAGCCATGTTCAAAAGTCATTTGATGAAAACACTATACCCAAAAATAAGATCTTATTATTATCCTGCATTCCTAGCTTACCAATAGAAACTCTAGTTGTTCCTGGCTGATCAGACAGTAAATCATTGCTGATAACAGCTTTATTAAATATTTAGGGTATACATGGCCATAGCTACACAGAGTTTTGAAAGATTTTGCATTTTCCTCACAATAAGAAATGAAAATATTTAGTATTTTAAAATTCAAAGTTGCACATGCACATATATTTGTACAGTTTTTTATACATAAGAAATGCAAATACAATTACATTTATAATGGACTGGAGTTAAAAGGAGTTCTTGTAACTCAGAATAATTTTGACTTCTCCAGTTTAGATTTGACTTTGTTTTGCAATTTTAAAAAAAATTGTTATATTTCCCAGGCTTTACCTAGGTTTATAATTCTACCAAATACCATTACAAGCACAGTTTAACTGTTCCACGATGGGTCCAGCTCTACAAGGAGGCAAGGTCCAGCAAAGGAGGCAAACAATGTCTAGCAAAGGAGTAAGATACTTCGTACTGTTGACTGACCTTTCCCTAATTGTTTATGCTTTACAAATAAACCACCGGGACAAGGGAGCTGGGAAGGCCTCTCTTCTGCATCCTTACAAAATGAGTTTCTTTTTAAAGTGAAACAGCATTATTGATCAAAGCAAAGGGTAACACCGTATGTAAAGAAGAAACAGCTGGCAGTCACCTTTCTGTCACTCACTCACACACTTGCACGCAGACCCACACTTATTAAAAACAGGTCAGATCGGATTCCAAGTTCGCCCTGCAAAATTAATGACAACCTTGCAATAAAGTAACAGCATGAATTTGAGCCTTGTAATACAACGTGATTACTAGCGTTTTTATTAGCTGGGTTTGAGCAGCAGGCAGGGCCGGCTGGTATTTGACACACAAACAGGGATGTTACCAGGTGCGCCGCTCTAAAGTGTCACATCAAAGTCGCAGCCCTGCTGGCTTGGTTTACACCTGAGCCAATTAGCCTGGGAGATCAGAAGAGGCTGAAAAGGAATACGTCTTCTTGTTTTCGTGCTGGAGAGAATCACTTGATCCCAAGTAAGATGATACAAGGAGAACAATCGTAGATAAAGTATGGCAAAGGCAGAAGCGGGCACAAGGCAGGGGAATCTGCGAGAGGCTGCGATAAGAGGACTATCAACAAATAAACAGCAAAGTGAAGAGCAAAAGTGCCATATGCCTGTCCCTCTCTCAGTGTGTTTGTCAGTCTTTTGTTGGCAACAAAGGGGCTAATTGAAATGAAACAATCTCCAGTCTGTTTGCTGGCACATCAAATATGCTGTAAGATCTGTTGGTTCTTGCTCCTCCTGAATTATTGAAGAAGTACGGCTTCTAGAGAAAAAAATAAATGTGGAGGGTTCTTCAAAATACACTGCTTTTTTTTCTGTGATGGGTTTTGTATTTTTAAGTGCTCTCTTCTGGCTTCCATGGATTTCGTTTGGAGTAATGTAATAGCAGGCCTGTACAAACGACGTAAGAATTCAAACCGCACTAGTTAACCAGGGTACCCCCATTCCAAGTGTCTGATCATCAGCATTCAGATACTTTGAAATGTCTTTAGTGTGACAAACTCCTTTATGGCAGAGGAGCAGGTTTTCAGCTGTGAGTTTTACCTTCTTTTTCTTTCTTTTACATATGAGAACAGTTCAAGAAAACAGAAACAAAAACTATTTCAAGGTTGCAAAATCAAAAAGTATTATTTTTTATAACCAGTTTATTTGGCAGTGACATTCTCATTACATAAACATGAACAGCAAATGCTTCTGTATGTTAAGGCAGACTTAAAAATATACAGCATTTAAATAAAAACTGACCTGGTTAAGGTTGAAAAGCTGACATAATTGAAACAGATGTTTAAAAATGCTGTGTTTTAGTATTAATCAAGCTATATTTTATTTTTTTCCCAAATTACTCAAATATCAGGTGGAAAAAACAGCGATTACCTTAACTCTTCCACATGGAAAAGAATTAGGAAACTGCTAATTCAATGAATCTTCATCTTGTAGGGTATTGCAGGTATGAATTGCAGGTAAATAACTTTACCTTCTCAAGAGACATCTACCTGAGTAGATGATCACAGTTATTCTCAAAATGTCTACTTTTCAGCATGGATTTTCAATATTTAATTATAGCTATTACTGAGACTGATTGATATAATCAAAATTCCAGATCAAGGGGTTCTGTGAGGGGGTGCTGGAAAAGTATAACAACTTCTTCTTAGCCCATGGTAGGAGGGGCAAATGAATGTCTTCCATGGCAGTGTTTCTAGTTGGACATTTTCTTTGTAATGCAGTGGGAGATTACTTCAAAGAGCTGAGACCCAGAGCAGCCATGTGGTGAGGGGCTGTGCTATCCACAGAGGCTGACATTATTCTCAATAGACACTCTCAGCTCACCCTCAACAAGGATTGGTCACTGTGCCCTCAACAGTGGATGGGAAAAAAGAAGCAGCCTAGTTGCTGCTGGGCTAGAAAATCTGTGGGATGTGACCTTCTGCCTTGATTGTTTGTGGTTTCCAGACAAATATTTGCTAACTCTCTGTCTATTGTTCCCCAAGTCATCTGAAGAGCAGCAACAGTTCCTCAAGACTCCCTGAGAAGGGTGATGACTAAAGCCCATGCCTGAGATTTAGGTTCTCAAGCTCTCTGAATCTGTAAAAGATGGGTGCTCTTGCCATAGCCGGGACACACTATGAGTGAATTACTGTGACTATGATCATGTCTTACAAGTGCCTAATTTTCTGTATCTTGTATCACTTTGGCTAGGGATATATGGAATAGAAAAATCCACAAAAGTCAACCACCAGGAAAAGTCTTGTCAGTATGCCATGCACTTAAAGTGACACAGGTAAATCTTTTCCTTCTCCCTCCTTGTGGGTGTGTACTCCTCCACTATAGCTATAAGTATGGAAGTTTAGGTACCTCAGAGATTTGCTGACCCTCTGCAACATAAATGTGGGGGTTTTGTTCCTCATCTTAATAGACCTGGAGCCTTCTCAGGAAGGGTTCTAGTTTTTTCAGGTTTATTTCCTTCCTTCAAAATCTCTGTCAGAAGCATGGGTATGTTCTCAATCAATGTATTATGCATGGCTAAATCCAGGGCACATCCTCTAGATGCCCAAATTACTATCATTATACAAAATACACTGTGTAAGCAATCTGAATTCACTCTCATTTGATTAATTGCAGCCAGCTGATACCAGTTTAATCAAGAGTTTAATCAATTCTTCTAGTATATAGAACTGATTGCATGTAGGTGTGAAATCAGTGTGGGGTTTTTTTATTGCTTGCATTCTTGGAGGAGATTTATGTATTTAAAAGTTCTTGCATAGAAATATTTGAAAGTAATTATAATTTTGGCTTGAAGGACTTGAAAATACAGTAAAAAATTACCAGGATAAATTTTTCTTCACAAAATTTTAAAGTGCATTTATTTTTCAAAGTTTAGACTTTGGAAATATCTGAGTATTTCACTTATTGCCCAACAAAATCTTACTATAACACACGAATATGCATGCTTGTCATCCCTCCAGTAAATTTTCATGCATTGGCCAGAGTAACCTTAATATGACAGAGGAGCAGATTTGTTGGAGAGAATAACTCTTACAGGCCATGTCAAAATAGACATTGGTAGACATTTATTACTGTCCCAGCTGAAAAAAAGGCTCACGTGGAGAGAATCCACAGAGAAGGGAACCTAGTAAAAGCTCCCACTGTGGGAAAACTTCAATCATATATTCCATCAGAGACTGCACCTTCTTAAATGCCAACTTCATCAGTCTTCGGTGTGAATCCATAAAAACGAGTGTCCATGCTTTTTATGCACAGAGAAGTACTTACATACTTTTTTTTTCCTCTAGGTTGTTACTAAATTTCCCTTTTTTATTTTAGGATTTTTCATTGGTATAAAAGAAAAGGGTGAGAGGAGATAGGAGTCATGGAAAAAAAAAATTATGAACCAAAGGAGCATGTCCTCCAAGTATACTTCAGAATCTGAACTGTAAAATATTTCATTGGTAAATGTAGAAGTTTTCAACAATTTTAATAGTTTGTGATTTTTAAATAATCATACAAAAAATACCCAGGTAACTCCAGAATTTTTTTTTCTCATTTGTTTCAAGACAGTCCTACTAACACTACATTTCCATAGCATGTAATTCTCCCTTTTGCAACCAGCCTGCTCCATCATACTGAAACAATTTAATTTCATAGGACTAAAAAATAGTTTTTCCAGTGTTGTTATCATTATGTTAAACTTGACTCATTGCTGACTACTGAAATTTGTGATGTTTTAAATGACTTCACTTTAGTCACTTAATTGATAAAGACTTCTATATGTAATAGATAGGTGACATCTGCTATAGGATTTTTTAACACGTGAAAGACAATATACAACATATTTTGTACTACAGCTCAAGTAGGTTTTTTTCAATATAGTCTAAATTAAAAGAGAGTATAAACAGCAAGATCAGGTTGGCTGGTGTCAGAACCCTCCCAACAAATCAATTAATGCTCCTCTACTCCCGTTAATGCTTTTAAATTAGATTAACAGAATGCTGACCTTCCTTTAATAAACCCTAGTTTCACCCTGTGGTATGCATCTAGATACTAATATCAAAGAAACAAGCCTGACAAAGGGAGGATAAAACTTACCAGTAGGCCTTGGTTCCCTGCTATTAGGATAATTGCTCAGGCTGTAGAGATGTTAAATTATGTTAAATATGCAGACTTGCCTTTTTTAAAAAAAAAAACAACACAAACAGACTGTGTATGGAAAGAACTCTCTGGGAGAAACTTTTGTATATTATCTGATTGTTCCATTTTAAAGAACTTCGAGTTGGAACTAAATAACAAACAGTATGTTTTCAATATGAAGTAGTAGGAAAAAAGGCTATATGCAGCCAGTTCTCTATTGTAATTATTTCTAAACCGTCATATTTCAAATGACACCAAAAAAACCTCAGAAGTTGGAATAACATAAAGAAGGCCCAAAAACTAGCTGAAAATAAGCAGCTGCATCATGTGTGTATGTGACTACAACATTTATGGTATGCATGACAAAAAAGTATAATGGACTTCATTTATTAAAACAATGTGCTGAGATTTGGAAAAAGACAAAATAAAAGTGAAGTGCCAAGTCCAGAAACTCAAGAATTGCACTACTGCTAACATTATTTCATCATCCCCACAACTGTACAAAAAAGCCCAGTAATTTCTTTGCCTGCTCTTTGATTGCATATTGCAAAAGCTTATCCCTAGAAACATTATTTCAGCACAAAGTAGAACTTTGTTCACTGCACTGAACTTCTTCTGGTCATGCCATACTATATTCCCCTCCTCTATTTTCCTGCAGAGTTTTTTTCCTTGGTATAAACATTCTCTCTAGTAGGACTCATTTATGATAATCAGAAGGTTGTGGTGAAAAATCCATCATCTCCTTGCCTATCTGCAGAGAAGAACCGGGAGAATCTAAAAATTCTAACCATAAGCTTGTCATAGTTTCAAAAATCTGGTAAAAGAGGTAATTTTTTTTTTTTCCTTGGTAGCTTAGAGTAAAGAGTGACTATCATCTGTGCAGTCCAGACTTTCTGTACACAGAAAGCATAGTTTCCTTCACAGTGTTCTTTTCTTGATCGGACATCCAGTTTATATGGACAAGTGAAGAGTCAAGAAATGTAAAAAAATGTATTGGTGAAAATGTGGTTATGCATAGCTTAAATTAGGTTGGTGGGTGTTTTACATCATTGAAAAGACAGTTCAAAATGGTGGCTTTGAACAGATGTTTCTAGCCATTTTCAGACACCTTTAAAAATAACTGCCTGGTAGGCAGCCTCAAGCTATTTGTCATACTAAAGGGGTTGATGAAAGGGACCATGAAGCAGTAGAGCTCCCCAGAAGTCCTTTAATGGCTTTCAGAGAGTTCCCACTATTAACACTAGTACTGGCTGCCTGCTGAGATAAAGATATAGGACCATTAACCCCATATACTCCCAGCCTGGGTTCATCTTGCCAAACTTTGAACGTTTAATGATGGGGCCTCAGTTAGGAATCTCATCAACCATGTTTCCCCTACAGTCAATAGATAGACATGCTTACCCTTTGAAAAATTAATCACATCTTAAGTGGGCTCGAACATGACTGGAAGAATCAGCTCGTGAGCAGGGGGAGCCCAGGAACTCAGGTTATGTTCCTTACAGATTGTTTAAAGACAGAACTCTGCCTCTTCCTGCCACCTCTGGAGCACATCAGACTGCAGCTGCTCTGTGGCAGTGTACTGCTCTTTCTTTTCTTTTTCTTTGCTGTCTTCAACCTGAATTTTCTGCTCCCTGAAACTTCATATTTTCTCCCATGCTGGAAGTTTCTCCATGATCATAGTACTGCTCGTTCTTCACAAAGTTCCCGTTTATTACCTTTTTAGTCCAGCTTCATTTTCCACTTTGGCAGCATTTTTATCCAGATGCAGATCCCTTCAAGTCAGCATTGACTGTTCCATGCTGGGGGCTGCTGTAAACTCTCCAGTGAGTTCTTTGCTTGGACCTTCTACATTGTTCTTTGGAGGCTCCAGGCTATCTCTACTGACTAGGTTTGAGGACTTCCAGGGAAGTTTAATTGTTGAGTGTGACATGCTGAGCTGTTGTATTCATTATTTGGCTCTCTGTGCAGTGGTTAGAGGAATGTGCTGTCCATTTTGAAATTCATGACCATGTAATTTAAGGCTGTTGCCTTGTACTTCCTGTGGCATACCTGTATTGGCACACCCTGACTAGAAGTCTGTTAGCTCCTTGTACTGTTAATTATGACCCACTAAGCAAACTTAACTATGATGGTTGATGTAGTTCTTAAAAAGTATACTACAGGGGAATTATTTGAGTGTACTATGTCAGATAGTGTCTCAATAAGTATTTCTTCCTTAAATAATCTGTGAAATATGGTCTAGTGAAATGTTAATAGTTGAACGTATTTTAAATAGTCCTACGTAGACTTATTTACATCAGGCTCTGAAACCAACCATGGAAGGATTCATAATATTTTTTTAATAATTGTTTCTAGCAGTTAGAGTAAGTTAGGAAGAACAAAGCTGAAAAGGAAACAAATGGTTTATTTCTAGAGTGAAACCAAATACTCTATGGAAGTACGGCAAAAGGACTAGGGAGAGGAAGCTTATCAGCTCTCCCTCATTCAGAGCCAAGAGTAAAGTAATCTTCACTTGTAAAATGGCTCCAGTAACTCTTGAAGATCTCTCAGAAGACAAACAACATACATTCAGGTGTACTATGGAAAAAATAATGGATTTCTGATACATGTTCTGATACAATATTTTAACCCTTTTTTAAACATTCTTCTAAAACCGACTCTACAAAGAGATTTAGCTAAACCACCTCCTTAGCTACAAAGACTAAAAATGAAGATTAATTTTAACTTTCTCCTGATGTCCTTGATTCCTGGTCTTCCCTTTAGCGTTTCCTATGTTACAGAGTGAAATGTGGTTAACACAGTCACTAATGCACTTGACTTCCTTATTCCCCTCTGGAACATATTTTACTTCAACAGATGTTTTCGAAATAATTAAATGGTGGTGAGCATGCATTATTGACAACGTCTGATGCCACTCTAATGCACTCCACATTTAAGCATTTGTCACCAGCAGGGCTGTGTGTTGAGGAATGTTGTGCTCTTTATAAATAACTTCTGTAAAGTATCTGGATTGTAAATGTGACAAAAACAGGGAAATTCTGGTATCTGCTAAATATTAATAAACCATGAATACAGCCTCCATTCTGTAGCTATGGTAACTGAAGTTTGGCTGTTATCATTTATATATTGCTCTTCAAAGTAGAAGACAATACATCTCAAAGATCCTGTCTTGAGCCATTATGAATGAAGGTATTTAGTCCCTGCATTGTGAAAAAAGAATTATATTTTTTGTAAAAAATTATGCAAAGGCTGCTAAAATCTTCTGGTAAAATGAAGTGCTAAATATTGATAGGATATCTATGGCTGGTATTAGTTAATGGCATTAGAGCTTGTCCACATACCTATATGCTGTGAAGAGGTTGATTTTTGTCCTTTTTACTTACAGTTAAAAGAAAAAAAGGGAGAGGAAAATGAAAATTATCCAGCCTTTGCCATTACATTATTAGTTTCTCTAAAAATTCAGAAAATATCACTACTGCAATGTAATAAAATTATATTAGGTGTCCAAGCTAAAATAAAGCAAAGTTAGATTTTTTCTCTTATTAGGATTTAATGATATTATTATAATTAAGCTTCTCATTAATTTTTTCATGCTTTATATTGAGTTACTGTCCCCTGCAGATTTGAAATGAAATGATCATATAATTACAGCAGTCCATTTTTAAATGAGGATATTTGGAATGTAGGTTTGCACCTAGGGTTTTCTGAAATTATAAATCATGAGTAGAATTACAAGATTGCTCATTTCTGTTGAACCTCATAATTAGAAAGAAGTGCAGAAAGAATGTAATACTAAAAATTCATGGATAAAAGCATCTGGTGCCCAAGTAGAGGCATAATGACAGTGAATATATATTGGTAGGTACATACATTAAACACAACTAGTACTGGTACTTGCTACATTTTATATTGCAAAAGATATATACTCAAAATTATCACCCATCTCTGTCATGTCTCTGAGTGAAACTCTGAAACTGAAGCTATCATATATTTGGGATCTTTTCATTTTTCTTGTGGCCTTTGCACGTTGTGATTCTGCTGATAAAAACATGTGAAAACACACTAGTGTTTTAAAAGTAAGATTGTAAGGAAATAAATTAAAATTATTTGTCAATAATTATTGTGTCAGACTAACAGATAACAGAAGATGCATTTATCTGTTGGACATATAAATTCAAGTACTGTAACCCTGTATGTTCATGCTATGAATTACTCAGAAAAAGAAGATACTAAAAATTAAGCACTTGGACAAAGTAAATGAACCACTTCAAATGACAGTAACAGCAAGAAATAAAAAATCCAAATAAAAATCTTCCTGAAAAAATGTGCAAAACCAAAGGCAAATGCTGATTCTCAAGATTAAAACAATGCCTTTTTATGACATTCCTGAAGAAAAAGTCAATGCTAGAAGAAAGCGTTCAAAGCATCATCATAATAAAAACTAACAGATTAAAGTTCCCAAATTAAAAAGTAGGCCATATTAAATTTACACAGCCCATATCAGTCTTCAATTAGTACTTAATTCATACAGAAACCAATGGCAAAATGCTAATTATATCAGCTGATACAGAAAAGGTTTGCAAAGTGATATCAGTACAAGTCACCACTTTCCTCTCCGATCACCTCTGAAAACATTAGCAGTGTTCATGCATTAAGAAAATTCAAAGAATATTCTTTCTCTAAGAGACAGATTAAGTCATCTCAAGTTCATTGCTAAAATGAAAAATGGTGACAACAATGAGGATGTAAGGAATATGCAGGAAAAACTCTTAAAAATTATGGAGAAATTAGGACAAAACACTGCTGCAATCTCTGAAAGGAAATGAAAATAACATCATTACAGCATTAAAAAAAAAAAAAGTAAATCCTTTAAACAAAATGAGAATAACTCTCATTAGTTCTTTGAAGAGGAACTGGAAGAAGATATACAACTTATGGAAAAAAATAGTAAATTTGAAGCAATGAAAAAACCAAAGCAGAATAGGACAATCATTTTAAGAAGTGAGAGAAAATCATCCTACAGTAAAATATAATAAGAAAAAATGTAGAGAAGCTAATGAAAATTCTAACAGCTCTCACTAGAAGCTTAGTTAAAACTGGCACGTGAACCCTTAACTACAGGGTGCTTTTCTGTACATACTATGTAGAGGAAAATGCAACACCACTTTCATTCAGTATGCAACACGTGAATATTGCCAGCAATAATGTGGTTTTAGCACACTATTAGTGATATTGGTCCAGCTAGGAAAAAAAAGCAGTGGCTTTCACTGGTCATATCTTTTCTCCAGAGAGCAAAAATTTTCTTCCTAAATACAAAACATCAAAAAGTCACTGTAAAATCCTTTTGAGACTTCACATGACATCTAGAAAGACAGGTGGAAGCCAGAAAAATAGCTGCCTTAACAATCCAGAAGATCTGAGGGCCATAATAAAAAAACACACCGTACCATAGGCATTACTTGTTCAGTGAATGTGTGTTTGACAGAGATATCAGCTGGTGAACAGAGACCAGAGAAAGCATGGAAAATGTAGAATAAAGCAATGTTAATTGTTACAGATTCTCACAGACCACTGGCCAAGGCCACATGAAGACACCCCTTCACTGATAGATGGATATTTCCATCAATATCTGACTCTTGCTAAAAATGTTAATCAAAATCTTTCATGTTTCAATAATGCCCTGAATGAGCACTCTGGTACCAAGCTTCATATGAAATAGTGCCAGGCACAGCCCATATCAATCCATGAGACTGTGTATTCTGCGTACTCTGAGTACTCTGTACTCAGTACAGAGTACTCAGAGATCTGCTCTGAGCTCCCTAGAAGGTGGCTCTTGAAAACAGAGGTCATCCCTTATCCCCTTACTTTCTCCACTCCTTTTCAGGTTGCAATGTATCTGTGGAGAGCAAAAGGTTGTGGCCGGAGCATGTGTTGTGTTTTGACTGTGCCTTACATGCTTTCAGTGAGCAATAATTAAGACTATTTGTGTTTTTCTTTCATTTCACTGAGTGATAGGACCAGAGAGTCAGAGGTGTATGATGCAACCTGTTAGTGCGAAACAACAACAAACCTAAACACATTTCAAGTTTTAAAGTTTAGAAATCTTACCTCATCAGTAGCATGTCAAAAAAATTCATGCGAAAGTTTGGAAATGCAGAGAATAGGAAACAAAAAAAAAATTAAAAAATACATATTTTTAAGAACACAAAGTATTTTCCAACTGTCCCTTTTTCATTAAAAAGTCTCTTCTTCAGGCAGAAGACTTCAGGTCAATTTTCTGTGTCAAGCTATCCTTCTTATTGGGAGGAAAAGGTTATTTCTGTCATTCAGCTCTAAATGTGACAAAATAGGTGAAGTCCCAAAAGAGAAAAAGGAGAGTCGTGATGGGAAATATACGTTTTTGTTGACATTCTCAGAATACAGGGTAGCTGGGCAGTCAAAGACAGATGCTTTTGACCACACAGGTCAGCGATGCAGCTGATGTGCTGAACCCCAGATCACTTCACTGGGCTGGGTTTTGGTTTACTCAGGCTCAGGCAGAACAGTTTTAGGCAGCATCACCGAGCTCATCTACTTTGACTCAGCAGGTCTTTAGATTAGGTGACAGAATAAGAAGAGAAGTGACTGAAAACATCACATGGAAAGAAAAGGTGCACAGAAGGGAGTCTTAACATTTTTTCAGGCTAGTTCAGAGATGATGGTGATACTTTAACAACATATTGAGCTATCAGTGTTGTGAAAGAAAGGCAGAGTGCCATAATGAAGCAGAAACCCACTGATTTTTCCCTTTTACTGCAAATTCTTTAATTTTTACCTTCTTCTGAACATTCTGAAACAATAAAAACTAAGCCAGCCAAAGAAAAAAAGACTAAAACATATTGCCCATTCCTGTTACCATAACAAGCTATTTTTAATTTATACTTTCTGGCCCCACACTCCTGGTTTTATGAGAAACAATCTCAATAAGCAGTAAGGTCACACACATAATAGGCTTCCTGATTGTTTGTTTGTTTGGGTTCTTTTGTTTGTTTGTTTAGTTTTGTTTTTTTCCCTTGACTGTTCTAATATTCATCTTCTGTTCAGGTCTTTCCTTATTTGAATCTAGGATAGGACTTCTACACACCTGTTATTATAAACAGGATAGAAGGAAGAATTTCAAGTGTGTATTAGAGGTTCCACTCTCCAAATAGGTAAATAAAGGTGAATTGATGAACTGATACAAAAAGCTTGGTATCACAATTCCAGCTCTACAGCAGATCAGCAGACAGTACTGAGGTGGAGAAGGAAATGTGTCATATCCTAAATAACTGTATATAACTACTTCTGTCCAGCTCTTGCTGAGGCTGTAAACAGACTATGATTTTACTTGCTTATTCTCTGGTTTGAAAATAAAAGATGTGTTTGCATATCATAATCCATTTTCTTCTCTTTTTAAAATTTATTCTAGACTTTCATTGCAATATTTGATGCTTTAAAATAGTCATTGCTCTGCTTCCAGATGAAGCTTAAAACTTTTTCCAGCAAAGAGCAGGAGGTCTTCTCGTGAGGGAAAAATTATTTCACAACAAAAAGGATAAAAGACGGGCCAGTCGATAAAAATTCTTTCTGTGTTTGCTCTCAAATTCTTTGCTCTTATGTCTTAATCATATCCAGCATAGTACACAGTTTTTCTCCTACTGGTTTGTAAAGCAGGCTTATAGTTAATTTATAAACACTTCTAATTAGTAGAGACGGGCAAGCACTGAAAACCCCACATGACGAGGAAGCTCCGCTTTAAAAATATTCCAAGTTCTCCAGGTTTGTCAGGAACATACTGCTCTAGCTAAGCCAATTAAAAATCACTGCCCACTTGAAAGTTGGGGATAAAAATAAAGCAGTGACAAATGATAGAAATAAAACTGTGAGGTTATTATTTCTCTGATTGTAGCCTGAGCTTAGAGAAGTCTAGATATTTCTGATGTGTTGCAAAGGATCTGGGAGAAGTTTGAGTCTTACCCCTGCTCCTGCCCACAGTGGTGGAATTCCTCTCCTCTGGCAGCTCTAGGATTTGTTTGGGCTGGACCTATCCTGAATGTTGAACTGGTTTCCACAACGAAGGGGGCTGGAGGCCAGGAACACATGCACCTGCTAAAGGCAAGAGGGCTCTTGACATGTTACAGACCTGCAGACAAAACCTGCCTCTATGTAACCTCTTCGCTTCTGTGTGTGTGGAGGCCATAACCCTGTTTGTGCCACTGACACCAACTGCAGGTGGCATTCCTTAATGAGACAAGTCAAAGCTAAGTGTCAAAGAGCTGTTCTTGAAGTGAAGACATCCCCACATTTACACTAATGGCTAAAATGCTAATCACCTGTTACGTGACTGAAGAAAGACTTTCTCAACAATCTTGAATAGTTAGAAGTGGTGCAAGAAGAGGTCAAGATGGTGCTAAAAAGGCAAAAGAAAATTACTGCTGTGAATATGAACAGTACAGAGAAGAAGCAAGGGGCATGAGGGATCCTGAGGTATTGGCTCCATTATCCTGGATAATGTTGTGCCACCCCATGCAACTTACAGTTGACTTCTTCAGTTTGCCTTTCTGTATTTGTTTGAAAATCTTTGATGTCTTCACATGACAATTTCAGGTTGTTTTTTTTTTTCTTTTCCTACATGAGAACAAATCTTTTAATGTTTGCATTTTTTATGAAGGGATACTGAGATTCTGACACTATCCACAGGGTCTAAGAGGTGGGACTTTCAGGAAAAACTTGTGAAAATCTTACAAGAATTTACAGCCTTTACACACAAAACACATCTTTAATTTTTACCTAACTTGTTACTCTTTCACATTCCTTAGACATTATTAGTGCTTTAGTGGCATCTAATGTTTTCAGTCTCACCAGCCAAAAGCTAATGTTTGTGTTTTAACTCCCTCATCTAATCCAAGAAAAATACCAAATCTAGGATTGTTCTTTGCATCCATCCAAATTTTGACCCAGTTTGGCAAACTACCAATGCATGTCAGAAGACAGAAGGAGAGACATTAATAACAGGAAAGAAGACAGATTTATGAGGATGAAACCAAGAAACAAAAAAACAGAACAAACAAACAAAAAACCCCAACCCAAACCAAAAACAAAACAAAAAACTCCAAAGAAAATAAAAACCAGACAGATGGTCAGGCATGAGTGAACATTTTTTTTTTACATTCAGACAATAATGTGATTAATGCTTATATTTCCAGATACAAATTTGGAAGCATGCTCCAAACTTCATAAGCAGAGTGTTAGTTACTGGAGTGCCTGTGTGGAAATACAGACTTCCTTCTCTTAACTACTTACATCTCATGTTAACTATTTGCAATGATGTCACACTGTTGCCTGCATCATCAAAATTCTTCATTGCAGAGGTAACAGTCAAACTTCAATTTTGTGAGAGTGGTAGCCCCACCATGTGTAAAGTCAACTGGATTGACTAGCAATCTTGAGGGGAAAGGAAATCTCGTAATTTTACCCTTATATGAATACCTAAGCCCCAACCATAGCTGGATCATTAGAGCTGTTGGACGTCAAAACAAAAGAGAGAACTTCCCAGAGATCTTGTTTCTTCACTATAAGCTTATCTTTAAATGGCTTTGATATTATTATTAGATTCAGTGTAAAAAGTATTTATCTATACCTAAAACATATGTATTTTGAAAATAGGCCTTTACTTTATTGCAGTCATATGCTAACCTGAGAGTGAGTGTGTGCTACTTTGAAAAGAAAGTGTTAACATTTTATGCAATAGTGGCACTTGTGTTCTTATTCTTACATGAACCAGGAAAAAGCCAACTAAACCTGCAAAATATTTAGCTTTTCATGAAGAAGGTAGCTGAGACTTTTTTTCAGGGCATTACTTTAACTTTCTTCAAAACACTACATCAGATATGGATATGATATGTAAGTACAACTAAATTTCAAACAAAAGCAGAAAAAAAAGGGGGGGGGGGAATATGAAATTTATAAAATTAGCATTAAAAACCTTTCCGAGCATGAACACTGAAAGATTTATCCAAATTTTAAAAAAAACAACACCTTCTGTTATTTGTTGATCTTTTTCTTCCATCCTTTCGTCAAGCTTTCAGGTAAAGAAATAGTGTGTTGCAAAAAGCTATCCTTTACTGCTGCACATAGTCTTTCCATTATCTGAATGATGTCACGGTCCAAAATCTCCAGTTTGAATGGAAATTAGTAAATAGCATGTTCATAAAGATTACATTCTGTGGATCAAACGCATTAAAGAAAGAAATAAAATTACGAAAGTGGTATGTACACTTATAACCAAAATGGACAGACAAATAGTAAAAAAATAGGAGACGTAGATGTGCACAGCCTTACTTCAGTGTAAGTACTTGCTACACAGTGCTGAACCCCCATCAAAAGGATGATTCCTGCTGTTGGGCTTGTTATGGTCATGTTATGAAACTAGTAGATGCAGTTCATTCAGTGGACCACCTTAGGTCTGCAGTCCACCTACACGGCTCTGACTGGTGTTTCTTATTATTCATTTGCCTTTGAGACCCTGGAACCAAACTACGGCAAATGAAAGTTGTAAGGACTTGCAGCTGGATGAGTGATCCCCCCTGTCTGGCTGACAGATCTCTGTCCCCTTGTCCTCAGACAAAGGAAGTCAAGGAAGTAGAGATCTGCATCAGTGCATGCTGCCCTCTTGGAAACTACTTTAATACACAGAACTGTTTCCTTTATTCTAAATAATTCAGAAAATGGGACTAGTGCCTTAACATTTCAGTGTAAGGCACTGGTTCCCATACTTCAGATATCATCTAGATATGTGACATATATATGTTCATTATTTGCCTCAATCTGAGTTCTTTTTGTTCTTAGACTTAATTAGAGAAGCTTTAAGTTTTCTTATATGAGAGAAAATAACAGGGGCAAATAAAATGAGAGGTGAGCCCTTTGGAAATTCATCATAATTTACCCCTAAACCTGATAGAACTTGCTGAGAAGGGGTTTTTTATTGATACCTCTATCAAGATAATTTTCTTTAAAAAACATGGGGTCATGGTGGAAGGTGTATATGACATCATAATATCCAAGGTATTTCTTTAATGTGTGACAGTTGCCTTAGATCTTTCAGATTCTCTATTTTCTGAGAGTAATAGTGCCACCAGGTTGTGAAAAAATGGCTTCTTTATTAAGCTCTTCAGAGTTTCATATGCAGGCAGCAAAATGTTTAATTTACATTTGGTTTACAGGTAGGAGTTTTGTTGGTTTAAAAGGTGATTCAGAAAGACCAACAGAAAAGACTGCATGGATATTATCACTCATTTTAAACAAAACGTTTGGTTTCAGGTCACGTATTAAACAACCATATCAAAACTAAACCAAACCAAACCAACAACCAAAAAAACCCAAACCACAATAGATTTAAACAAAAGTAATGCATTGATACTATCTTTGTATTAGTCACACATCTATATGTAAAATCACACTTTGTGGATGGAATCTTAGAATTGCTCTGCACTAGTAAAGAAAGATGCCAAAAGGATCTCCTCTCTGATTTCAGAGCAGAAAATTACTGTGATATAGAAAACTAGCTGACTTTTGTTGTGGCAAATTCTTTATTCTGTTTTGTAAATCTGCTCTTCTGATACAGTCTTCTCAAGACTCCTATGATTTTACCATCATACCTTGTAGCACAAACCAGTACAACTTTACTGAACTAAGGTTAAAGATACTTTTTTCTTCCCTGAGAACTAATAAATGTATTGGTTTACCAGACTTATTACAATGATAATCTTAAAATGGAAAACACTTTAATTGATCCTACTCATGTTTGGAAGCCAGATATAAATATGTTTTGGCTTCTTTTCCAACAACAAGGATGGTAAACTGTTCATGTAAGCCTGTCTGCAGTTTTTGTCTAACCGGTTTACTAAGATCTACTGTTAATCTATGAAAATGTTTAAAGTAAGCTATATTTAAGCGTTGTATTACAAAAAGAAAGTAAAATCTTATCCCACTATTTTAGTCCTTACTCTAAGAGGCTATTCTCCCACCAAACGCACAAAGCTCTTCTTACCATAAGTAACTACTAAAACCTGTACAATGTTAAAACCACAGCACAGACCTCAATTTCTAAAACACTAAACAAGACAGGGAAAATATCTAGTTAATTCATGTGATATTTCCTATGCAGAAAATAGATAAAGTCTTCATCGCTAGCCTCAGGAAAAAGGAGACCAAATCCTGCAATTAATAAGGAAATTTTTTTTAATCATAATTAAAATTCCAAAATATGTTTCCTAATGAGACTAAATGTTAGCGGTGCCTTTTGTAGTTGCTTCACAACATTGCACAGTACTCGTAAAGTTGCATATCTCTTCGTCATCCATAGGGAAATCATAGGGGCAAGAGAAAGATACATTTACTCTTCTTCCTCTGCTTTAGAGAAGAAATGAAGAGACAATGTGAGAAATGTAGGAAGCAATGCACCACGTGCCTCCCTGAGAACTGCAGCAAAGCAGCCCAAACTGAACATCTCCAGATTTGCTGTGGCTGCTGTACTAGTAAAGAGGTGCTGATTGAATGAACTCAGCTAGCACTCTCTGCCATTTTAACAGCAAAACTTCCTACAGTTCAGTTATCTGCAACAGCTTTCCATAATATCACTGAGAAATAAACTACCAGTGTTCCTGCAAAACAGCTGCTTTTTCTGTAAACTGGTGGAAAGACTTTTTAATGAACATTTATGAGCCCGTCAGCTGGGGCGATCCCTTTCCCCCAAGCAGCATGGCTGCCGGGGCGGGCGCCCCGAGAGGCGTTCTACCTGAGTGCACTTTGCCAGATTGATGAGCTTCCTTCCGACAGCTGACTTTTTATGTAGAGAATTTGTTTGGCATGCACAAGCTGCTTACATCAATATATTATTAAAAGGGGAGGAGGGGAGTGGCCGCGGACACTAACTTGTAGCCGTACTGCAGCTTTTTTAGCTGTGTTTGTGTATAAATATATATATCTTTTAATCTTCTGTTTCTTCTTTCTTTCCCCACCTCCCCCCAGAGTAGCCAGTTATCCATGAAGTAGCATCTTTCTACTTCCCAAATACTCGCCTCGCCTACTTGCTCCTCCCTGGCTTGCCTCTCCCCTCTCGTTCTAAGCAGCCCTTTTTCCCCCCTAAATTCTCAATGGTCCTTAGTACAAACATGCATAGAAAGGTTACTCAGCGGGTTTGCATAGTAAACACAAATGGATATTGTTCTTGACATCTTGTGAACTTGTCTCTCTCCCTTGTATCCTGAGAGAACATAGGACCTTCTGGGCCTGTACGAGCCTTGCTGCATTTTTAATGATAGTCCCTGAAATGCAGGGGAGCAAGATGTTGTCACCTCGGCATATTTTATCCCTGATCAAACATTAGTTGGCAGCTGTTCTAAACTTGTAACACTGTCTCATCTACGCCAGCTGCTGGCTTGGTGGCAAGAGTGCAAAATCTCACCCAGCTTGTTCTTTTTCACATCTCCCTCTTGCTCCCTTACCTACACCTTGGAGCCCTGCTCTCCTCTTTCGCATCATGAAATCCTTTCCAGCAAACTTCAGTACACAGCGGGGAGACTTAGCAAAGAGACCATACACCTTATGAAATAACATTTACCAAAATTTGGGTAAATATGTCAAGACATTAAAACATTTATAAACAATAAATGTAGTTTCATATGCAAAGATAACAGCAGACATGAAGGCATCTCCTGTATTTTATGTATGGGGTTATCGGGTTTTTTCCTGAATCGTTGCTTTGTTTTAAATGCTGTTTTTGCTGGGTTTTTTTAAATATTTTTTGACAGCATCATATTTGTTTCTGAGATGGTATTCATTGTTAAGAAAGCACCGATATGCAGGATTCTGGTAGGTGTTTACAATCTTAATTTAAAAAATCATAGATTCATAGAAGATTATAACCTTAAAGATCATATAAAGATCAAACAATTGCTTAAGTCATCACCACCACTGTAAGGTTACTTAAAGTTATTTTGATGGTATTGAAAATGTGTGATTTGTGTTTTGCCAGTGGTTTTTCATTATCTAAGGGTCTTCATTATTAAGCTGGAGCCATGTAATTTGAAAGTGTTGCTTGTTAACATTTGAGTGTCATTCAGCAATTCTGCACTTGCAGGGAGATGATGAATGCTTTTTTAAATGGCATTTTTCAAGTCAGTGTAAGAAGTAGGAT
This sequence comes from Hemiprocne comata, assembly GCA_020745705.1. Classification (NCBI taxonomy): domain Eukaryota; kingdom Metazoa; phylum Chordata; class Aves; order Apodiformes; family Apodidae; genus Hemiprocne; species Hemiprocne comata. The sequence continues at coordinate 96,320,705 of CM036587.1, read as the reverse complement.
TTATGGAAGCAATATCTAATCCTCTCGTTACTATGCTAGATTAGAAAAAGAAGTATAAAAACTCAGAAATTCAATTTAATACATCTGGCATTCACAAAGCATTATGTAACACAGCTTCTCCATTTGAAGCCACTCTGCTACACAATTATGTTGGTTTTGTTCCTTGATCCCAAACAAGCAACACTTGCTCTGCTGTCAGAGACTTTGCCTCAGTATCGTCTTTGCAAATGCCCAAGTGACTTCTGCGTGTTACACCAACCTCGTATACAACTTAGTACTGGTGACCAGTGATTACAATCAGTAAATGTCTGTTTTAAGAAATTAACTGCAATTGTTTGTGTATGTGGCCGCTGAACATAAAATCAGTTTTTATGCAAGATACTTTAAGACAGGTAAGATTGCTGGAGACACCATAAAGATCTTGACACAACTGTCATGTTCTTTCTAACAATGTCAAGATGTTGAAGAAAAAGCATTCACGTGCATAGGCCAATGAAATGTTAGGCAAGTTTAGAAATCCAAAGGGGATTCGCTGAGATTATGAACTGCTTTGGTCAAAATTCAAATAATTTTGAATATTATGTTATTTTCTCCTTACTGTACTGGAGGGAGGTGTGGGGGGAGACTTTGCAGTACTTGAAAAGGTAAAGAAGGGCAACAAGGCTAATCCAGGATTAAAGAAAATGAGCTCCGAGGACAGTCAGAGATATCTTTAAACCATATGGCCCAGAGGGAAGATATTTAAAGTGGGAATCTCTTGGAAGTGTACACACTGCCAACTCAGGTAATTTTTTTTTCAGGATTTGTACACAGGCAAGACATATATAAATGCAAATAGGAAAAATGTTGTTAAGATCACAAAAATGTGTGCGCCTGGGATCACAAATACTTCACTGTAAAATAAACGCTTGAAAGAGGTCCTTGCTAAAAGAAGCCAGGCCAGAGTTATAAAAGCTTGACAACCAACTAAATCTCCCTCTGACTTGTTTCTCAAATACTGTGAAAGCATCACAATTTTATTTACAATATGATTGCAAAATCATCTTGTGAGACACTGTTGTCAGAAAACTAATTTTGTCTCTAAAAAGAGTGCTGCTACAATTCAATTTCAATTAAGGTCTAACTTGGCTAATTAGTAAATGCATTATGAAAATATTTTTCTCTCACTGCATTTTTGTTTTCTAACAAGTATTTGCTGTTTTGTCCATACTCTGTTTCATCTATTCTCTCTTTCACTAAAACACTAACTTCAGCTTCAAAGAGACTTTGCATTAATGCTTTTTTTTCCCCAAGCTTTCCAAGTAGATATTGCCAGAAAACGTCAATGAAAGGGTCATTCCTGAGTTTACAGCTGTGAAAGTCCTTCTCAGGAATAGGGAATAAGAATCAGAGGAGACTGTGGGTAGAGCTCCTTTCACATGTTGTCTGATTACTTGCAGCGGAGCAGCAGGAAGAGAAAAAGAAGCCTTCTCTATATAGTGTCAGGGAATAAAGGGGGGCTGAAATAAGCTAACAGTCTACTTTGGTGCAGAATTTCTGAATAAAGTGAAGTCATGTGAATTTGAACAGTTAACAGATGGATTAGAGCCCAAATTATCTGGGGTACTGTATGTGAACTCCAACAAAGTTACTGTGAAAGAAGCAGCCTATGCCCCAGCAGCTCTGCCTCGAGCCTGGCAAAATGGGCCGCTGATCTTTATTTGAGCCCTGGGACACAGATTATACAGTACTTGTTGCACTAGTAATAATGCTGGTGATAATGAGATGAGCTTTTGAAAAGCTCTTCAAAAGACTGTGTTTCCCTTTGACTGATCTCTTAGACTGGTTACAGCACGAGCATTTCACAGAGAGGGTTTGAATTAGATGAGGTTACAACCCAATTCAAACAGGCCTCATGCCTGCCCATCCATTTGACTCCTCAGAAGCCTGAGTGGCAGCCTGATGGAGGATCTAAATTCCCAGGATCTTCAGCTGCTGCACAGCTTGGCAAATGGTTTTGTGTCACAATATACTCAAATACTTCCAGGATTGCCAAGCAGATTGCACTGGGACTCTCAACACACTCTCTCCCTCTTCTTAGTCACTAGTATCTGTTCAAGTTCTGTAAAACACTTTGCAAATAGATTCCGGGCTTGGAAAGGTAGCTCTACACATGAACAGTGGTGAAAGGTCATTCATACAGAAGAACTTGTTTTATGTAAAGCTGTCTAGAAGAAATTTAAGAAAAATGTTGACAAAATTAGGCAATTGCAAAGGTTAATGAACATCTATATTTAAACAAGATTGGGAATTCAGGCTGAAGTAGAAATGTCAGTACGAAATAAAATCACAGGCCTTTTGGTTATTTTTGGTTATAATTTCCGTGACTTCATGAAAATTATCTGGTACTTAAAGAAGTACTTTTTTTTAAGTTTCACATGTACACATCCTCAGCTATCTAATATCCCATAAATGAACAAATCACAATTCCAGTGGAGTAAGCAGAGATGCTGGACAGTTTTGCTACCAGGCTTTGGCAGTGCTGGAGGTCAGACAATCTCTGTACAGGAGACCAGTCCAGCTGGTGACTTGCCAGAGCTGGAGATGAGGTTCAGCAACCTGAGAACTCCCTTCCTTGATTGTGTCCTATCTGTCAATAAATACTTATGGTCCTTCTAAAAAATAGACATGCCTTGTTCTGACAAAGGACAAAGGCATATTTCAGGTTTTTTTATCACCTCTTTTGCAGGGAAACCCAAAGCCAGGCCACACAAATGAAAGCAGGCATAGGTTTTTGTAAACACTAACAGTGAACAATCACTTAATTAACAGAATTATTAACTTCCTGTTTCTTTGTAACTTCAAACCAAAGCTGTCTGTTTTGCTGGAATGTTAGATGTAACACTCTGAAATAAGAGCAGAGCAGACTAGAAAGACCAGTGGCTCTGGCTTCAAACTTTGTGAGTTTGAAGAGAACTGAGAAGCAGAATAAGGGTGGCTTGGATGTTAGAAAGTTGCACTGTAAGTATTACAGAGGAGTGTAGTGTCACTAGTCACTGCAGAAAAATATATTCGGTGTTCAGAGTGTCTGAGGAAAGCTTGGACCATTCCTGATTTACAGCTGAGGAAACTGAAGAGGAGTCAGGGGAGGCTATCTCTTTAGAATGACATGATGGCTGACTGTGATAATTTGATGGTTACTCCCAGGTCTAGGAATCATGGCAGCTGATCCAGATACATCATAAAATGTGCAATACATAACACAACAAATCAAGATAAAAGCTTTCTCCAGTGGACAAAATACTCAGGCTATCACTAAACTGATGTCAGGTTAAAGTGTGTGTCAAACATGAAACATTGTTCAATGTAGCACATCGCAGATGAGCAGAGGAAAGTCTTTATCATAGCCTTCCTTTTCCTTCCTTTTTGTAACTAACTCTGTAACATAAAAGCTCAAATATTTTTTTCTGCCCTGACCAGAAATCACCTGCAAATTCCAGACCACACCACAGATCTCCAGATTGCTGCTTTAGTCAAATAGGCTGGTTATATATGACCACTCTTGGTTGCTTTTTGGATTGATAAGCCTTGAATTCATTTCTCCCAATTGACAAATCTTCAAAAGAAAGAGAAGTGCCATGTCTGACCACAATGTCTACCTTTTCTCCACTCCTACAGTAAAGCCAAAAATTTGGCAACAAGAGCTGTGGAAAAGGCAATGGAAACTGGCTTTTTTGCTGTATGAGGTTTTAGTCACCAGGCTCTCATAGGCTTCTTCCCCAGCTATGATTTAAAGGTTTAAAGGACAGCAGTTACCTTCACATCCTGTGAACAATCTGGTCCTTTCAGCATGGTCAGTTTCCCTTAATAGTGTCTACTCAATAGAGTCTCTTGCCTAACTGAGGCCACAGACAACTTTGGGGTTCTCAACTGTCAGAACACAAGTACCAAATCAGATAAACCAAAACAACCCCAACCCTTAAACCAGTCTCATTTGAAACTTCCATCCAGACTGTAGTAGCACAGGTGGCATTCCTTCTTGATCCTTACTGAGGCAGTGATTTTATCCCAGACAGACCTCTCTCCTCGCAGCACTATGCCCCGTGATGCAGACTTTCTTGCTGCAGCTTTTTCAATTCCTACAGGACATGCAAATACTCAGTTGAAGAAGTGTGAAAACACTAGTTACTACCAGTAGGTGGGATGTTTTGCCCTGGTTCCACTGAACTTTTATGGGGTTTGAGTCTCAGCATTCCCTGCTGCTGCTGCACAAGTGGGTCTTCTCCCAGCTTGCCAGCTTCTCTGTACCCCCTTTCCCACAGAACTTTCCCCATATGTTATATAGGAACATAATGAACCAGCCCGTGAGCTGCTGGATGCCTAAGAGTTAGACTTCGCATTGCTCCCACCTACCTTGTGTATGCCCTGCCTTGCATATTAAAATGGCCTCTGGTAATGAGGTCCTTGTTAATGAGTGACACATCTTATCCTGTGTTAATTTATACCAGCATTATGTGTTTATAAAAAATGCAAGTATGCTTCCCTTTGGGTCTTCTAAAAGAATTTTTTTAATTCTTCTCTCAATTTATGGGATTAATTAATGTTAATGGGATTAATTTGCTTCATCTATCACTCCTCTTACTTCGTTGCATGGGCCTTAATCTATAGGTACACTCTGCAAAGTAGAAATCATTTACTGTAATCTCAATGCAGAGTCACTGCTTTGACAAGTTATGCAGCAGGACTCACCATCACAGCAGTCAGGAGGAAGAATTGTCTGTCCTCTTCTTTAAAAAGCCATAAGAATGCTAATTCCTTTTCTTGCTTTTTCTCTTTTTTTGTCTTTTTGGTAAGGGTTGGGGAGGAAAGGATCTTATGCATAATTTAATTGCTTTGTCTTTCTCCCTCAGGTCAGTATATTATATTATATTGAAAAGTAATTATGCAGCGAAAGTAAAATGTCAAACTGCAGATGTCTGGTAACAAGTAGTACAGATGTGAAAGATTCTATTATGTGCCATCTTGCAGACATCTTTATACCTTTCCTCTGAAGCTTCACCCTGTGTGCTTATACGTTTGAGTATTTATGCATCCTGTATAAGATTTCCTTTTTTTCACCCCTTTCCAGCATCTAGATCCCAAGCTGGGTTGCCTTGTTGGCAATGATTGATTACCCAATATCTAATTAAACCTGATCCAATCACTTATTATGCAGAGTGGAACAAACAAACTGAAGTCGACTGTCAGACCCGTGATTGATGATACTGCCAATCCAGCTTTTGTTGCGTCTAATGTCCTGACGCTTGTTACAACCAGCCAAAGCTGCGCTGGACAAAGCATTCTGTCACTCTTCACACAAATTCACTCCCCTCCCCCCCCCCCCACCCAAGCTCCTCTCTCTCCTTTTTTTTTTTTTTTTTTTTTAAAGAAAAAATTATTGAGAACAGCAGAGGTTCTGTTTGGGTTAGTGTGTACAATGAGATCAAAGCCCCCTAGAGATCCAGAGTCCTTAAGTGGCAGAGAGTGGAAGAAAAAGAGTATGTGTGTGTGGAGGGGGGTTGGCAGGAGGTGCACTTGGTATGGTAATGAACCTACCTTAGGGAGAGTGACAGATATGACATTAAAGCAAACCTAGCAGGGTAATAATTTCTTTTCTATTGTCTGCCAAGCAGGATTCTCTTCGCAGTTCTCATTTATAAATTTTTCAGTTTTAATGTTTTAATTATTTAAAATGCAAATAGGTTCCTGAAGAAAGAACCAGAAAATACAAATTCCCTAAACAAATTCAACTTTTGAAGTTGCATTGTAAAACCTTTCTCTTGCATTTAGGTTAGGTTAGTTAAGTTTTGCGATTTTTATTGTGTTTTTTTGTTGTTGTTTTTTTGTGAGCCAAGATTTCGTAAAACATTTTATAGTTTTTCATTTTCATATTTTTATTGGTTCAAGAGATTTTGTTTTGTTTTGTTTTGAGAGCAAGTGAAATAAAATGCCAGATTCCGTTGAGATTCAAAGCACTGGTCCGAAAAATGCAAGGAGGTTTTTATATGAGGGTTTATTTCCTGATATTGCCTGTGTTTTAAATGTTCAAACTGCATTTAGAGAAATTCTCATGAAGTGATGGCCTGTATCCCATCACAAGTTTAAAATACCCGTTTAATGGATCCATCTTCAAATACATTGTTTATACTCAATGCGGGAAAGTCTCTGTGTGTATGTGCACATGTGCATGATTCCCATGTTGTGGCTAGAAGAACTGGTAAAGGTATTTTTCAAAAACTTATGCAATTAATCATATGTTTACAATTCCATCACCTACTTAGCCAATCTATCTTGCAATCCTAAGATTTTCAACATCCATACAGCTTCAAACAGCTGATAGCGAAAAAAACCCTAAAATAAAATAAATAAAATCCAGTAATATTTTAAAAGATTTACTCTTAAGCTAGAATTTCCTTGCAACAGTTATTTTTTTCTGGAATAAAAGGAATAACAACACCAGTTTGGACCCCTTTTCTTTTTTTGGTTGTTTTTTTTTTCTAGGCATGTTATGCAATTCTAAAGTTTTGTTTCCTTTCCCTGCCAGGCCAGCCACAATAGCTCTGCACATTTGGCCAAATCTGTGAAGGTGCCTAGGCCAACACATTTTAGTTTGGTACTTCTGCATGTCTAGAAAAAAAACATGTAGATTATTTATGGGTATATTTTAAATATTTTGCTCCTCCATCCTACCACTTAGATCTAAATGGTGCAGCATCTGGGTTGACAAGTGAGTTAATGAAATAGCCCCAGCATCACTAATGAAAATTCTTAAATCATACCAGAAGCATGGCCCTGTGATAAATTAGGAACATGGGAGTTAAGTTGTAGCAATAGTTCACATACCATTTCAAAGAATGGTTGAGGTGGGAAGGGATCTCTGGAGATCATCTGGTCCAAACCCCTTGCTTAAGCAGAGCTATATAGAAACAGATGTCCAAAACCGGGTCTAGGCAGTTTTTTAGTATCTCCAGGGGTGGAGACTTCACAATCTTCCTGGGCAGCCTGTGCTAGTACTTGATTACCTTCACAGAAAAAATGTGTTTCCTTATGTTCACACACAACAAGCCTGTCATGTTTCAGTTTGTGCCTGTTGCATCTGGTCCTGTCACTGGGCATCACTGAAAATAAGCCTGGCTTATTTGTTGAACTCTCTCCAGTATGTCCATGTCTCTCTACTGCTGAGAAGCCCAGAACTGGACCCAGCACTCCAGGCATGGCCTCACCAGTGCTGAGTAAAAGGGAAGGAAGTTTTACAGCTGGCACTATGTGATAGGCCATAATCATACGTCATAAATACACAGCTGCCAAACATGCCTAACTGGCACAAAATCATTAACTTTTAGACAAATAGACTCACAAGAATCCCTACACATACCTATATTTTTGTGAGGAAAAAAAACCTGATAAAATGTGTTAACATTTAAACAACTGCATTTTCAAAGGGTGGAATTCACACAAACAGTTGCAAGATTTTAAAGAGAAAAAAATGGACAGGAAGGTAGAATAGAGCCCTTATTAACTATCAAAGGAAGACAGTAATGGAAGTAAATTAAAGACTGGGGAAGACTAACATCAGAAAAAGATACTTTGGAGGGTGCTGAGCTACAGAGAAAACAACTATGTGAACCTCCAGCACCATATGCTGTATGGTGCCCTTTATCTTAGTGCTCACAGCAGTCACAAAAGTATCACGTCCTCCGTCTTGATGGGAGTCTTTCTTCAAGACTAACTACATTGTGCAGATAGAGGAAAGAGGAGAAAGAGGATTTGTGAAGCATACAACTTGCATATAGAGCATTGGTCTTTTAATTTCTTACTCATACATCTTTAAGTAGAAGGAAAACATCTTTTTTTTCTTTCATGCACCATGCTTTCAACCTAGACAGAAGTACTCTTCAGACTGAGGGTCAGATTAAAAAAGAAATGTGGAGCAGTGTAAAGACACTAGAAGTATTTCTCCAGACTTTGAGGTTTTTCATTGAAAAACCTCATCTTGCAGTAAACATCTGATGAATACAGGAGTGAAGTCTACCTAATTCATACTAATGTATATAATCAGCAAATCTGACGAGGCTTGTTGAATTAGCAAGATAAACAAGCCTCTAGCATTCAGACTTACTCTATTGCAAGCAGAGCTAGAGCTAACACTGTCAGCAGGTACAGCTGATACCCAGCTTACTTAATTCTAATTCTATGTCTCAGCTCTAGCAACCCACCCCTTTCTGTAATATGCTGATAAACATTATATCAGTCTCCATGGAAGCTGCAGAATTATAGTGGGGTAAATGGGAAGAGAATCCAGCCCTAAATATTCTAATCATGCTGACATATGTGGAGCTAAGAAAAAAAAAGAAAAGAAATCCAAAGAAACAAAATAGGTTTCTCACAGCATTAAAAATAAATGTTTTAAAGCAAGGCAATAGGAGGCTAACGTTACCAAAGGAAGCTAAATTTAGCCCGTGAAAGGTTATCTTGGGCAAGCACTTATGGTGCATTTCTCTAAATTTTCACTTCAATTAATCTCTAGAAATTCAGTGTCTGATCCCAGTGACAGTAGCCTCTGGCTTCTTCAGAGAGACTGCCGAGGAAAAATTATCTGACACATATCAAACAAGCAAGAAATGACACTGGACAACATTAATCAAAACTTTCTCATTCCTGAAGAATTAAGCATTAAATAATTAATTCTAGCACTACAGGCAGCTGTAAAAGAGGCCTCGTGCCTTCCCGCTGGTAAGAATTTGTCCTTGTCTAAAAGACTAGATTGATATATTTATTATTTATCAGATTAATCATGGCCAAGAACATTATAGATTGGCAGCCAAGCCCAGCCAGTTATATTGTAGTGGCCTGTTATTGGAGCTTGGAAAGAACCTGGTACGTCAGCAACATTCAAAAAGGAAAGGGGTAGAGGAGTTTGCCCTCAAGCATTTATTAAAAAAAAAAAAAAAAAAAAAAGCTCAAATGCTTTTTTTTCTTTTTTTAAAAAAAGAATTGGACAAAGAAGATGTCATTGATTCAGCACCTCAGTGGAGGCTGCTAGTTCCTGGGGTCATTTTTATTTCTGTTTGCTAAGGACTGAAGGAGGCCCTTAGGATGTGGGTTAGAATATCAACTATCCTATGTGAAGCCACAATCATTAGTTTTAAAACAGAGTTTCAGTGGCAGACAGATATAAATCAATTTAACCACCACATACAAGAAAAAACACTTCCAACCCTTCATTTTCCTTATGTTTATCCAAGTACTGTAGCTGTGAGACTGATCTATGGTGTAGGTTTCCTTTCATTTTTGCTGGCTGTCTGTAGTACCAAGTAGCAGAGTAAATAGGAAGTTACACCCTAAGGGATCAGCATGCCAAGTTTCTGTAGATTAATAGGTATTAGACAAAAATAATTCTCTACAAAAATAATATAATTTCATATAGTTTTACCATGCAGTCCTTTTTTTTTTTTTCCCCCCTCTTTTCCAGTTTACCTCCCTACTGCTTCCTTTCTGCCACTCTGGGTAGCAATATCTTATATGGAACTTTATTTTTTAATTCTGAATAGAGGATTTCTCAATTATTTTCAATAAGCATGCCCTCACAGTCAAAGGAAATCATAACTGTAGAATTCATGAGTGAATTTTCTCATGCCTCACAAGAAGCTTATTTCTGTGTTTGCCTCCTTGCTTTGCTCCTTTCATGTCACCTGCATGTTATTTGGCATCAACAAAACAGGAGAGCTGCTATATACTTGATGAGTGAGAAGTGATGAGATATTCTTTAAGGTCACCTTTGTTTCTGCAAAGACCAGGAGTCCCCTGCTAGTCTACTAGAGAGGAAATTTCAGGATGCCTGGACACAGTGAGCATTTTATTTTGTAAGTAAGGTAAGCAAGAAAAAAAAGAGTGACAGCAAAATCTGGCCCCGAAAAAGCAGGAGTCAACACCAGTTGTACTCCTTTGATCTGGAAAGATAATGAAATGTTTGATAAATGTTCTGTTAAGGTCATAAGATTGCCCACGCTGGGTCACATAGAAAACCAATTCAGCCCAGTCGTCCTCGACAAAATCAAACTTTATGTTCTTAGGTACTATGATAAGGCCTCTAGCTTTTTGGGAAACAAACAAGAGGTTCCTAAACTCTAGAGAACATGTAGCAATGGGCTTCCAGTGGTCTAGACATCTGGGTGAAGGGTTTCATTAGCTAGAAAAATGAATTTAGTATACGATTATTCTAGGTGGACTTTTCGACCATGAGTTTTTTCTAATTTTTTCTTGATTTCATTTGTGAATAGTATTAGTAGAGTCCTGTGGCAATCAGTTCCACATTTCACAAAACAAACAGCTTCTCTTCTTTGTTTTGAACCAGCTACCTGCTTGTTTGATGTCCTCCAAATCTTCAGCAGAAGACAGTGAATATTTCCCTCTTCACCTTCAAGCTACGTTTGAAGTAGTTTATTTTGACTCTGGTTTACTTCATCCTAAGAACTCAAGTTCTAAACAGATAAAATAATTTCTAAAAAAAGTAAGGAATCTTTCACTGAAGCCCATATAAGGGAAAGCTTATAAATGATTCTAAGCAAAAGTGTCAAAAGTGTCACATCTGCATATTAGTCTGCTGCTCTGTAAAAACAGGTTTATTACCTGACATCACATACTTGTCACATTTCTCCTCAGAGAAGAAAAAAATGCAAAAGGTCAGCATAAAATACTGTGCTATGCATCTATGAATTGTTCACAAACATCTAAAAATGTAACTGTTTTCTTTTGTATAAAATAGTAACTAGTGGAAATATTGAAACTGAGCAGAATTCTGTCTTGATGGATATGTTTTTTTTATTTACTCCTACTCATCTTTGATGAATTAAATGCACAGTCAGCTTTTGAACATTGCGTATTATATCTCAGATAATGTATCTTTCATATTAAGCTGACTGTTTATCTGAATATTTACCAAGGCTTTCTAATTTGTCTTTAAAAGGTACAGTTATTTTATACTTTATTTTAGCAGAAATAACAAACACCTTTCTATATTCAATCATCAATTTTTAAAAAGAACCTAAAAGCTAAGCTATGTCTGTTGTTTCATAAACGCTAGTTCAAGAGAAGTCCCCAGTTAGAATTCTGGAATTTTTTGTCTTAAAATGGCAAGTATTACAAAGTAGATAAAACTTTTAATATGTATGCAATAGAGAAGACACAAAAAAGTCCTAAACCAAAACTTTAAGAAATTGATTGAAAATATTGATCCTATACAATTAAAAAAATCTGGCAATTAAAAAATCAGGAAAATCTGAGTGTGACTGAACTTCCAAATCTACCCCAACAACTGGGCCATGAAGGAGGTAATTCAGACATAAATAGCACCAAGCTGAGGATCAGCTGTGTCTCAGACAGTTTTTGTGGTTTGTGGTGAGCTCCGTGGCATCAGAGCATCCATCTTGACCACAGAAAGCAGAAGCAGGTCTAGGGCCAACTAACACTCTCAGTGCTCTGAGAAAAGAGAAAACAGGACAGAGCACTTCAGTCTTACGCTTCTTTTTCTCTTGTAGTGACTGATAAGCAAGAGAAGAGATTCAGAGAACCAGATCCCAGTAAATCAGGTTAGGTTGAAAAAGAGTAGTAACCAGACCTGTGGTCAGATTGCAAAGTAGCTGTACATTCTGAAGAGATCCTGACTGCAACATCAAAAGAAATCAGAAGTAATAATGAGACAGGATAAACAGTTATTTGTTCACTGCTCACTAGATGTTCCCTTCAGCAACTTTGACAGGCCATGGTTGTGCAGAAGAAGGGAAAGCTGCCTATTTGCAGTATTCTGGTAACAAGACCCTTCTGAAAGTGTCAGTAAAGATTTTTTAAGGGATTAAGGGCAGACATACAAAAAGGAATAATCTGACACATACCTAGACCTTAGAGGCCATAGAGGGATAGGGAAGATTTTTCATAAGGACTAGAGGAAACTGCACAGAATTGGTTGCAAGTTAGGACTACATTAAAATGCTGCTAGAAGCAGACCAAACAGTAAGGAGAGGAGATGTCTTGGCAAGATATGGTAGGCAGAGATTTCCTTGTATATCTCTTATATTTTCTTACCTTTTTTTTTTTTTTTTTTTTGCCTATCTAGTCTACATTACTGCATGTCATTACTATAAAAATTTTTGTTGTCCTACTTTATATTCTGACAAAACCTAGCTCTAGCTCTTATAAATACTGTTACTTACTTTAGTTCGTGCTATGGTCAGATTTTAACAAACCCATGGATTATGTAAGATTCTGACACAAATGGCAATATTTGAGTGATTGTGTGGAGTGGAGGCACTTAGCTGTTACACATCCACTTGTCAGTGAAATTATAATCTGTTAGCGATTGAAGCAGGAGTTAGACTCATGTTTTCTGCTTTATCCACAGTTCTGTGGAATTACACCAAATAAAGATTTATTGCTTTATGCAAAATGGAATAGATGGGAAATATAAAAATAAAGAAATTGAAGCTCCAAAGTATCTCCTATAGGGTAGTTAAGTCCTTCATATCAGATCTGGAACAGTTAGGCTCAAATGTTTTCAAGACCGAATTGATCTCCTGTCTTTCACACAATGGGTAACATCTTTCACTACTGGTCAGTTGATTGACAGTCTCTGACCACTACCTCCATTTCCAGCTGTGACAAAAACCAGGAGATGGGTCTTAACTCAGAAGACACCACAATAATATCACATAACAGCTTCAACTCTACAGGCAAGACAAGTTTTCATTAGAGCTTAAGGACAAAATCCAAAAGTTAGATAAGGGATTTAAGGTTAGGTTTTGCTGCAGACTGAATATTCTCTTCACATTCAGCCTTCATGAACTTTTGCAGTCCCCTGTGAATTTTTGCAGTACCCTGTGAAGAGGTCCCATGTGGATCACAATGGAGAGGTACAATCTGCACCCCCCACCATGGGGGAACCAGAAGCCTCCAAAGCTTGAGCCTATCAGCAAAGAAAAATAAAACAACATGATATTGCCAACGGGGAACATTCAGATATTCTGGGAAAACGCCAGAAAGGTGAAATGAAGGTTATAACATAAGTCTATGCACTGTCTTTTTGAGAGTTTACTTTTCCCTCTGGTCTTTCTGTTGGCCTCTTCAGCTACAACTGCCCTACACTGTCCCTAGGGAAGCGTCTTGCCATTTGGGCTTGGTCTGGAAATTTGGTCTTCACTGCAGCCAGAACTGTTCATTTCAGAAGCCTCTCTATTGGTTTTCATGCTGCAAGAGCCCTGTTTGCTGTCTGTCTCAAGGCAGGAATACAAGATATATTGACTTTGGCAGCAAAGCCAGATTAAAAGGCTCTTTTTCTCAAGCACTTGTTCTCACACAGTAGTTCATTGCCCATTCAGCAGTGCCTGGACAACAGTTTTGGAGGCCATACTGTAAATCAGCTCTCTGAAATGATCTGAGTTACAAACAACATTTCTAAAGGTTATTTTTAACTTGCATGGGTTTGGTATGTATTGATTTGCAACACACAAAAAAAAAGAACAGAGCCATCTTATACAGCATGGCCATAAGGTAGCAGCTGAGGAAGGGCATGCTCTGAATTTGGCATTCCTGAGTGACAAAACCATATATTCCCTTGTACGAACTTCTTGCCTTGTCCCACACTGCATCCTCAAAGAATCCCTGACAGAGAAGACTGGTTTTTGCCATGAAAGAACAGTCCTTCCTCTTCCTGTGAAGGTTTGGTCAGAGGTGGAGGAAAGCAGCTAGGATAAACAAGGAGCCAGTCTCCCTTCTGCCCCTCCTCACCACTTTGAAAAAGCAGGTGTTTGTAAGGCAGAATGGAAGCAGACAAATTACAGAGCTTTCATCTCTGTTGTAAACTCAGAAATGTAAATATATTCCAGCATTAAGACTAACTTCTCAAAAATACTAGAAACACAAGGGAAATATTTGTGCCTGCTGCACAAACAATTCGGTAAGATTTTAACTGTTAGGAATGTAGTGGTGTCTTTTAAAGTCAATATCAAGTACTGGCTGTTGAGCGATAATGACCTAGAAAGAGTTGATAAATATGGGTTTTGGTAGCCAAACAGGTGGCTACCAACCAAAACTATGAAACCAGGGCAGGCAGGAAGGTTGGAGGGGAGACAGAAAGAACTTTTAAAGATGTTTTTCCTTTTTTTTACATCTTAATGACAGCTGATTCCATGCCTTGCCCAGCTATTTGGCCTGTGGAAAGAAGCTGTCAACTAAGTCTCAGAGTCAGAGGAATACCAGGAATACTTTAGCAAGAATTTGATATTTTTGATCATACTAATCTTTAATTTTGTTTTTAATGTTACTGTGTTTATCAGGTTCTCATGTAAAGATTGTAGAATGGTTTACCTCACTTTTGCTTTAACATTATTATTTTCCCCTTTTCTCCCCTCTGGTAGTTGCCTTCATCTCTCTAAGAACTTTCTATCCCCCACAAGACTTCTGTGTTCTTCCACTTGCACATGAAATATATGTCTGCCATTTTTTAAATTAAACTGAGTCTAGGGATTATCCTGACCTGAAACACCAATAGCAGCTCTCACAGTCACACTCCATTGAACATTATTAATTTATGATCACATCTTGCTGTGCCTTAGCTGCTTTTGCTCTTTCTTTGAATTAACCTACCACAGCAAGCCTGCCTGCTGCACAAAATACTACAAAGTAGGATAACATCCTGCTGAGACACTCGCTATGACAGGTAATGGGAAAGTATGCTACATCTGAAGGACAGCAAAGTTTTCTTCTTTCTATTTTGACTCTTGTTTTTGTTCTAAGTGAAAGTAGAGCAGGAACACAGATCGTTTAGTTTACCAATTAGATGTTCAAATGCTATCATTTCCCTTTGAAATAATTTTGGCTTTATCATGCTCCAACATAATTAGCATCTGTTCTTCAAATAAAGAAAAGGAATACCAATACAAAAGGTATTTGCAAACCTAACTCTTCTACTTATTGTACCTGAAGTAGAAAGTAGCATTCAGGTGCTTTCACTAGAAAAAACAGTGATTTTTCCAATGCATTTGAAAGCGAAAACCTACACAGCTATATGGTATTTTCACCATTGCTTTTCAAATTTGCAAGCCTCTTAAATAAGAAGCAACATAAGGAAAGGGCTACTTGATCATTTGTTAAACAAATATCAAAGATATGCATACTAATGCCAGAAGGAGTGCTTTCGGGTGTTCTATTTACAGAATTGTAATTACATTTGCTGTTTGAATTGGCCCTCCAAAGAATTAAAAATAAGCAGCCATAGCTTTTTATTGCTATCCAGTGTTCCCTGGTGGCTTCTTTCTGAGTGTTCTGACTGGCAATTGTTCCAGGCTCACTTGTACCAGTAATGCATTTGTTAATTAGGCTAAGAGTACTACAAAAACCACAACACAAGCCTCTTGTCAGCATATGCTGATCTAACCTCTTGAAAGGACGGTTATTTAAATAGATGCCTTCTGAGTTCTTGCTTTTTTTTTTCCTAACATGTAAATATTCCCCTAAATATTAGTAACGCTGTTTTAAATTTTTATATACTCAAATATTTAAATAGATGCCTTCTGAGTTCTTGCTGTTTTTTTTTCCTAACATGTAAATATTCCCCTAAATATTAGTAACGCTGTTTTAAATTTTTATATACTCAAATATTTGTTTAATTCTTGTTTTCCGTGTTCGCTTTTCTGTTTCAGTGTGCTATCCTCCCATAATCTCCTACACATACAAGAGGCAAGTCTTGAAAACAAACTTTTTTTACACTAGTCAAAACAGCTTTCTACACCTGGACATCAGACTGGAGTTCTGCAAAGACTGGGCTGGAGGGACATGGAGATTTTGCTCTTTTCTGCAGCAGCACTAAGAACACAACAGCAAAGCCAATGACATGCCACAGAGTAAAAGGACAATCTGCAGTGAAGGGTCAGTTTCTAAAAAAATCTGCATATCAAGCTGTTCTGATTCTGTGCTCCAGCCATTCAGGTGGAAAGAAAAGAGATGAACTTAATTAGGCCGTAACTTTCTTACTGATTTGAGAATGATCTGGCAACAAAAACTCACTGTGCAGTTCACTGGTCCTTTTTAACAATTTTCACCTGTCCATAGGCTGCCACCAAATCTCTAATCTACAAACCTACTTTCACACTGTTCTCCACAGCCCTTTATGTACAAAATCTGTAAGTTATGGGGAGGTTGCTTGTCAACACAAAAACCCTGGCCAAGAGAAAATCTGCAGAAACTTAAAACACCATTGGCTTTCACCTTTGAGACTGGACAAAAATATAATTTACATTTTAAAGAAAAATACATTAAAAGAATGCCTTTCGTTTTCATGTTAGAAGACAGAATACTAAAATGACAGTACAGAGAAAGTAAACTTAGACAGATTGTGATTCTTACCTAAATTCCATGCAGATTTCTTAAACTGAAAGAACTTTTCTCGTTTAATTTCATGCACTGTAACGTTGGATAAGAGGAAGGAAAATGCACATGAATGTACTCTAAACCTTCATTTCTTTCTTTATATTGGGGTCCACATATGTACATCTTTTCCAGTGATGTACCGGGCTCACTACATGTGTGATCATTGTGGATCATTCTCTGGAAACATCAACTCAGCTATTCATTGCCACCAAAAAGACAAGTAGAACAGAAAGAATTATTTGGAAAAGAATGGAGAACAAAACAGCAAGCGTTGCATGACTACATTATGCATGGGTTGGCTATTGCAACAGTTAGAGTTTTCCTTACAGCTTGTAGCTGTGGTAGTGTTGAGAATGGCAAGATGGTGTTTGCTTCCCAGGTAGCTGTGAACCACTGCAAGTGGCCATAATGGTCACAGAGTGTATTTAAATTAACACATCTAACACTAACAATCCGGCCTCTTCTGCTGCTCACTAACATCCAGGTTGCAGTTTTTCCCAGTAGATGCATCTGTTTCAGTGATCTGACGCACCCACTACCATCCCTACATACCCTAGTATACATGTTCTCTCCTGTGTGTATACCTGTGTACCATAAGGTTTGGTATTGCTTCCTATCCTGCCCCACCATGGCTTAGGAAGGTTCTATTGACAATGACTCTTCATGTCTACAGTTGCACAGCCTTTGGCAAGTGTCATCAGCAGAGAATATCTAGAGTCCTGGGACTGTAGATGTTAGGAAGTTAAAGGAAATAAAATCAGAGGAGTGATAAAAATTCTTTTCTTCTGACTTTCTGTATAGAAAGCTGAGCTGACAGTTTATCTCTCTCCTGGAACAAAAGAGAATAACCAAAGTTCTCCAACATCCAATAATCAATGAGGCTTTACTTTGTGCCTGTATTTAGGGCTGAGTTTTGAACATTAAGTAATCACATAGGTTCAGAAACATCCAGGAGCTGAGTAAAAGAAAAGAAACAGACAGTTCATAGCACTTGAAACTATTTCAGATTCTCAAGTGTCATACCTAATTTCTGTATATGTGGCCTTATATCAGAAATCTTCAGCTAGCTGAAATCTTACAGTGGAAGTATGAAAGCAGCGATACATTAGAATAGCTAACACAATATTTTTCTTGTACTATACCCATCAATTTATCTCTAAAACTTCGGCCTCCATTGTTCTCAGATAACTTTTTCTGCTCCAGTCATTTTAAAATAGTGCATATATTTTCACTGTATCCTATATAAGGATAAAGCTTTTCGGAGTCTGAAAAGACACAGCAAGTCTTGTCATCTATTCACAGTATACTTTCCACCTTCTTCCTTGCACCTCTTTGCTCTTTCTGAGAGGTATTGAGTGGTGCATCCTAATATATTTACAGAAGGACTAGTGAATGATGCAAGACAGTTGCACAATATATTCAATGGTCACCTCAGTGTGTGTATCTGTGACCACCATACCATCGACACTAGCCGAAGCTCAGTTTCTATCCCAGAGAAAGCCAGACACCATAATCAGAAATATTTTTGAGGTGCCCATGGAATATTTTATTCTAATTTATCTACTTAAAAGTGAGTCTGTCATGGTCATTCCTGCAGTCCATCAGATTCATCCTTACTTTCTAGAAAATCCACCCCTACTTGGTGGTAATTTCTGTTATTGATTTCTGCCTTCTCCATGGCACCTTTCAGGGAAAGAAATAAGATTTAGCATGAGCATCTATGGAAGCAGGAAATGCTTTTATTTTTTATTTTTTCCTGGCTGCATAGGTTTTTCCTGAAAATAATCCTTCAATAATATATGGACCTAACCAGTGGCAAGAACTGGAAAATCACCAGAAAGGAAACTGGGAAATCAATCAGAAAGGCTGAGTAAGGGCCAGCATAATGCCGATGGATACTTGTAAATGGCAATATTGCAGATTTGTGGGAGACATTTACCATGACCTTCTAATGGCATTTTCAACAAGAGTCTATGTATTTTACGGCATCTTTTGCCTTCTATCATGCCTGAATCCTAAGGAAATTATTTCAATAACCTCATAAACTAAATGGAAAAGTTTATTAGATACTCAAAATTGTCATTGTTTGTGTATCTGGAGAAAGTTTTAGCAATACCAAGTGGTGAAGAAATAAAATGGCAGAAGAAAATTTTCTTGATAAATGTAACATAATACATAGTGAAGAGTATGACTATTCATACATATATACACCTGTCGGCTTTCAATTAGATATTTCAATGCAGAAAAGAAACCTTGGAGTATTTGTGAACCACCCTCTGGAAACATCAACTCAGTGTTCAGTGGCACAAAAAAGACAAGAACAGAAGGAATTACAGAACAGAAGGAATACTACTGCACTAAGCATAAAACCACAAAGAACCTCTGTCTTTGACATTGACCACAATGTTGGCCACTCAGTCTGATTAATTATATAGTGGAATAGGGAACAGTACAGATAAGAATGATCTAGAATTTCCTCCATATGGGATGGGATTGAATATTCTTGGATTCTACAATATGAAAAAGAAAAAAACAAATCAGGCAGAAGGTGAGTAGATATGTTCAGAGATGCCAATAATACGAGTGGAGAAAAAAATGCTTACTATTTCTAATAAAACAGAAGAACTAGGGGACTCCCAATACAAAAATCAGAGACAAGTCTTAAAAGGAAAAAAGAACATTCATTTTTTAGAACTACATAGTAATTTTGTATAGAGTAACATACAGAATAATACACAGAATTCACTACCACTGTGTGTTGCAGACACCAAAGGCGTGTATGGCTTTAATAACAAAAGGACATATCATTATTGCAAATTCTGTCTCAGGAAGCCCCTGACCCACTGATCCTCAGAAGTAAAGGGGCCATTCTGAATGAAAGAGCAAACTGTACTTGTTTTGGTTTCTTATTCTTTTCCTCAGCATCTGCTACTGTTACTGCCAGGGACAGAACAATGAGTGGCTGTTGACGCCTTTGTGGATTTTGCAACTGTGAGTGTTAATCCTTTAATCTTTTTCGTTCACTTTGTGCTCCTTAAGCATATTTCATTTTATATTTATGGACTCTAATTCATGGTCGGTGAATAAAGTCCAGTTTCTTTTGAAGTCAGTGGGAATAGTAGACTCACCCCT